>CM076967.1:35826351-35853851 GCA_039105355.1 Benthosema pterotum | reverse complement strand
TTATATAACTTATTTTGTATATATTGTAATATCAATAGCCTCGGTGGACATGGGGGGGAAAGACAGAGACAGAGAGAGCGCTGTGTTTTTTTTATTTTTTATTTTTTTTACCTGTGTTGTAAGTTATTTCACATGCTGAGTGGCCGTGTGATACAAGAAGTTGTAGAACAGGGACAATCTGTCGCGAGGAAAATAAGTCCATGCAGTATAGGGAAGTCCAACGTTCTCAGACGTTCATATTTTTGCTAGTGTATGCTATAAGCTGTTCTGCATCTGGTTAAATGAATGAAGGAGGATGCAGCATTCGTGCGGTCCATAGTCCTGACTGCTCGCATTTAGACCACGTGTAGCCAATGTTGTGTCCCGCGGGGCCCTGTTCATAGCCCTCGCTGCATAGTCTAATTATCAGTGATGTTTGGAACTTATGCGAGGGTTATAGAAGTCAGTTGTACCCGGGCGTCCCGGGAAACCGGGATCCCGGTATTAAACCCTACGCCGGACCCTTCCAGGCCGACCCAGAGCCGGTCGCGAAGCACCGCCGCGGAGAAAGTGCGCCCGGCGGGGGCACAGGGCAGCGCGCCCAATGGATTTCTACACACTTTTGCGTCACTGTATGCACACAGATTTCCTCATGAGAACGCTCGTCTAGACGCGAAATAATAAGTGAAGACGCGACGCCACTTTTGCGTCTTCTGTTCACATAGTCTCCGTGTAAACGTAGCCTAAAGGGGGGTAGTAGTGGTAGGCCCAGCAGTCACTTGTGTCCCTGTTTGAATACTTAAGATGCATAAAGCACATAATCACCCCCTATCTCAAAACATTCTCACAGCACTACTGTCCTGTTGATGTAAACCCTGGCTGTGCTTGAGAGTTGACATGCTGATAGGATTTCAGTGTGATAACCGTGAAAACACAGTATTCTTTATCGCACTTAAACAAAACAAACAAAACACTCAAAAGCCACACAGGGGAGGTTCACAAAGGAGTTATCTCCTTCATGAGGGTGTCTTGTCTTCCACAGAGCTTTTTTGATGGCTGGGACAGCACAAAGAAGAACGACAAAACCAAAGAGAGACATGATACCTTGACGGGATGTAAGTGACCAGGATATGTTCTACCATTTGTGAAGTAAAACGTCAAATGTCACAGATCACAAATTGTTGATCTGCCAGCTCCATTCTGCCAGACATTTCTAATAGTAAATAGAGTGTCAGAGTGTCATAGTGCCCTGGGTGGTTCAAGTAGAACATAGTTAAACTATCAAAAAATCAATATCGTGTTTGATCATCCCGGCTGTGTCTAATAGCTGGCTCATGTATGACCTGACCTTGAATCAATACCACCATGTTTACTGTTATGTCTGCTGTCTGTTTGTGCTGGAGAGCATTTGTTTGGTTCAACACACTAACATTCTGACATGTGGGGCCGGTTAGGACTCACCTGTGGCCGGTTAAGACAGATGTTAATGATTTTTATGCCCTGGAATTTTTCCAAATAAAGCACCACTTTCCATTTCCCCCAAAACCGGGAGCAGAAATGATCCATTACCACAATGTGCTTATAGCTTTAGAAGCAATAATATTCCAAACGAGATGCTTGGTTAAGTCAGAAATGAGGCCAGAGCATCTACTGTATGTTCTGATTAAAACCATAGACAGTGCTGTAGATTCGGAGATAATAGCAAGAGTTTCCTTGTAAACAGGAAAGTGAAAGGCTGTGCGCACACGGCTGCTGTAAAAAATAAATATAAAAGCAAACTTGTTTGAAATAAGTAATTACATTGTTGTAGGCTTTACATGATTTAAACTATACTATTCCTGTGCTGTTTCATGTGATTCCTCTTTCATTCTTCTACAATTTCAGATGACCGCCACAGAGTCAAGCTCCACCCACTCCTGGGTGACCCCAACTCTGACTACATCAACGCCAACTACATCGATGTAAGTCTCACCTACCAACCAATCAGAGTTTTTTTTTTTTTTTAATCCCACGATTTTGTAACCCATTTTTTTACCCAGTGCCAATTCCTAATGTGATCCTGGGCTCTACACACCCTCCACCAACCTGGGGAGGCAGCGGACTGGCCTCATGCTTCCTTCAATGCATGAGGAGTCCAAGCTGCCTTCTTTTCACCTGACAGGGGGGAGTTTCCCTGGTTGGACGTAGCGCGTGGAAGGAACACGTTATTCCAGCCAGTTCCTGTCCCCTCCATCAGGCGCCCCGGCTGGCCAGGGGGAGGCAGTTTAGAGTCCAGGATTACTGCATGTTTTTGTGAGGGTATCTACCCTAGGAAACCAATCAGAGTTGACATGGACATTCCCACAGACTCGCAGTTATATAAGCACACACACACACACACACACACACACACACACACACACACACACACACCACACACACACACACACACACACACACACACACACACACACACACACACACACACACACACACACACACACACACACACACACACACACACACACACACCACTCCACCTGTCTATAACTACTCTCTCATTAACTGGCCTGTATGTCTCTCTTTTAACTCCCTGTCCACCTCCTCCACATTGGACCCTGTAGATTCGGATTAACAGGGAAGTAAGTACTTCACCCCCAACCCACCCCACTATTTGTCATGGTCACCTATCCCTCATTCCACCATGTTCAACCTTGTACATTCCAAAGTCCCATTCAGAGACGTAACTGATACAAGTGTGCATGCATGTGCGCATGCACGCATACGTGCTGGACCATCATCAGCAGGGTGTTTCTGGATGACATTTTCAGATGTTTCTCCATGAACATGAACATATTATGTTCCTCCACTGAGTTCATTTCCACCATATTTTATGTTTACACCTGTGACCTAGGGACGACTGTTAACTAACTTTTTAGTAACTGTTAACTACGGTAACTTGTATTGCAAATCCAGAAAACAAGTGTGTTGTTTTCAGGAGGAACAGTTGTGGTTTAGTGTGAAAGAAACTGTCCAATCTCTTAGGGGCTCTTGTAGCCCTTTGCTCCATGAAGCTGCATGTGGTGTCCTCTCAAATCCACATGAACATGCTGTGTTCACCATGAGGACAGATCTGACAACTATATCAAAGGCTGTCCTCTCCTTTGATATGAAACATCTCAGAATGCTTTGGTCTGCATGGACGATGTAACCCCGCACTGCACAGGCAGGAGGATAGGAGTGTGTGTGTGTGCGTATGCATGTGTGTGATGTTTGGCAAAATATTTAGTAAATCCAACAGACTCATTATGATCACACCACTACAGAGATCATGTGTACCAGTGTGAAATGCTGAAATCTATTGGGCTAATAGAAACAATGCTTTTGTTGTACTCTGCTTCGCGGTGGCGCTGTAATAGACTAAATGTGGAGGATGCAGGGAAAATGATTTTCCATGGCCTCTAGGGAGGGAGCATAGAAAGTTGTACACGGATCGATTCAGTTTTAGGTAAACAGATTGCCCTGTTATAATACCACCATGAGGCTGATTTTGTCATCCCTGGCCTAGAGGAAATCATTTTCATTCATTTTGTTCGAAATGGGCCAATCATGCAAGCTTTGGAATCCCACATTAGCCAATCAAAATGAGTAACCTACATGAGCGGTGCGCTTGTCACAGACATGCGCAGAGCAGGTTCAGTAAGGAAACCTCTTTGAAGGTTAAAGGGCCGCCTCAGCATCACATTCACATGACTGACTTCATCCAATCACAGGCTCTCACAGGCTATTTAAACTGTAAGTTTGTTTGCTCACTTTGATACTGCTGCTCTGCTTTTGCTTAATCATTTTGCTGCCAACCCTCCTCCACCCCAGCTACCACCTGTAGATTTGGATCTGCCGTTTGGGTACGGGGGATTCGGAGTCCTTACGGTCAGGACTGTTGCGCTTGATCTGAGTACCCAAAAAGCAGATCCAATTCATCCGCCAAACCATGATAAACATATTGCTTATTTTATATTCAATAAATGAATATTAAACCCTTCTTGAGTTTTCCTGACTGAAATGTGTTTTGCCTAAATCACAGGCCATTGTGGAAAATGTGGGGCATGAGGTGTGTGTGTGTGTGTGTGTGTGTGTGTGTGTGTGTGTGTGTGTGTGTGTGTGTGTGTGTGTGTGTGTGTGTGTGTGTGTGTGTGTGTGTGTGTGTGTGTGTGTGTGTGTGTGTGTGTGTGTGTGTGTGTGTGTGTGCGTGCGCGCATAGTTTGGCATCAACCGGGTCAACAGTGCCGGAGATTAGCTATTCACGGACAGACGGACAAAAGGACACACACACACGGACTGACAGAGTACAAAACATACTCTCTCCCATTTTGCCTGGTGGAAGCAATAATAAAGAACCAAGTTCATTAAGAGCTATTGGTGCTGTTGTCGTCAATTAACTGAGTCTAAGAAAGAAAATGCCGTAAGCTGCTAGTCTGCAATTATGGCTTTAATCAAAATCTATTTATTTTTTTATTGGATATATGCTCTGTGGAGAATCAGCCATTTATTTTTTATGAATAAATCAGGCTTCTGAAAGTGACACGACGCTTTTTGTCACATAACTCACTCTAGCTAAGTATCCATAATGTATTTTATGAGAAAAAAGCACATATAGGCAGACTAATTAGCACTACTAAAAAGCACATAGGCATACTAATTACCTGCTTATTGGCTGTAAACGGCAGCAAAAATCAGAGCATTTGGTTACCTTTGATTACATGAATGCTGAGAAGTTCTCTGTATATAGTAAATTTAATATGGTGGCGGTGGAGAGAGATGAGTCGACACTAAAGTGTGCAGTGGGTCATTAGAGGACAGGGATCCAGAGGAGAGGGGACCGCTGGGGGTCCCTTCAGCTGTGAGCCAGGATAGGATCACATGGTCTTACTCAGCACCTCATTCCTCTTCTCTTTTTCAGGGCTACCATCGATCCAACCACTTCATCGCCACTCAGGGTGAGTATCCCTGCAAGGCTAGTTTGTGTGTGTGTGTGTGTGTGTGTGTGTGTGTGTGTGTGTGTGTGCGTGTGTGTGTGTGTGTGTGTGTGTGTGTGTGGTGTGTGTGTGTGTGTGTGTGTGTGTGTGTGTGTGTGTGTGTGTGTGTGTTGGGGTGGGTGGCTGCATGCGTGCGTGCCGTGTACGTGAGCGTACATACGTGTGTACGTGTCTTAAGTGTGCCTTTGATTTTTCACGCTTTGAGAGCGAGTGCTGTATTTTTGATTTTGTAAGTGAGTAATAAATCAGAAATGTGCTCGCTCTCCATCCTGAGCCAAAGCGTCTCTCCTGCAAATCTAAAGGTGATGGCATGTGTGACCACCGCCCAGTGGCAGCTGTGTGATTGATGTGACTGAATTAATCATGAAGAAGAAGAGATGAATAATTAAGCACATTAATTATACTGTAGCTCCTCAACCGTTGTGATGTGAGGAGTCCAGGAATTTGACGTTGAATAAAATAAGCCTTCAGTTCCCTCTCTATAACTCACAAAGCCACGGTCTGCAGCCACAACGTTGCTGAAGGGCTGCTCGACCGATTATCTTTCATAAACTCTCCCTGCTATGAGAGAGTATGAGAGGTAGGAGTTATAGGAGCTCAGCTGTGTCTGTGTCATTGTGGACACGCTTTCTCTCGGTGCTCATTGTTCCAGGGGTATCGCCACATGAAAATGACCGATGGAGGCTTCATTAGCATCATCAAGCACTTTGTCCTTAGGGCTTGCACACATGGTAGGACTTTTAAAGTCGTCGTATTCATATTGACGTCTCACGTACGTGCAGCCTTTTGTGAGATGTTCAAGACCGACACAAGACTCATCTCAGTCTCACTACCCAAGAGCCTTGGGTAGCCTCTCAGAGCCTTTCTTTCCCCACACAGAACAAGAAATCAGACCTCTGCAAGTCCAATCTTGCATTTGATGCTAGACTTTGGCAAGCACCAAAAAAGCTCCCCGATACCATAATCAGTCTGGTCCCCCCTGCACTGAAAACTGCCATCATTACTCCCCTTCTCAAATAACCCACATTGCATCCAGACAACCTCGCCAACTACAGGCCAATTTCAAACCTGCCCTTTCTTTCCAAAGTTCTGGAAAATGTGATGTCAGTGCCACTCCAGGCACACTTAAGCGGCAACCACATCGCTGAAACGTTTCAATCTGTTTTCCGTGCTGCACATAGCACGGAAACTGCTCTTGTCAGGGTCACAGATGACCATCTGATGGCAGCCAATGCAGGGTCCCCTTCATTCCTCATCCTGCTTGATCTGACTGAGGCTTTTGACACTGTCCACCATTGTATCCTCTGTAACCGTCTCCACTCCATTGGGCGCCGATTCTGCAATAAACTGGGTTCAATCCTACCTCTCCGTCAGGGCGGAGTGGGTATTCCTAGGAGGGAAATGATCCTGGACATTCGGTCTGCCCCATATAAAGGGGGAGCACCCTGTTCCCTCTTGATATGCTCCCCCTCAGTGACATCATCAGAAAGTAATTTCCTTTCATTGTTATGCCAATGACACTCAGCTCTACCTCAATATTGTGCCCAAGGTCACTCTGGTCTGGTGATGCTGTAGAGCCAGACTCATGTTCATGTCTGACTCTGATCCCATTCTTACAGAGAGTTTATTTTATGTTAGAGTGTATAACTCTCTCTGGGTTGTTGGCCCCAGAGCTATGGAATAACATTACAGTAATTCCCCTCCGCTTAGAAGAGCTGCTCAATCCATGAAATGTTTTAAGACCCTTCTTAAAAGTCACCTTTTCTCTTTGACCACTTGATCTTAATGGTTATGTATTCTTGTTGTTTATCTCTTGCTTGTATGCTGTACATCCTATGTTTCTGTTTTTTATTTTTACTTTTGTTTATTTTAATCAAACAAAAATATAGTGATGTCAGGTTTAAAGTCATTTAGAATCAGAACAAAATGTATGTTAAACAGAGAAAGAAAATAAAAATCCATC
The DNA here is from genome assembly GCA_039105355.1 of Benthosema pterotum. Classification (NCBI taxonomy): domain Eukaryota; kingdom Metazoa; phylum Chordata; class Actinopteri; order Myctophiformes; family Myctophidae; genus Benthosema; species Benthosema pterotum. The sequence goes on along the minus strand of CM076967.1, from coordinate 35,846,894 downwards.
AGCCATGCTCTGTGGCCATACAAAAAAAAACATTCACCGGCTCAACGGAAGAAAGAGGGGCGATCTCGAAAAAGCAACACACAAAACAACAAGTGTTTTCCAGTGAGAGTGCAGCTCTGATGGGTCTGTTTTCTTCTTCCCTCCACCAGGGCCCAAGCAGGAGACGGTGTTGGAATTCTGGAGGATGGTGTGGCAGGAGAACTGCTTCAGCATCGTCATGATCACCAAGCTGGTGGAGGTAGGCAGGGTGAGTGGCAAGTGTACAAATATCCTGAGATTACTTCATGACAATCTAATGCTAAACCTGCTTGCAAGACCCCAAACAAATTATGTTGCAAACACTATACACCCACATAGTAATGCAGTGTAAGAACACCTGCGGCCTTGAGTATACCTGATGGATCTAATTCTGCAGGCTACATCATGTATCATGTTGTGATTACAATGGCTGTAATAGCAGCTACCCTGTTGCTACACAAATCCTTTTAAGATATTGTTTGGGCTTTTCTGTCTTTGCTTGTACTGGAAAAAATACGAGAAGAAATGGGGAGAGAAACAGGGAGTGACCCTGAGCATTACTAGCACATAATAACTGCACAGACAGCCTGCCTATAATATTGTCATCATCTGTCACACATAAACAAGCCTATCATTCAAGCATAGTTGTCCTGTCATCATCTCCCTTATATAGAGAAATACATTATCCAGCTTAAAATGACACCATTTTGTTCACACCAGCCTTGGATCCAATTAGGACCACTATCCCAGCAGCACAACCTTTCTGAACAAACAAAACAAATAGGAGCTGGACTTTAATAAAGAACATTTCTCTTGAATGAAAAACATCAGTTCAGTGTGTGAGGTGAGTGTGGAACACAATGCAGCGCTCCTGTTCTCCATGTCATTATGGAACTGTTGTATTTTGCTTTACTTTGCCCTCTGGGATGAAAAATCACCAGCAGGGCAGCTTGTTGTTTTGCTGTCCCTCCAACAGCATTTTCCACTGCTCTCAGATCCGTTTCAGCCGCTCTGACGTGTGCTTTCCACCAGAAGATGAAGCACTTTCAAAGGCTATTTTATGCACAATCATTCATGTGTTTACTTCTGTGAAAGTGCCTTTTAAATCAGAACACCTTTTTTCCATGAATTCCGTGCAAGCCGAAGCATTCTTTTGTCCCCATGTCCACCAACAGCCAGTTGTAATGTGTTATGTGTTATGTGTTACTTATATATAAATGTACAGAGGATAATTTACAGAATGGCTCGAATGTTCTGTCATACTTTGTCTCAACAGGTGAAATGCTGTAAATACTGGCCTGATGACAGTGAGATGTATGGTGACATCCAGATCACACTGCTGAAGTCGGAGACGCTGGCTGAATATACAGTCCGTACCTTTGCCTTGGAGAGGGTAAGTCAACCCAAATCTCCCCAACATTTTGTAAAAAAAATACTTTTGCTGTTTGGTATATGTTATATGGTAGGGGTTGACGACAGAGTAGAACATCTCGAAATGGGTCTGGTCCACAAGATTCGATACTCAAAATACCCATGTACCTCTCCAAATAGTTCCTAATTGTCAATGAGGCCCACTCCCGCAACACCAGAAGGAGTGGTACTAATCATATTCAACCCAGAACTGGCACAAACACAAATTCCTGCCTCCTAACGAAATGAACAAGTTGGCCACTATTGTAAACTAGTGTGTCCAATCACTTTTTTAGATTTGCTGTAGTTGTACTTGAATTGTACTGCAATTCTCCAAGCTGTTATCAGTTTTGTTGCAGTGTGTACTTGACTTGTACAGTGTTAGATCTTCTTTGGCAATGTGGCATGCCCCGTCCTATATTTGAATACTGGGCCCTGGTTGTAATATGGATGGTTCCAGACAAATCTGATTGGCCGGCACCATTTCAGCCATGAAGTCCTCCCACAATCGAGAAGTGCCGCACTTAATCTGCCGGTTATTGTCCAATAAATCAAAATGATCACGACTGTCTGGGTCACCTCTGCCCCAGGCTTCCCTTCTTGTTCATGAATAGTCCAATTTCGACTTCTACTTCAGTGTGGCGAGGTTGGCTGTGCCAGAGGAAATAGCATTCCATCTATTGGCAACGGTCCAATGGCTCCATAAAATGTACAATTTTTGATCACATCCTTGCTGTCATCAACCGCAATAGAGAAGGATATAATTGACTTCACTTGGTCCTTATTTGACAAAAAATGTCCTGCAAGGCCTCTGATTCTCTGCCTCGCTGGGTTAAGTGCGGCTTTGGCACTCAATAACGAGACGGTGTAGGTGGAGCCCTCGCAGTGTGGTAGGTTACCTCCCTCCTCCATTAAGATCTGGCAGCTTTACCTGCACTGTAGTAGCAAGGACAGGGAGAGTCATACAGTATATATCTAGCCAGAATGACTTTAGTAGTTGTTGTAGGCGTGAGGATATATGGATGTGTTATGGCAGGTTTCATAAAACTCAGACTCACAGCGTGGGCTTTATTATGACTTTGAAAGTTTTGACCTTTAATTAGAATCCCATAACTTCCAAGCACTGATGAAAATGTCACGTCTCTACCATGTACCATCTCACAGGAATTTGAAAAAACGCAACAGAAGGAGAAAAAAAACGATGAACTGGAATAGAAATAAGGAATAGAAACGGTTATTAACAAATATTAAGCACAGTTCTGCCATACAGGTTTGAAACCCCTACAAATCTACTTATTTCCTTTTACGTGAGACATTGATGTAAACGAAAGTGAGTGATCATTTCTCTATTTACATACTGTAGGTTGAGGATTTAAATTGATTTACTTGGTCTATTTATAGAGCAGCTTAAAACCTGACGGGACTTAAAGCATTACCGATTAGAACGTGGGCGTCTCTGGGAGAAAAAAAAAACATGTTCTCATTGAGAGGAATTACCATGAGTAGCTTCAGCACCATCTCTTCAGACTCTTCTCCAACGTGGCTGCAGAGAGCAGCTGCTCCAGTGATGCTGGTTTGCTCCCAGTGTCCTCATCCTGCAGTTTCCCAAAGGACTCCTTCATGCTGCTGTTCTGTTAAAATGGCTCAGAGACACTCTGTGGTGACATCGCCACAAGCACTGTATTACCATCACTCCATCACAGCTGCTCTCACTGAGTGCGTGCAGAAATATGGCAGATGCTGACAGTTTGTGTTCACCCCTCTCCATCACTTTTTAGTTTTTTGATTCATCTCCCCCTCATATCTTTTAGTTGCATCCACTTTGACATTTAATTTACACCCGGAGTGGTAAATGACTGTGTCTGTGCAAACACCTGGATTTGAAGCAGGTTCTGTTGCCTGGGAAACACCTACTAGTCATCTAAAGCGTATTGATTGGAAGCCAATAACTCCTCTAAAGGCCTCTTCAGATGGGGAGCGACTGACACACCCAGTAATTACTTTGCAAAGAGAGCTGTGCGTTTATTTTCATTGCATTGCAGAATTTGAGGGTCAATTTTCACGCAAGATTTTCACAAACACGGACCCTGTGGAATTGTCACGCACGGGCTTGTTTTGTGCAGACAGATTGTGTTGCTGTTGCTGTTTTTATGATACGCTCCATCTCTGAAAGGACTTTAAGTCATCATATTGAGAAACTTCTCAAAGTAATGCCATGATGCCATAAAATAATGATCACTTATCACAAAATGATGAGAAACTTTGTCAACCATGACTTACTCATTATAATACTGACTTAATTAGAGGCTTAAATGAATGTGAAAGTATACTGCTATGAGGCTAATCTCAGTGCAATGCTAAATCTCTGTTGTCTTTGTGTGTTCTGACAGAGAGGCTACTCAGCCAAGCATGAAGTGCGTCAGTTCCACTTCACCTCGTGGCCAGAGCACGGTGTACCCTCTCACGCCACAGGCCTGCTGGCCTTTACACGGAGAGTCAAAGCCTCCACGCCTCCCGATGCTGGACCTGTGGTCGTTCACTGCAGGTTAGCATCTCTGTCCTGTGGACGTTGATGATCTCATTACACTTTTTTTTTTTACCAGAAATGTCCCAAGTTTGAGACGTGGGACTTTTGTAGCAAATAAGTCATGCACACACACCAACCTTAAACTTGACTTCTTTCAGATTCAACTTTTTATTTTGCACATACGGAAATGCCTGATGTAAATTCTTTTGAGCATCTCTGATTGATGCCTATGTTATGCCTATGTTGCTCCTGTATTCTTGTATTCTTGTAAATAAAATCACCTGAATGTATGTTAATCACCCGAGCATTCACCATTGTGTGAGGTTATAATTTGCTCATCACAAATCCATAGCCTTTCAAAGATTAATAGAACATTGCATTTGGGCAACTGTGGCAGTCACAAGTCAAAACTTTCTGCTGTGTGTGTGTGTGTGTGTGTGTGTGTGTGTGTGTGTGTGTGTGTGTGTGTGTGTGTGTGTGTGTGTGTGTGTGTGTGTGTGTGTGTGTGTGTGTGCGTGCTCGTGTGTGCGTGCTCGTGTGTGCGTGCTTGTGTGTGTGTGTGTGTGTGTGTGTGTGTGTGTGTGTGTGTGTGTGTGTGTGTGTGTGTGTGCACGTGCGTGTGTCAGTGTGGGGGCAGGTCGTACCGGTTGCTACATCGTGCTGGACGTCATGTTGGACATGGCTGAATGTGAAGGCGTGGTGGACATTTACAACTGTGTGAAAACTCTGTGCTCCCGACGCATCAACATGATCCAGACAGAGGTATATTAAACCTGCTATAGAGTCTATTCACATCAACATGATCCACACAGAGGCACATAGTGACAGCCTATTGACTCTCAGGGACCTAAAGGTGCGTTCATATTGGGGGCAATGATATTTTCCCTCCAGCAAGATACAAAGTCAGTGCAAAGATACATGAGCCAAACATGGGGCACTGTGACTGCGCAAAATTCACCTTGCCTCACACACCAACTGAGGCGAAAAAACTCCAGGGTCATAACTCAGCAACGCAAAATCATTTCTCTGGGGAAAAGTTCGGAATACTTTAAGTAGCATTTACATTCTCCACCGTTCATCACCTTACTTTGATTATTCATTGTTGTGTTCCTAGTTTTATTTTATTTTTATTTTTTTTTGCTTCTGAACTTTGTTTGCAGTGCTCACAGTGCTGCAGAGGTTTTGGAAGTTGATTATAACTCAGGCTGTACACAGACACTGTTGGTCACTACAGAGTATAACTCAGTCTGTACACAGACACTGTTGGTCACTACAGAGTATAACTCAGTCTGTACACAGACACTGTTGGTCACTACAGAGTATAACTCAGTCTGTACACAGATGCAGTTAATTTCCCCTCCATGTTAACTGTGCTGTTGTTGATGACCTACAGGAGCAGTACATCTTCATCCATGATGCCATCCTGGAGGCCTGTCTGTGTGGAGAGACGTCCATCCTGGTCAATGAGTTCGCCCTCACCTACAAGGACATGCTGCGTGTGGACTCCCAGAGCAACTCATCCCAGCTCCGAGAAGAGTTCCAGGTCCGAACACATTAAAATCATTATACAACGTATATGTAACACATGCACAGATCACTTCACTAATACATATTATTTCCACTTCGTTATGAGAAGAGCTCCAGGTCAAAACAACATCTCCATGCAACCATGGCACAGTGACATGCAACCTTTTCACATTTGTGACGCCTCCAATGCGTTAAAGTGAATATATTTTTAAAATACACACTATCGAAGCCGCTCAACATGTATTTGGCACTTCATTGTTTTTTGCAGTAGTGATACATGGTGTTTTTGTTGTAGTAAAAGAAGAAAAATACCCATATTTGAAGGCAATTGCCGGGAAACTGTGAGGAAGTAAAGCATAGAGAATACTGAATATTAGATAACGTATGGCTGTAGGTGCTTTTAACAGAGGGTATGTAGTGGGGTGAAGACCTCACACAACAAGAGGCATCTTTCTTTATACAGTACAATAATGAAGCTTCATTATGTGCATTTGGGAGAATATTATATTCACATATTCAAGGTTCAAGGTTACTTTGTTTTGTTTCCCGAGGGAGAGATTTGTCTTGGACACAAAGACCCGCACTGCAGCAGATTTAAATACAAGACAATAGAGGTACACGGTGACTCCTACAACATCAAATTAACAGACACACTACCATACACACTACCATACAAAAGTGGAGTGCAGCACATTAGCAAATGAAGGCCATGCTGCTGTATTTTTGTCCACATACAGTAGTTGTCACATGGAAGTGCCAGCTCTTTTCACAATCAGTGTGCACTCCTAGATATGTCTACTTATTTGTAGGAGGTTATAACCACCAGTGATCAGGGTCATGGTCATACATAGACCTGGGATCCACTACAATCCACTCCAAGTTTTCTTTACATTCATTTGAAAGTGATGTTCATCACACCAGGTTACAAACCTGCCCACTCCAGTTGTATGGCTATTGGCTACTGACATTGCATTCACTTCTGTGAGTAGATTGATAGGGATCTAGTGATCACTCTGTTTCCTTTCGGAGATCCTCAGCCTGTATTCTCTCCAGGGATTTCACCACATTAGAAGATAATGCTACAGGCCGATAGTCATTATTCTCTTGTGTACAGGGCTTTTTGGGAGCTGGAACTATAATAGATCTTTGCAGATTTCTGTCACTGTTTCTGTGTCTATAGATGAGAGAAAAAGATGATGCCATGCAGGGGTTAATTCATTCTGAGCCGCTGTGGTCTTCCTAGTAGGTTCCATGTTTGTGATCTTCCTAATAGAGTCCCTTAGTCTCTTATTTGAGTTGCATATTTCTTTCTTCAAACAACCCCCAGGGGAGTCTTATGTTTATATTAAATAATATAAACTCATTAATAGCACTTCTGTGGCGGATGAAATACTTATTGGCGCAGGAATTTCCATAAAGTCCCTTGAGAATTCAGAATGGGACTAAAACACGAGGCATGTTTCTATGCTATCCTTCTCCGATTGTCACATATGGGTCATGGGAATGCAGTCTCAAGGCTTTATTTGGTCCAGAATAGATTCACAGGACAACAGCAGCCGCATTGATCCAGGGTTTTGCATTTCAAAGAAACAGTGGAATTTTAATTCCATATTATGTTCTCATCTTATGCCCCATATGAATTATGCCAGATTCATTACCCCAGGATTTATTGCTCGGTCTCGGGAGAAGAAAAGCTTCTCTGATTACAGACTGTTTGTTCTTCATAAAGACAGAGGTCACGTGCACTTCTTAGATCTTTATAAACTCACCCCTCTGACATTAGCGATGCTGAACGCATCTCAATGCACAAAGGTAAAGCCACCCTCAAATCTCAAATATAAGACTATAGGACTGATGATTCTAGTCACTTATTACTCTCACTCCTCTGTCCTCACCCTCTCTCCTCTTGTCTCCTCCTCACCTAATTTGTTCTTTTTATCTCTCCTCATTTAACCAGACTCTGAACTCGGTGACTCCTCACCTGGACGTTGAAGAGTGCAGCATTGCACTGCTGCCCAGGAACCGGGAGAAGAACCGCAGCATGGACGTGCTGCCCCCTGACCGCGCGCTGGCCTTCCTGGTCACCACCGAGGGCGAGAGCAACAACTACATCAACGCGGCGCTCACCGACAGCTTCCACCGACCCGCCGCCTTCATCGTGACGCCTCACCCGCTGCCCGGCACCACGGCCGACTTCTGGAGGCTGGTGTTTGACTACGGCTGCACCTCGGTGGTCATGTTGAACCAACTCAACCAGTCCAACCCAGCCTGGGTGAGCTCTATTGTTGGGATTACCTTTATTTAGTCAGAGAAGGACAATTGATCTTTTGCAGACCGCAGCCACCTTGCTATCAGAGTTTGGAATAACTTGTTTTCAGTCAAGCAATGTCCTGCTGCCTCTTTCGCATTATGTACAAGAGGTATGGATGGGCCGTTGAGTGATATCCAACAAGCACTTCCAAACTTCCAACACTTACAGTACAAAAATAATCACCTGCAAAGACAGTAAGATGCTCATAACAATTTTGGTTTGTGTGTTTGTTTGATTATTTGTTTGATTGCTAATTTATTTCTTTATTTCTTTATTCTGCCACAATGTGTGCTCTGTTTAGGGCAGATGACAATTGGGTGTCAAACTCATTTTGGGGTTGGGGCCGCATTGGACTTAATGTGACTTCATGGGGGCCGGAGCACCGCGGTGCCACTCACGCCGCGGTGCCACTCACGCCGCGGTGCCACTCACGCCGCGGTGCCACTCACGCCGCGGTGCCAGTCATAGACCAGTCACAGACCAGTCACAGACTGCAAGCATGCACACGCATGTTTACGTACACAGCCGTAACTTCTACGCTACAGTATATCACACAATCAAGTTTATTATTAAGAGTAGCTATTAATACTGTAGTTATTAATGACTTTCATTATTGGTTTTATACTTGTAGCCTAGATTAAGACATTTGCTATGGGAGATGCTATTTTTATTTACAGTGCGCCAATAAACCAGTCAAAAATACAAAAAGTTAAAATTTCAAATAGTGTCTTAGCTGAAATTTGGAAATGGCTACACAACCCATGGAATTATGCAGACCTGCTTTTTATTGAGGCGATGGATCATAGAACATTAAAAAATAATGATGAATAACAATAACTAATGCTTCTAAAATACAGTATATTTTTTAAACTCTGAATTGGATTATTATTATTACCCGTATTTATATTTAAATAGCCAAGCTGTTATTTGAATGATCCCTCAGTTATAGACCCTTATACTGGTGAAGTAACCTGACTCCGCCAGATGGGGCAGCAGAGAGAGGAGGAGGGAATACTCCTCTCTCTGCTGCCCCATCTGGCGGAGTCAGGTTACTGCTGAGGTATAGTTCTCACTTTGCAGCACCAATACACCCCCCCCCCCTCCTCCCCTCCCCCCTCCACTCTCTGCGAGTCAACATTCCAACCAATTAAGCACTCCCAGCTGTGAAGCTACCGGACTAGTGCTCAGAGAAGAGAACTCAGAAGCATTTCTTTAAACGACCATAACTTTTGATAGGAACGTGCTAGAGACTTACTTTTTTTTTGATAGACTCAGACATTTTTGCTCTACAAGCCTGGGGCCGGATTAAATCATTGCGCGGGCCGCATCCGGCCCGCGGGCCGTATGTTTGACATCAGTGGTTTAGGGCCAGATGACAATTGAGTTTAGTCTGCTTTTGTGTTGCTTCTTTCCAGTGTGTCAGATAGCTTTCCTTTTTGCTGTTTTATAATTTGGATACGTCCAAATGGGTTGTCTTCTGACCTACGCTGGGCGGGATTGGCAGAAGTACCGCTGACCAGTGTACCATACCTGATAACTGACATGGCCGTGCAAGAAACTAATGCACACATGCCACCTTTATGCATGTTTTCGACTAAGAATAACTAGTCGTGTTTTGCAAAATCCTGTTCTGAACTTGTAATACGGGTTTGTTTGTTTCTCTGTATTTGTTTGGGTGCCGCTGGCAAACCTCTCCCCTGGTGTCAGTGTTTGGAGTTTCTAGGAACGTCTCAGGGCCAGATTTACATACATCAAAGGCTCAGGACATGCTGGCCTCTGGAGCTATTTGCTGGCCTAACATCAAATCCTTCTCACCTGGGAAGCTACAGTCTGTGTCCGTCCCTCTGAGATTAACTTAAAACAAATAGCCGGAGTTTAGAATGTGCTCTGGTAAGGTGCATGGAATGAATGTGTAGTTTACTGAGGCTGTATGTAATTATTTAACTGGCCCATGTAGGAACATGGCTATGGAAGGTCCATGGTTGTCTCTGATTTCTGAGACTGACGATTGGGTGTCTGAATTAATTGCTGTTTTCATTATTTCTTAATTGCCTCCTTTTCAACACCAATCAGTAGCAGTAATTACCAGTTTTTAAATGTGCGGTATCTGGTATGTCCATGCAAGAGTAAACCTTGCGCTTATGAGTGTTAAAAATATGCAGCAGATTGTGTAATGAACCACTTATCACATCTCCTCCTGCAATGTTTTTTTAAACCTTGCTTAAACACTTAAAGAAGACTTGTGCACTTGGGGATGATGACACACTGGGCGTTGTGTTTGTTTTGGAATTCTTAACACTTTTCTCAACAAAATAATATTTTATAGGAATTCATTCCTCCCCCACACACATTTCTGTGTGTTGATGTGCACCTACTGGCTCACCAGACAGTGTAGAGCCCCCACTGTCAGTAAAGTCTCTGTCAAACTCTGTCCTTATGTAAACAACAACCTTTTCTTTGTTTTTATTGTCTTTGTACTGTACTTTGAACTGTACCTATTCTAAAAACTGTTAACACAATGTTCAATGAATGAATGAATGAATGAATCAATCAATCAATCAATCAATCAATCAATCAATCAATCAATCAATCAATCAATCAATCAATCAATCAATCAATCAATCAATCAATCAATCAATCAATCAATCAATTCTACTGAACACTCCTTACTGAATAGTGCCACCTAAGCCTGAAGAAGAACGTGCATTGGCAAATACTACCCTCGCTGCCTCACCACCTGTTGTGGTGGATGTTTGAGTGCCCTGATCTTCCTAATAGAAGCTCTGGCTGTGGTGCACTATAGTGTTCGTTTCATTCACTCACACTTAGAAAATGCACCGAGAGTAAAAAAACAAACAAAAACGAAATAACATACAAACACAGACGCGCTTGCACACACACACACACACACACACACACACACACACACACACACACACACACACACACACACACACACACACACACACACACACACACACACACACACACACACACACAAATCATCTGCATGCGTTCTTGAGAGGGAGAGAGAGATCAAAATATGAATGCTTTCAAAAAGTCTTCAACCTAAATTTGTCAAATGGTTGAGCTGGTTGGGGAAACAATGCACATGAACTTTAAACCAATTTAATACTTTAATGCTATCTGTCTCTCTAGCCGTGTGTCCAGTACTGGCCAGAGCCTGGCTTACAGCAGTATGGACCCATGGAGGTGGAGTTTCTGTCCATGTCAGCGGACGAGGATGTCATCACTCGACTGTTTCGTGTCAAGAATGTCACAAAGGTGAGTTCAGTTTTTGTATTACATTGGGTGGAAGTTCATGCCACCAACATTCAATATTCAACTATTTAATATTTAATAAAAAATATATTGATATAGCTGGAATAAACATTCCCAACTGATACAGAGAAAGAACAATCCCATTCACCTACATAGTTTTTTACACAATCAATGAATGTGGCCTGGCAGGTCGGGTGTGTTCAGGTTCGGCAGAATTTGAGAACTCGATCAGATGTACTGTATCAAACGCAGCAGAGAGAGTTTGAAAACTGGAATTAAACTTTTCAAAGAGTAATAAAAGAACATACCAGGCACTTCCTCTATTTTGACAATAAAGGCTAATTTAGATGTGTGTCTAAACAGTGTTTGTTGATGTCACAGATATATTTCTTCAATAGCTGGAGGAATATCTCCTGAAGATAAAGAGGCTGCTACATATTGCTAAATTTTCTGAAGATTAAAGTGCAGAAAGCCATTTTCAACATCTTGTGAAGAGGAGAATTCCATGCCATTAATCATTCTCAGTAAATCTGCTGGCACACCGGATAAAGGTTTGATACACTCTCACTACACTGTGCAGTACACAGCAATGGCATCATTTGGACTCCAATGCTGGAAAGATCCTACCGGTATTCTGCAAAACTGAATTCTTTGTGGGGCATTTTATGTTTTGTAGAGTCCAACTGCCATTCATTATGTTGCTGTACCGTACAATTGTGACAGTATCGAAGCATTTGGATCCTTTCAGATAAATAACTGAAGCAATATCTAACTAGTAATACTTATAATGTTGACAAATGTACAGTAAATTTGCATCATGTGAAAGTCGGTGTTGTTGTGCACATTTGATGGCTGGAGGCATTTCTGGGCTATGTGATCTCAGGTGATGAGTAATGAGTAACAAATGCACGCTTCAAGAGCTTTGACTTTACAGCAGCCTGCAGCATTTGGGTCGCTCCAGCAAGTTCCAACCGAAGAGCTTTCTTTGTCTGTAGGCTTCAGTTTCTATCATGCTACAACACACACCATGCCTCAGTGCCTCTGTGTCTCTGTCCTTCTGTACCTATGTTCTTATGCACTGTCCTGTGTTCCGTTCTGCCAGTGCCAAGGAAATTGTCAAATAAACACACCGCAAATCTGTAGCCTGAAGATGTGCGCAGGGCAGGTCGGCAGAACATTAAACAATTTATTCATAGCTCCCTATTATACATGCTGCAAAGGACATATTTGAATTCACCAGGCCAGGAAATTGAACCAGCACCGCTGGGATTTCCATAAAGCCACCTATAAGGGTGAAGATCTACAGCGTAGCCACTCCCCGTACCGTGGGAAAAAACACAGTAGAGAAGCACATTGACATGCATGCAGTAAAGGTCAGTCTCGCCCACTTTTTTTCAATTTCCTTTCCTGTCATTACCCCCGGTGGGCGTTTTCCCTGTCTTTCATGTGTCCGTTGGCATACTAAAGAGGAGCTTTGATTGGAATGCACAGCCTATTTCTAAAGCAGTGGAATTATTCTCCAGAGGCTCTGTTATGTTTGTTCATAAAACCATAACGGACATTTAAATTTCAGCGAAATACCGTGAGGAGAATTGGTGAGGAAAAAAACAGAAGAAAAGCAAAATGGGGTACTGCAAGAATAACAGCGCTAATTTGAAGTGTCCAGTTTGTCCTCTTTTGTGAGGGTGGTATGCGTTGGTGTATGTACATGTACACTCATTGCCTCTTGCCTTAAAAAAAAGGTTGGTTTTGTGATCCCCCCCCCCATGCATATAATTCACATTTCCATAAGAACACAAGTAGCTCCTGCAGATGGGATCACTGTGGAGTGCTTTAGGAATGCCAGTGCAGGGTGGAAGCAGCGGTGCCCACAACCCTGCAGCCCTCCCTCCTGCGCTCACTGGCATCCTCAGCTCCCCTGCCAGCAGGCCTTGGCTTTCCCCTTCAACTGGCACACACACACACACACACACACACACACACACACACACACACACACACACACACACACACACACACACACACACACACACTAAGATGATAGCATTATTCTGCGCTCGCTCCCTCTGTCTCTCTGTCTCTGTCTCTTAGCACATGTTTTCCTGTGTGTGTGATAAAGTCGTACATACTAGAGGAATGCACGGCAAGCATTATATATAGAAGGTGTAAAACACACATACACACACGCACATGTATCTCACATTCCTCTGTGTGTCGTCAGGTGTCTTTACAGCCTGGTTTTACGTGACTAACGACGCTCCAGCGCTCCTTAAGTGTGAGCTGACGTTCACCTGAGGCGTGGCTGTGTGCAGTATGAGCACACCGGGACCCCTGAGCCCCCTGCCCGACAATACACCCATAAATCTAACAGTCACACTGCTGACAGGGCCTGCCCTGCATGCACATGTGCGCGCACACACACACAGGTGTTAAATGGCACATACAAAAGAAACTCGTCCACCCAGCAGGCACTTGCAGCTGTCTGCCGACGGATGCAGAGACACTGGAATGCAAACAGCGTCTTTTGCAGTCATCCAGGCGTACACACGTACACACACACACACGCACGCACGCACGCACGCACGCACACACACACACACACACACACACACACACACACACACACACACACACACACACACACACACACACACACACACACACACACACACACACACACACACACACACACAGCTGTTGTTCAGGAGCTGTGTTGTCCTCCTCAGCTCCAGGAGGGCCAGCTGGTGGTGTGCCAGTTCCAGTTCCTGCGCTGGTCGGCGTACCGTGACGTGCCAGACTCCAAGAAGGCCTTCCTCAACCTGCTGGCTCAAGTGCACAAGTGGCAGAGGGAGTGTGGAGAGGGACGCACCGTCGTCCACTGCCTGTGAGTCAGCCTGATGTCTGTGACGCTTTATGAAACATTCTTACAATGTGTTAACATATTTACATCACATTATATTCGCCTATAACACTGAATATGTAAGTTATCCGCTTCCTGTGAGACTCCTAGTGTGTGTGTGCGTGTGTGTGTGTGTGTGTGTGTGTGTGTGTGTGTGTGTGTGTGTGTGTGTGTGTGTGTGTGCGTGCGTGTGCGTGTGCGTGTGCGTGTGTGTGTGTGTGTGTGTGTGTGTGTGTGTGTGTGTGTGTGTGTGTTTGTGTGTGCGCACATGGGCGTAATTGTGTGCATTTTGCTTTTATTCTCATTTGTCTTATAAGCCCACCAGTTGGAGCAGAGCTGCCCTGATGAATATGAATGGATGTTGCAGAATTGGTCTGCCAGCATCACTCAGCACTGTCACATGGCGTTAGCCGCGACACCCGAACTGGGACAGATATTGTGGAGATGAAATCAATGATGTCGTCCGAAAGCCTTGGTGCTGGACACACGAGTGAATCCTAGGCTGCCCAAGCACTGAGGACGATTGATGCTCTTAATATTGGCCGCTGGGTCTGCCATGCCCTTCCCTGACTTCACCTCTGGAGAGAGGAATTGTGGCTTATTGATTATGATCTTTCATTTATGATAACCTGGACAATACCTCTGGCAGGATGTCGCATAATGTGGCCGTTTCTCAATTTTCACTTGCTCGCAGTGGTTCCTTTGACCATTTCTCTCTGAAGACACAGTGTGTCCATAGGAACCAGTATCAAGTGATGTAGGAGACACAGGCATGGTTATTTGATCACTGGACTTCGACAATGTGTTGATTCCATTCCTGGAAACATGTGAAAAATGAATGAGGGTGATTCTCGGTTGTCACTGTGTGTTATCTGTGATAAATCCATACTCTGCTGTATACATTACAGCTGGAAATCGAACCAGGCTCTACTGTACCGCCTACTGCCGCCCCCACTGATATGGAACAACTAATATTGTTTCCATCGTTATGGGTGTTTACCATTATTGTTGTTGCACATTGTACCATTAAGCATTCACACCTGCTGCATTATAGATTTCATATTCTGTCTAGGTAGCCACTTTGTGTTCATCTAGAGATTCAAACTGAACAAATGCTGATCTCTTCAAATCCAGTAAAGAAAATATTGTTAATTATTTTCCTATCTGCTGTGATGTTGTGGTGCTTATATACTGTATATGTGCTTATATGTATGTATTTTGTTGGGGTGGAAAGCGGGAGGGGTGAAATCAATACGTTGTGGAATACTGTACATTGTGACGGGTGATCCAGTGGTCGCAATGGGTGGCAAATAGTCACAAATAATTTTATTATTATTATCATTTTTAAACTACCGTGAAATCATTTAGCGACTACGGCATACGTTGTGATGTTTGGCACCAACGGTTGCGACTTGCAAGCCCTCTGTTTGACTTCCCAAAAAAGAGATCTCCACCATTTAATTGTTTTTTAATTGATAGAAAATAGAAAAGTGGATGTCTTGTGTTGTGGACGATTGTCCCGTGAGTGTTTTGGTCACTGGTGTGACCTTGAAAAGGGCTCTGAAGCAACAAATGGTTTCAACTAATGCTGGGCAGGATTACATTCTGATCTGAAACTGAGTTTGTGCCAGAAACAGTTGATCTGGAGTAAAGTTTATATAAATGTTTAAATCAGAGTTCATTTATATGAATCAGATTTAATTAGGTTAACAAGTTATGTTGAGGATGAAATAAGACGGCTCAGTAATCACAAAGTAGAATTAATTGTGCATCATGCCAGTGTCAACATGGATGGCTGACCTGTGACCATTGTGCTTTTGCCCACAGAGACGGCAGTGGCCGCAGTGGAATCTTCTGTGCCTGCACCATTCTGCTGGAGATGATCCAGTACCAGAACATGGTGGACATATTCTATGCTGTCAAGACGCTACGCAACTCTAAACCCAACATGCTAGAATCTCTGGTGAGAGGTTGTTTTCTTTCAAATACACCAGTAGGAGAGGTATTATAGATACAAGTAAATTGAGCCATAAATGAATGAGCACAAAGCTTGTTAATTTTCTTTAATACGATTTCAACATATAACAGACTTTGTTGCCTTGAAACCCTGAATCACAACTTTGTGACTATATAATACAATCTTTATTGTTTGTTCTTCCCCAGGACCAGTACCGTTTTTGCTACGACTTCATCCTGGAATACTTGGACTGCTTTGAAGGGAGCTAGCAACATGTTTCCTGGGGACTGTGGATTGTGTCTGGGACTCTCAGTGGCCATGCTTCTCAGGCCAATGCTGCCTGTACTGCAGGAGCATGGAGCTCGTTCTCGGTGGCTCTCCATGAGTGGATTATTCTCTACTGTAAATAAAAGAAAACAGTAAGATAACATAAATCTTGTTACACACTCTTGTTAATGACCTTTAACCACAAGTATTACTTATTGAGTTCAATAAGGTGTTACACTCTTGTTTCATAACGGGAAACGGTCACGGCGGTTCACTGGTTGAGACAATTTTATAACAGCCGCGACCATTTTACAACTCAACCATGAGTATTTATGGCATGACATTTGTTTATTTCTATTCTGTTTTGTTCTCTTGGTGTAGTCCACTAATCATGGACAGCAGGAAGAGAGGAGAGAAGCTGGACTACTAAATCAAGGTCAGCTGAATCAGCAGCTTCAAGTTCCTCTGCACCCACATCACCGAGGACCACTCCTGCGACATGCACACGGGCCCTGTGGTGAAGAAGGCACAGCAAGGCCTCTTTCACCTCAAGTCACCCTGGTGAACCCCTCCCATCCCTGTATGATGAGTCTTCATTTATCAACAAAACTGAGTGACTTGGTCAGTCTTTTGTGGCATTTGCCAATTGCCATGAAGCCCCATTAAGCTGTGTTCCGCTTTTGGATTAATGACTCCTGCTTGATTCTGGAACATTTGCTCATGAACTACTTATGGGTTATAATGAGAAGCCTGCTTACTGGTTAAAGGAGCACTTGAGACATTTGAGACACTTGTATTGATAAAATTGGCCCTAAAGCTTATTATACCATTCACCATTCTATAAGTACTCACTCTGTGTCTTATGTGTGGGCAGTGCACAGTATTAATGAGCACAGTTATATGAATATATTGTTGAAAATGGGTGAAGTGGTCCTTTAACTGTTGTTAATATTTCTCTGTTGCTGGATGGAATATTTCTTAAATTCACTGTATATATCCATATTCCTATTGTGTAGCTGGCTGAATACTGTATATCAGCCTTTCATTCTAATTTCCTGTTGATATTCTGTACATGATTAGATGTATGCCTATATTATCGGTGGTAGAATGTTTATCTAGCTGGTCAGAAGGCTAGGTTTTCATTTACAGTTTATTTTATTTATAGATGTGTATGTATGCATGCAGGTGGTGTGTGTGTGTGTGTGTGTGTGTGTGTGTGTGTGTGTGTGTGTGTGTGTGTGTGTGTGTGTGTGTGTGTGTGTGTGTGTGTGTGTGTGTGTGTGTGTGTGTGTGTGTGTGTGTGTGTGTGTGAGAGAGAGAGAAATCAGTTTTTTTTTTAATTAAACGTAAAGGAGAATTCCACCCCAGAAGGCTTTCTTACCTCTAATTGTAGTTAATTTCCAAAAAATGGTCCAGTTATTTTGTAAAAAAAAAAAAAAAAAAGTGAAAGTGTGAATGTCAACACACTATTGACATGGTGGAGAGACAATATTTAGCAAAGTATGCAGTACTTTAGAAATAGGTAAATTTGAGCAACATCCCATAGCCCCATTTTATTACGCAGGGGAAACAGCCTATAAGGAGTTTTTTTTTTCCACAAAACAACAACTGAACCACTTTTTTGAAAATAAATCAACTGCAAATAAATAAATAAAGAAGAAAACTTGGGGTGGAATTCTCCTTTAAGGTCTAATGTATCTGTGTGTGTGCTTACTGTATGTATGGAGAACTTTGTTTAAAAGAAAAATGCATAGAAATAAAATGTATTGTTATCAGTGTAGTTGTGTTTGGCACAGAACTACAATAAAATCTAAATCTTTTTTGGAAAACATTTAATATAAAATGAAATTAGGCTGACGTCTCCAACAAAGCAGATCCTGTCAGAAACGTGTCATGCCTGAAGAATGTTTTCTATAGTTTATAGATGCATGCAGTATAGACCTATAAAGGTGCATATTATGCATTAGTATAGGCTTGTGAAGTTGTGACATAATAACAGGTCACTTGTTCAGAAAGACTTCCCATTAATCTTGTTTACATTTATTGAAAAGGCTATCATATAAATAACAGTATAAAATGTACAAGCATCACTGCACACATTCCATATCGTTTTATAAAGGCTCAAACATACTCCAGTTTGAAGTGATTTTGGGGAAAGGGTTTTCAACACAGTGTAGTTTTTTAAGGCTTCACCCTGGAGTATGTATGATGTATGCCAGTATAAAAACACTACACTGTGATGAAAATCCTTTACCTAAACTCACTTCATCCTGGATTATGTATGAGCCTTTAGGGCTGTGTCCACCAAAACATCAAATGTTTTGAATTGTTTTCTACAAAGCAGCAAATAATGTGTACAGTACAGATAATGTGAACAGGATGGGACCATTTAGATATAATTTGATCTAAAAATCTGTGGAACTAAATTTACAAATCTTGTCTATTTAACTGAAGGTAATTGTATTTACAAATGTTGCAGATGAGACTGGTATTGGATCTATAGTTAATAACATAAATTTAAAATTAGATCTACAACTAATGAGGATGGGACTGTCTGGATTAAGATATACAAATGATGTAGGCAGGCTAGATGGGACTGCATGGTATTGGATCTACAAATTATGGATATGGGACTGATGATCATATTAGACCTATGGAGATGGTATGCCTACTATATGAAATTAGATACAAAAATCATTGGAATGATGATAAAATTAGACATGCAAATCATGAGGACAGGACTGTTAATGCAATTAGATCTACACATAGGGCCTAATGGGGATGTGACTGTTGATTAAATAGATATAAAAATAATTTATTGTTTATTGTTTGTCAGATGCCTTGAAACTTCACCCACACTCTGAGGGGTGTGGATTACAATGGCGCAAACCCAGAAGAGGCCTTAACCTTGTCAACGCAAGTTGGCACAGGTAATACAGGTATGACAGTAGTTGGGTGTTGAGCATCACTGCTTGACAGCAGTGGTGAATACAGAGAAGAGTGTGTTCACGTTTTGCCTGTATTTAGGTGCTGAATATCAAGGCATCAAAGCATCCTTCAAGGAGAAGGAAGGAACATCCACATGCTTGTTTTACAGAACTCCTTATACTGCATTGTTTAAACACTTCAAATGCCTACACAGTATCTGTGACCAGTGGTCTTACCAGCTAGTGCACTATGCAGTATTTCTAGATCTTTCTTTAGTTAACATACAGATAATAAAGTTGCCTTTACAAAGGTATCTTCTTGACATGCATGTTGGATTCATGTCAATCTTTTATTTGTTTATGGAGATGTAAACACTACGTATACAGTGAAACTTACATAGGCCATATTTTTTTTACTGAGTGTGCCCATACGATGTAAATAAAATGAAGAAATTCCAATGACTATTTCGACTATTTAGTCGAGGAATTGCTTTGGTCCAGCCCTAATATCCATATTCATTGGGGATAGACAAATATTCATTCATATATGCATTGGCAATAAAAACTATTTATTCAGAGACCTGGTTGCACATCTCTCTGTATAGCATAACCATAAACCTCTCTCATCCAAGCAGGTGATTATCCAGTCATTCACATTCATCTCCACATGGTTGACTGTGGATTCACCAGAGCTGTTAGAAGCGTTGGTGTTTATCTGGCACAGAGGCGTATAGCTGCTCCGTTGCACTACAGTGTTTCTCCATGTGCTTCTCTATTCTTCCTCTCCAGTTGAATGAGCAGCTTATCAGCCCCAAGCAGTTTGTTCACCTGGCAGGGAAAGACTCTGTCAGGGACTGGAAGAGGGCCATCCGTTCTGGGAGAGGTTATGCTCAGGTAGAGGAATAAAACAAACACCTCATTATCGCCACGGCCGCTGATCACTGTCTGGGCGACAGCTGTCAATGTCATTTTAAAATAAAGGACACCCTGCCAAAACATTCCACAGACTGTGTGAGTAAGCATTGCCATTGTGGCAGGAGGATCAAGTGACATGCGGGCTAAGCAAGCTAAACCACTGAGATTCTCTCTCTCTCTCTCTCTCTCTCTCTCTCTCTCTCTCTCTCTCTCTCTCTCTCTCTCTCTCTCTCTCTCTCTCTCTCTCTCTCTTCATGTTGGCACTTGTTTGGTAGAACTGTGAATCATACTTGCCCTATGTGTCCCTTCTTTTTCTGTGTGTGTGTGTGTGTGTGTGTGTGTGTGTGTGTGTGTGTGTGTGTGTGTGTGTGTGTGTGTGTGTGTGTGTGTGTGTGTGTGTGTGTGAAGAACAACTGATAGATTTCTACCAGCATGACACTGTTTGCACAACTCACTGTTGATCAACAGCTCCTGTCTCCCTCCAGGAGGCGCTACAGTGCAGC
>CM076967.1:35798851-35823851 GCA_039105355.1 Benthosema pterotum | reverse complement strand
AAAAAAAAAAAAAAACGAAACAAGTGTAGCTTTCACGGCTCTGTGACCAATAGGCAAAGCAAGGCAGCAGCAGGAGTACATTATGCATGGAACATTAAGCAGCCCAATGACAGCTGCATGTACTGTATGTATCAGTGAGAATTGTCAAAATATAGTCTTCTAAACCTCACTTCAGGATGAAATTGACCAGGTTTAATATTGAAAAGGGCAATTTGTGGTACAGCTTATAATTAGATGATTATCAGTCATGGTCCTCATTAGCAAGGGTTCAAGTTGTTAATGCACCATGTGATTACACTTTACTTCTATAATTACAGTATATATGTCACAGCACCCACGTATTAATCAGTACTATGACAGAGGACAATATCTTCCATTAGCCACTGCCAGTCACCACGTCGCCCGAACCTTGTGCAGGGTTTTTGTTTTGTCACTTTTCTAGCAAAGTAAACTCGCAGCACACCGGTGAGTCGGTTCAGATAAAATTACACAGAGATTAAATCAATTGCCAGTGTGTGTGCCTCACAACCATGACCCACAAAATGTGTGTTATGCATCAAACAGGTGTGATTACAGGTGCTAGTCTGACAGACACTTTGCTCCTTCGGTCAAATGTAATCATTTTGCAGGGTAATCCATGGTTCATCGTGCGTCATTGTCAGTTAACAGCATTAGGGACTGGGAGGCACGGTACAGTTGGAGGCATTGGATGCCTCCCTGCAGCACCTTGCGTCTGTTTCTCCCTCCTTTAATCTAATTCAGCACCTTTAATGTTCATGTGGGACAGCAACATGAAGGATGTGCAGTCTGCATAATGGTACCTTGATCCAATTGTGCTTTCTGGAGCCATGGCTGTTAATGTCAGCCCGGCTATGCCCCAACACTACCTTGACTCACCCTGTTAGAGGTGCTGCAGTATACCATATGTCTCAACATGAGTCATAAGTCTCTCCAGTCTCTGCCCATTCCATGCCATGACAAATATGATAGGACACTTCACAGCAGCCTATGTGATGGATTAGTTAGATGTATCCAGCAATTCATGACAAAATAACCATAATGTTGTTATCCATGTTGCTGTCACAAAGTCAAGCTAGTAAATAAGGCACACTGTGGATGTCATCAGCAGCCAGATACGGCTACTATACACACTCTGTCCCCAACAGACACGGTCCTCATGGGCATGTGAGCAGTTGGGTACAACAGTGGGGAGAAATTAATTGCATAATGACTAAATAGGGAGGAGAAAAATATGCAGGGGGGCAAGGACAGAGATTATACCGCTGATCCAGGCTGCTTCTATCGAGGGATAGATAGATAGATAGATGAGTGCCAGCTCTGTGGAAAACTAAAGAGATTACCCTGCTTGCAGTAGAGGATGTGAACTGGAGTGTGTCTGGATAATGCCTTCTTATTCAGTGGAACTGAAGTAGGCTGCTCCTGCTATACCTCTAACCTGTGTACCTGCTGTGCTGATCAACCACTAGGCACTCTTGAATGCATGCTTAGGAGGACTGCTCTCTATTGTTCTATATATTATTCTATAATGTAACACAGGCGAGGACTTTATTCTCATTTAAATTTCATGTTTTGCCCCAACTTCCATTTTTGCCATTTTTGTCATTTCCCCCCTTTTTCCCCGTGGTTCCCAAACATTTTCAACTTGCGAACTTTGGAAATGCAGGAGATTCGGCGGAAAACTCATTATTCGCTTGTTTTATCTGCCGGCTACTACTAGTCGGGCGGGGCGAAGCATAGTTTTACTGAGGTTATGTGCCCCTCTTGCCATTGGCCTCTTGGGTGCGGTCTTGGCCATGGTCTTGCCCTATGGAACATATGGAATGCATATGCTCATGTGACATCATCAACCTGCGACAGGAACACCCTATTGAGTGAAAGATTCTCTATTTATTTATTTATTTATTTATTTATTTATTTATTTATTTATTTATTTATTTATTTATTTATTTATTTATTTATTTAATAAAGTAATCAACCTGTATGTTTAAGTTATTGAAGTAGCAAGTAGACTGTTAATATTAATATTTGTCATACTAGCCAGGGAACATGGTGAAACACAACTTGATGATGTCATCAAGTTGTGTTTCACCATATTAATGATTTTATTCAGACCTCCATTTCTAGGAAACACAGAATGAGGGGGGCTTTTTGTTATGTCCGCACAACATCTCTAAGGTGTATTATAGTACACATGAATGGAATTTGGTTACAAAATGTCATTTAACTGAGCTCC
Organism: Benthosema pterotum; assembly: GCA_039105355.1. Classification (NCBI taxonomy): domain Eukaryota; kingdom Metazoa; phylum Chordata; class Actinopteri; order Myctophiformes; family Myctophidae; genus Benthosema; species Benthosema pterotum. Next base: position 35,821,597 of record CM076967.1, on the reverse strand, counting down.
GACTGGCTTACAATACATTTCATTTGACCATGCTTGCCCATAAAGTTGTTGTTGTTCTGGTCACGGCCACTTGGGGCCGCCCGTCTCCCAGTGTGTGTGTGTGTATGTGTATGCGTGTGTGTGTGTGGTGTGGGTGTGTGTGTGCCCCTGGTTGGAGAGGAAAGTAAAGCTCGGGAAAGAATCCTGTGAAGTGTTTACATTGACGTCAGTCAGCAGCACGGAGCAGCGCCTGCTCCCCGTCTGTCTCTACACAGCACTAGAGTGTCTCCAAAGTGTTTCTAAACTACATTCACCGAGTGGAGGAATGGAGGAATACTATATGGATCACAATGGACTTATTTAGACTATAACTTGTGCGCGGCGTCCTATACCTTATTATTGCGGTTGGAGGAGGGATAAGTCTGTGTGAAAATGATTTGTTCTGCTCTTTTAACGTGGATTACAACAGCAGCAGCAGCACCACAATGAACACCTGCGCCTTTCTGTTGATTCTAACCGTTCAGATCTACGCTGATGGGATCGAGGGACCAACAGGTAAGAACATTTATAATGCTGTGTGTGTGTGAGTGTGTGTTCTCTTCGTGATGAGGAGGAGCACAGCTGGGAAGAAGTTGTGAATTCTTTTTTCTCTCCGTGCGTCACAGATCGGATTGTTGTAACTTTGTTTGAATGACTCCGAGTCCAGTTTATGTGGGTGTATTCACATTGGTCACAATAACTTTAGTCGTGTCCAGAGTTCCAGGCAGGTGATGCGATATTCTTCCTGCATTTCTACAGTAGCCTATATAAATCCCCCCAGCACTCCTGCTCTGATCTGAGGTATACTGATACACATGCGCCTATGCTTCTTCAAGTTACTCCACCGCCCTGTTTTAAAGGTTTACATAGCAGTTCAGTCAAGTGCTTCTTCATTCATAGTGAACCCGCCCTGAAGGAGCTACCGTTTGACTTTTCACCCTATTAAATTCATCCCCGAGTCAATATCTGTAGACAGTACTGATTGGAAGCAGGAGGAAAAATTGCGCAATATAATGATCGTATGTTCATTAAATATTTTAATATCAGGGAGGATTATGCAGGGAGGATTCTGAAGCACCAGGATTTATATTCTGGAGAGAAAGAGAGAGAGAGAGAGAGAGAGAGAGAGAGAGAGAGAGAGAGAGAGAGAGGGAGAGAGAGAGAGAGAATAATGTGGCTAAATAGCATTCAAACTAATATTTCCATGTACAAGTCGTTGAACTGAAAGTCTTGCGGATTTGTGGAAGATGTGATCATTATAATTCTTTCAATTTATTATGGTGCATGCCTCACTTTATGAAATTAGAGAGAGAGAGAGGGAGGGAGGGAGGCGGTAGAGTACAGTGAGTGGTGGGTGCCAATGTTAAAACTCCATAAAACAGAAGCCTATTCTGTTGAATATGGTCACGTTTCAATTTGTTTTTGGGCTTTTATTGTAAAAAAAAAAAAAAAAAAATACATTGACAGCATTTTGATTTGATGTTTGTGTCTTGCTCATTTTGCTGATCAGCTGAGTTCATTTTTTCCAACAAAGGAATGATTGTGTAGATATTGATTTAGAAAATATATTTACTGAGATATCATATTTTCCAAGGGTGTCATAGATATCCTGTATCCTATGATGATGACTTTAGCAGGCATTGAATTTTAGAGGCATAATGTGTTTTCACTGTCATTGATTAGTTGATAATCCTTGTGATTCGGTATTTACTATTCATCTCTTGGTTTCTCTCTCTCTCACACACATGCACCCCCCCCTCTCTCGCTCTCTCTCTCTCTCACACACACACACACACACACACACACACACACACACACACACACACACACACACACACACACACACACACACACACACACACACACACACACACACACACACAAACAACAGTATAGTTGTATTATTGTATAACACTGTGGCAATCATGTAACTCGGATGCTCTTTGATGAGAACAAGCTGCATTTATCACACTGCAGCAAAGGCCAAGCCTGACGTGTGTCAGTATTTAATCTTGTTCTTGTTTATGAATCTTCACATGCACCTCTTGGCTGTTAGTTCTCACCTACAGAGAGGCTTTACTCAGTGTTCAGTGAACACATTGTGAAAAACACAACAGTATTGTCAAGAGGTGAGCCAAGCAGAGAAATGGACCGAAATGTAGAAAGGATTATATCACAGGTTCTAATTAAAATGGCTCATTGGCATGGCAACGCTTCACCACAGACCTGTCAGGTACCGTCAACAGAAATTGACATGCTGTTGCCTATTTTGTTTGTTAACTGGGGTGTTGCGATCTGCACCGCCTGCGCTTTGACATTCCCATTAGCCAATAATAGTTGTATTTGCCGGTGTGTGGTTTCTGTTCTGTTCAGTGCAGATGATCCTCTGTACTCTGGTGATGTCATGATTCTGCATGTCTCACTGCTTAAACATCATTTAAAGCAAGAATGCAAGCACATTTCACATTGCTTTGCACAAAATGTTAAAACAAGTCACAGCACACAATTAAGAGGATGCATGCAACGAAAACAACTCCAGAATATGAATAGAAGTGCAGTAAAGTGCAAAAGAAAATTATGGAAAAAAAACCCTCAGCTAGAGGCAGCTGGAAAGTCCAAACAGAAAGGTTGTTATCTTTGAGAGTTGTTGCAGACCTGCAATTTGCTGGAAAGATTGTTCCAGATTATTTGGTGTGTATAAAAACTGAACTCTGCTTCTTCACTAGTTCTGACTGTACTCACACGACCCGAGAGATCTGGTTTCAATAATGTAACAGTATTGTATAATCCGAGAGATCAAGTGGTTGCAACACGGTCGTTGGACGTGTGTGCGTCCATGCACCACGGTTTTCCTCCAAATTAATAATGTCATTTGCCTCTTCTGTATAGTCCCTGTGACAGCTGACCCGTACTGGTTGATTTTGGGGATGGAGTATCGTAGTGAAGTCACCAGATTCATCTGACTGACAGTGAGGGGTTTCACCACCAATATGGGCATAACATGTGACATGTAGACTTTACATGTTACTTGCTATGCCCTGGAGGATTCGAAGCCAGTCTCTCACCCGTGGCAGCTGGGAGATTTCTGTACCTGAGTTCTGTACATCAAATCCATATTTGCCATATTATGTTTCACGTGCTTCAGCCTTGGCGGTGACCTGTTGGCTCTGTGGAAATAAAAGTTGATGGAGGGAATGAAATATGTGGTGTGGCTGACTGCCTGCATGTGACCTTACGGTGTGGTTGATGGGGTGGGGGGGTAGTATCCCATTTGTGCAGTGAGCGCTGAAGTGTCAAGGACATGAAAGACCACTGTTTCCTGGGGTGGGTCTATCTGTGTGATATTTCATAGTTTAACTTCCACTGCTCCGTCGTGTCTGAGAGGAACAGGATGAATAGGCACTGACCATCTGTCCTCGGCTCCTCGCTCTTACTGTGGAATGCTGGTGTCAGCGAGTTATGATATGGACCAATTGTCCTTCTGTGTCACAGAGGCTATCTCATTTCCCATTTTCATTTAAATTTAAGAAACCATATCCCTGTAAAAGCTAATGCAAGTCAGTGGTGGAAACACAGGGTACCAAAAGAAGAATGCAGCATGCCAATTGAAATGATAATTTGTTACTTTGAGTATAACACACAAACTATTGTCATCATAATCAAAAGCAGTTAGTTTAAAAGAATCCTCTTGAACCCATTAAATGGGTGTCTATGTGAGTACTAGCCATAGAGCAAATGTTTCATTTGAGTCTGAATATACAATACATTATTAACGTCCGCTCCTATTTGGAGTCAATGCAAATAGTAGCTCTGTTTGGGGGTGCTGTTTGTGTATCAATTGTATTAGAGCTCAACTGAGCAAGTTTAAGAAGGTATTCTAGATATTAAATCATCAGACACGTTTGCAAATGATGGGGAAATGTAAAATGAAATTTCATGGTTAACTTAAATGCAGTCATTGGACCATGGAACACCGCAAAAGCCACATCGGACTCAGCCTTTATGCCAGCAAGGAGCATGTCAGCAGTCTGCTGCGGTTATGAGGAGGGATTGTGGTCTGAATACTCTCACATGTGGGATCCTGGGTAGAATATGGAAAACAGGAGAAATACTGTGGACGGAGGGAGATAGCAGAGCGAATGAGCGAAACAGGGAGAGAAGAAAGAGAAAGCGACTCGGCCAGACGGATCGCCTGGGCATTTTGTTTCCAGCCGAGGTCACGGCGGGACTTTGTTTGCTCGTGGGCGCCGTCCATTCTCCTTCCCAGCGTTGGTGTGATTAAGCATGGAGCTTATGAGAGGAGTGCTCCCTGCTCTGTGGCCTGTCTCCTCACTCTCTCCGCTCACTCTGATCTATGGTAATGTGGACCTACATGGAGAGGAGCCAGAACTCCCCCTGCTCTGACTGGCTTAGACATCTCACAAGCTTGGAAAATGAAACGTATCCATCTGTGTTTTTAAGGAATTCTGTCGGACGCCAAGGCCTGATGACCTGTGCTCCTCATACTGTAATAAGCACGTCTGTATAGCCAAAGAGGGGCTTTTTCTGCTGTGTCTGTTCGACCAGTTATGGTTTGCTGTGGAACGTCTCCATTTGGTTTGCAGCTCAAGAAATTGTGACTGAGGAGAAGGCAATACAATTTCTTTAGGCAGATCCACACATGGTCTGTTTCATTCACACTATTCCTGAATATGATTGCCTGGAACACACTGACCATGACCACATTGGACTTTATTCTTCTGCACACAAATAGTCTTCATTCAACTGTACCCAATGCTTTCAACATTGCATCGATCCGTATCCAAGTACTCTTCAATCGGTTCCGAGACTGCCTTCATGCAGTCCCAGCAGTGTTTGGGTGATTGTCTCCATGGAACGATACACAGCATTCACACCACAACATTTGCCAAGTGCACTGCACACCCAGGACCATTGTGTGAAACTGCCCTGAGGCTGGACTGAAACAAACATCATAGTGGAGCAGTTATACCTGATTTATGCATAGGGATGCTTTCCAATTCTGATTTCATCTGAGTCATTTCTCCCATCAGGTCTCCAACTCTGAATCTATAAGTTTAAATTCTACAACCTGTTATAGTGACTTTATAAGATGTTAACTATTGGAGGCCAACAGGCAGTGGTCTCTAACTTGCTCTTCAGAAAGGTGAAGAAGAGTTGCAGAGAGGGAGAGAGAGAGTGCCCACTCGTGCGTGTATGTGTTTTGTATGTGCATGCGTATGTGTGTAATACCCTAGAACAGCTTTCATCTGTGAGTCTTCTCTGCCAGTTACAGTAAGTCGGCCTTCTGTCTTTGATCTGTGCTCTGTGTCATATCAGAGTCCACTGGCTGATTCTGTACAGGCTAACAAAGAGCTCTGAAAGGAACCATTCTGAGGGAGGGAGCTGGACAGAGTAGACCAGGGGAGATAATTATATGTAGCACAAAGTATCATGGTCTCTTTCATTGTCTCCACCGTAAGGTGGTGACTATAAATCGTACCCCGTCCTTCCGCCCGTGTCTGTCCGCCCGTGTCTGTCCGTGCACGTCACCCCGTGCATACGATGACGTCATGATGACGTCATAAATGAGCCCGGACGGTGGAGACCTGTGCCCGTAGGGGTACAGCTCTTGTTGTGCTTTATTGAGGGGTCAGGATCAAGACCTGCCATCGGTCCAACAAGACTAATTTTCCTGCTTAGAAAAGAGTTAAGTGAGTGTGAAATATTATTCAAAGTGGGGAATAAGCATGGTGACAGTGGCAGCTTAGGGACAGAATAGTACACTATGGAGAGAGGACACATAGATTTCAGAGAGTGGGAACAACATTACAGCTTAGGTCTCAGGAGGGATTCGAACCGGGGGTTTAGATTACATTGTTGCTCTACTATCTGGTCAGTCAATGGAGCATCCCGGAAACAGCTTTTAATCAGCAGGCCTATTGTGTTCGATGTTAATGATTTATTCTCTCTCAAAGGAGTTTGTACCGTAGTCCTCAATTAATAATTAATTGAGTAATTGTCTGCATTTTTCATCTCCTTACATTCAGATATGTTGCTTGTAGTGTATTCTTGTACTATTGTTTTTTTTCTGTAGTTCCTGTATGAGGTGATTCCTGCACATTGTTTTTTTCTGCAAGGGGTGCCAGTAATTAATGCTTTATTTTGATTTTTGTTTTTGTTACTGTTGTTTACTATGAAAGGTGTTGTGCTACAGACAGGTTAGCACATGAACAGTATATTGTTATTGTGTGCGTGTGCGTGTGTGATCACTCATCCTTGTTTATGGGCCTCTATGTGGAGTGAGTAAAGGAATCCAGGCATGATCTCACGGTGCACAAGGCTCCTGCAGGGGCCACTCCAGTAGTTGTGAGTGATTGAGTCCTGACATTGATGCTAACAGGGGCCTTGGCTGCTGTTATGACTCTGCAGGTCCGCCGTCCATTTCAAGTTCGTAAATTGTTGCACAGGTGAAAGACATAAGAAAGTACAGGTTTCCGAGAAACATCAACAGACATCAAAGTCTATGCTTGACAGTCCGATTTCCAGAAGACGGCATTGTGTGTGCGTGTGTGTGTGCGTGCGTGTGTGCACGTGGGCGCTATGGTGCTCTGGCTGCTGCTGCAAATTGTTCATATTCAGCTCACTAAATTTACCATTGACGGACAGGTCTGAAATGACAGCACCATTATAGTTATTATGCAAACGGTAAAAATATCCCTGAATAACTGATGTGAAATTCATTGCCTGCCGAGCACGAGAGCCAGGGCTGCAGCGGCGAATGGCAAACTGCTGCATTTTGGTCTAAACGGCGATCGTGTGCAGTCGCATGCTTGCGCATGCACACACACACACACACACACACACACACACACACACACACACACACACACACACACACACACACACACACACACACACACACACACACACACACACACACACACAGAGCTGTATGATCCAACAAAGGCGTTTCAGTCTCTGTAGCTCCTCCAGCCTGCAGAAAGTGGGTCTAGAAGACTGATGCTGTGGAGCGCTGCTCCCCTCGTTCCTCTACCCAGAGGAGAGGATAGGCTCTCCTGTGCACTTTATATTTAGCCGTCCTGTTGGCCAAATTTCACTTCTTTTCCCTCCGTCGGCATCAACACAATTTTAACCACTCTTCCTTTAGGGCGATTCCCAGGCAGCTAAGCCTAACGTCAGAGCGCTGTGTGCAGGAACAAGGGCTCATGTTCAGAGCGGTTGTGACTTGTGAGGCCATCCTTATAGTGTCTATATTGTGTGAGACACCTTCGGTGAAACCTGAAACCGACTCATTCACAGGAAAGTCAAAACAGTCACTCGGGTCCTCTCTCCCTCCTCCCTGCTTGTGTAATGGATGCGGGCTTTAGCTTTCCTCGTGTGATGATGGATCACTTAGGGGAGGTGGTAGAGCTGGTCTGACCACTCCAGTTCTTTGCACTAGAAAACAAAATCCTCGCACCGGCGCGAACCCTGTCTTCTCGCGCTGCTAAATCGGAGTCCCGCGGGGATCAATACCAGGCACCGTCCTGTTTTTTCTCTCTCTCATCTTTGGCTGCCCAGAGGGAACCGTTGGCGCCATGCAGGGGTGACAGTCATCTGTGACAGATGTTGCCGGTGGGTTTAAGGGGGCATGTAGTGACAGCTGGGGTGGCACAGGTGCCAGCTGGCAGTAAACCGCTAGCTAGCATCACCTCTTGAACCTGCTGATTGAAAAACAGTGGATTGATGTTCCACAGACCACCGAGGCATTTTCATTACACTGTGCAATTATTATTGTACGACAGCCTGCAGAACAACAATGAATGAGAGATCCTTTATGCGTATGACAACTTGAAGACCGCACAGAGCAGTGCATTGCGGGGTAGATTCCAGTAATCATCACATTCCCTCTGGTGAGAACTGTGTCTGTTTCATTGGTCATCAGGAGGCATTAAAGTGTGTTTGTCATCAAGGAGGTTGTCAAGGACAGGGTGTGCTTTTAATTTTAGCTATCCCACCCTGAAGTTAGACTTTATTGCAATGTTACTTTGTGTTTACTAATGTTTAATGTTTAATTTGTTACTATGTTTTCCTTTTAACAGAAATACACCACATTTGGTCTATTTGCAGATGAATGGTCCAGTTGTTATTTTGTGGAGAAAAATGGCTGTGTGGCATCAATACCACCATAAGCTTAAAATGGGGTGTTCACCCATTTCCATCCCTCCAAAATTCTTTTTTTTTGCTATATATCGTCTCTGCACCATGTCGATAGTGTGTTGACAAACACTTTCACTTTTGGTTCAGCCATCGTGCTGCCATAAACCTTGCGACACACCACACACCCCTTGAGGCGGCCAAACCACGGCTGAACGAAAAGTGTGAGTGTCAATAAAAAAAGTTTATGATGCGGTAGGAGAAATAGCCAATTTTTTTTCTCCACCAAATAACAACTGTACCACTTTTTTTTGGAAATAAATCAACTGCAAATAATGGTAAGAAAGCCTTCAGGGGTTATTACACTCCACAAGCACCACCAAGGTTGTTTTTTCTTTCCATGGACCACCTGTAATTATCCCATGGACCACTTCCACTCTGTGAACCACTGGTTGAGATCCGGTGGTATAGTATGTCACCTGAATGAGTGTCCTATTGTTTGACATGAGGATCCTTTGTGTGTAGATATTTTGGGCAGCTCCTCAGCAACTGGGTTGTGATTCAGGTGTTTCTGTGAGGTGGAACAAAGACGGAGCCTATTGATTTCTCCAATCCACAGAGGCGTGTGGGAGCAGAGTTATTGTTCTACTTCCACCTGATCATACATGTAACATGACCTCCTGTCTCTTCACAATGAGAAAACAAGGTGCATGCATGTGGGATCGTTGTGTGTCGTGTCCTGAGACTGTCTTCATGCCATTGTCACCACATCCACTCTTCCTCCTTATATTTTGCCCCTCTTATTTGAAGCAGTTTGACTTCATTTTGATAGAATTCGACACCGAATATATCAAACCAGTGACATTGTGGTTATTGGCTCGACTATCCTAACCTGGCCAGCTGCAGTTCTTTTATTCATTTTTTATTAAAGTTTTTTGAAGAGGTGCTATCAATATGTTGCCTCTTGTTGCATTAAAGCAGCCAGCAGCACTGCTCAGGAAGGTACACAGTCTGGGTCTCGTCTATCTCGCGGGTTGGTAATGCTGTACTTTTGTAGTGCACCTCAATAACAGGCACAACCCAAAAAAGCCTCTGCTTAGTACAGTAATTCATGCCCAAGGTAGAGTAGCACATCCATCACGGCCGCATGTATCGACTTAAAGAGTGTTTTTCACTTTTCAAGAGATGGATCTTTTTTAAAAGAAGAATGGGCCCCTGCCCGAGAGACAGACAGACAGACAGACGGACGGATATAGACAGACAGAAGGATTGCTCAGCTGCCTGGCGTTCCTGAGAGACGCCTCGTCAAACAGTCTGAAAGACTGTGTTTGTTCCTCGCTGCCCCGCCAGCTGAAAGGGAGGAGAGGGAAGGGGAGAGAGGAGGTGGGAGGGGATGTGGAGGCAGGAGAGGACAGCAGGTGATCACTCATTATGGGTGGATGCAGCCAATGGACGCTGCCACCACCACGCCAGCAGCGCCTCATTTGAGGAGCTCATTGTGTGTGTGTGTGTGTGTGTGTGTGTGTGTGTGTGTGTGTGTGTGTGTGTGTGTGTGTGTGTGTGTGTGTGTGTGTGTGTGTGTGTGTGTGTGTGTGTGTGTGTGTGTACGCGTACCGTGCACAGTACTAATGCAACTCAAGAACCATTACAAGTTTTTCACCTCACCACAGGGAGTGCAGTGCGTGGCCCTGAGGCAGCGGCATACTCAGTTGTCCAGAAACACCACAAAAGGCTATGGTCAGGCTCCGCCAGTGGGCTCAATCAACCAAAGTCCCCTCACCGGTGTGATTTCCAGCCTCTGCTTCGGCCAATTGATTGCCATGCCAACCCCACACCTGCCAATTGATTACTTCCAGTCCACGCTTCCAGTTTGTACTCTTCAGGCAGAGGCTAGCCTGGCAGTGACATTGTCCTAACCTGAAATGATTTTGGCCTTGGGGGGGTGGGGGTGTTGGGGGGTGTGCTGTCTGAGCTTGGGTGGCAGATGAGCTGATCTGATTTTATCTCACCAAGTTGCCGTCATCCCCACCCCTCCTCTGCTGTGCTACGTCACATCATTTGGAGCCCACCCAGAAAGGTTGACTCCCACTTGTAGGCCACCATTGCTAACAAAAAATAGTCCAGGCTTTCCATTTTTGCACAATAAGGACGAAAATGAAAGCCAGGCACAAAAAGCTATACATTTACCAGTACATGATATGTGTCTTTTGTATCTGCCAGTGAATGCAGCTGTAAAATCCCAGTTTGGCTTGCAATTATGTAGCTTGCATTATGAATGAATGCATGAATAAAACAGTACATGGCACATGATTAGTCTGACTCTAATCTATATGTTTACAAAACTCATTCTTTGATTGATATAATTTTTCATGTCAATGTGAATTATGTCTTTTTTCTTTTGGACTTTGTTGGTCACACGTATGACCTAGACCTATCTGTCTTTCTGGTGAATACATGACACTGCAGAAATCAGGGGCAGACATACTGAACCGCATGGAACCAACTGCTCTGAGGTCTGTGACTTGTCCTTTGTCTGTTGGGTCAGCTGGGCTAATTATGAACCAGCTTAGACTGGGGATTATGACTGGAAGTAGGCTGATCACAGGGGACAGGAGAAAAGGCATTAGCAGCTGAATGATGTTTAATATGGCTTTTGCTCTGCTTAGCGCTGGCACCATGTGACCAAGAGACAGCTGACAATGGAAACCTGTTGATGCAGAGATGTGTGGGGGAAGGAGAGAGGAGGTAGTCTTGTCGCCGTACATTTGCACTTATGCGAAATGTGTCTTCTGCATTTGACCCATCCTAATGATTAGGTGCAGTGGACATTATACAATTTAAGGTCTGCTTAAAGGATGAATCTGCAAGAAGGGCAGTTTCCATTGGGGTCATCATGTTATGCCAGTTTTACACTGGTAGCCAAATCTAGCCTGAATCACTGTGCAACTTCAAGATAGAAACCTGATTGGCCTAACAGGTCACATGACTCATTTTAACGAATCAAGTTCCAGTCTCAATGTGTCTCAGATCTGATTCAGGCTGGATTTGGCTGGCAGTGTAAATCAGGCCTAATTAATCCAAATCCATCTACGCCTCTGATAATCCTCTTCTGCAAGATATATTTGTTTGTGTGCCGCATGCCGTCTGTAGCATCTTGCACCACCTTACGTAATTTGTTTCCACCTAATTAGTACATGTTAATATCTCAACTGTATTTCCCCCAACCCCCGTGGCATTTTATAAGTGTTTGCTCACACCATCACCTCTGGAGACAAGAAAAAAAACGTGCACGCGTCTCGCACCCGCAAGTGTGCAGGCATACTATTTTGTAGATGTGTTTTTGTGTGGAAGAATGTAATTACTGTTCTCATTAGCCGAGTGAATGAGCTGAAAAGCAGTATACACTCGGGGAGTCTTGTTGACGGAGGCTCTCCGCTATAGTGCAGGAATATGCTGTTGATGAAATGGATAGCCTGCATGACTTTGACACGGGACACTGAAGGCTTACAGAAAGACTAAGAGCGATAGGGCATCATCTAGACACAGTGGTTTCAGCAGACACTGTTCATTTGCTCCGTCTTTCACAAACCATGACATTTTGTCCCTCATCTCAGTGTGAAAAAACCTCCACAATTAGAGAAGGCTAATTGTCACTGTGACTCATTTGAGCCTGATGCAACACGGCCATTTGTGCTGGTCTGACCTTATGGAGAGGTAATGAAGGGTTGTGTTCCTCAGCCAGGCCTTCTTCTGAAGCTAATCCCATCAGAGGGAGAGAGCACAGCATGGCAGGCTAACTCAGTCACCTCACCTCCAAAACAACTCTGCCAGAACAGCAGGCAGACAGGAATGTGTTTGTCTGTCTGGATTTTATCCACTACAGGCAGTCTGCATAGGAAATACTGGGAAGAGCCAGGGTACGCTGTTCCTTTCAGGTATTTTTACCAGGCACGTTTTGTGGTTTTTATGTGCCTTATTTCTTAGATAGGAGAGTGCAGACTAGAGAGACGGGAACTCAAGGACAGAGAGGAGAGACATGTGATACAAGAATGGGAGTTAGTCCTTGGTAGTTCACAAGGAATACATCATGGTCTGTGCACTAACTGGCCGATATCTCTCTCTTCCAGTCATTTATATTTTACTTTAGCCTACTTTTATTGATAGAACAGACAGATGGCAGCTCATACTGCACAGGCAAAAGGAATAGAATGAGGGAGAAGAGTTGCTTTGATCGGGTCATGGCCATGGTGCTGGTGGGTTTGGGGAGCTGCCCTCTGGCTCAGAGTTGTCATCACAGCAGATGAATGTACTTGGGTTTTTAGCTTTCAGAGAGGCGGCTGCTCGCTCCACTGGCCGTGCGTTGGCTCAGGTTAGAGGAGATGCATTTTCTGGGAGTTGGGGGTTGGGGATGGTGGCGAGGGCCCATTCAGCAGAGAGACCACGCTACTGAGGATTTATCCCAGTCCAGTGAGTCGCCTGGCGCCACACACTCCTGCTGAAGGATTTAAGATCAGCCCTTCTGTGGCTCTGGCTTTGAACCAGACACAGAAAAGAGAGAGGGGAGAAAGGGCTGAGAAGAAAACCAGCTTCTCAGTGTTATTTGGTCATAATAAAGCTCCAAGCTTCTCTGCACCCACACCACTTCTAGATGGAAATGACAGCGGTGAAAGTGTGGGAGTTGGAGGCTGTGGAGAAGACCAGCGTTTCCACTGACATTGATGCTATACTGTATATGTTCTCCCAAGTGTGAAAAAAAACAACAAATCCCCATGGTCTAGAAATTTGTCTCTGACATGTGGGTGGTACATTTTTCATCATATTGTTTTTGTGGTAGCATTCACACTTAAACTTATGCTGTACGATAGTGATATTTTCATATCTTGGATCTCTTCTGAAAGTTTGTATTTGTCTCTCTCCTTTCTCCGTAAATGGTACAGTATATTACAAACGGTAAACGATTATAGCGTGGAGGGATTGAACCTCAGACCCTCCGATTCTGAAGCACTGCCATAACCCTTTCTCTCGTCTGTATCTTTCCTTATGTCTGTTTCTCTCTCTCTCTCTCTCTCTCTCTCTCTCTCTCTCTCTCTCTCTCTCTCTCTCTCTCTCTCTCTCTCTCTCTCTCTCTCTCTCTCTCTCTCTCTCTCTCTCTCTCTCTCTCTCTCTGTTCGTCCTGTTGCTAAAGATCGCCCTTCTATCATTCTTTTAATGTTGGAGGGGGTCACACACACACACACACACACACACACACACACACACACACACACACACACACACACACACACACACACACACACACACACACACGCGGTTGAAAACATCACCCCTCTGACTGAGTATAACAGGAATGTAGTGGTCCCATCTGAAGCACTGCCATAACCCTTTTTCTCGTCTGTATCTTTCCTTATGTTTGTCTCTCTCTCTCTCTCTCTCTGTTTATCCTGTCAGTCTTAATGTTGCTAAAGAGGTTACACTTGAGTGATTCTGGTGAAGAGCTCATCACCCTGGGAGGTGCGCTTGTGAGCTCAAACCAGACTGCAGTGTCTACTTCAGTGTCTACTTCCCAAGGCACTCATTAAGCCGAGAGTGAAGGTGTGTGCTTCCGTATAGGCTGCAGGGAGAACAGGCACACGCACACACACGCACACACACAGTTGAGATTACACGGCGCCTTACACAGACATAATTTAGTGTGTTTGTCCTTGTCCCAGCCTGGGGTGATGAGAGGAGATCACTTCATTTCAACCTCAGGCGTCATATTAAAGGTTTCATGACAAAAGATTTCATTTGTGTGAACTTTGAACATTCAGTGGATTTTCTGTTGTCTGAAGTCTGGACTAGAGTTTTCTCTGGAGTTTGTAAGCCTTTTGAGCTGCAAAAGGCTTGCACGCGCGCGTGTGCGCGTGAGTAGAGCGAGAGAGAGGGAGACACCTGGATCCTTGTGCTGGTGTGTAATCTGAGTGTGTTGATCTCTAGATAATGAGCAGGTATCACTCACTCTAGCAGAAACTCCCTTCTATCATTCTTTTAATGTTGGAGGAGGTCTCACAGACACACACACACACACACACACGCACGCACACACACACACACACACACACACAGAGAATGGCATAGTAGGTCATCCATTCATGGAAAATGTTTGAAAACAGCACGCCTCTGACTGAATAACGGGAATGTAGTGGTCCCATCCATCATCAAAGTAAGTTGCCCACCCATGTTTTAGACTAGTCTTCCCTTTACGTCATGCACTGCACGTCAATCCTCAATATGCATTTACGTGTCACATTTCTTTACATAACACATTGCACATGTCCACAAACTTGCAAGTGTTTACTTTGTACATAGAGCACTCTGGCTGTTTGTTCTCCCCACAGGGAAACACATTAACCTCTTTTAACCTGAATTGATCAAAGAAAACCTCCTCAGGTTTCCTGTGTGTGTGTGTGTGTGTGTGTGTGTGTGTGTGTGTGTGTGTGTGTGTGTGTGTGATGTGTGTGCCAGGGGCGGATCTAGGCATGGGCATGGGGGGCAATGCCCCCCTAAATGCCCAGTCTGCCCCACCAAACATGATGGCATGCAAAACAACCCAAGATATTTCAAATTTTAGTGGCTATATTTAAAATGATTTGAAACACTGCTACTGCTACTAACTAACTACAGTTGTGTCACCACTAAACCAACAGCATTTCATGATTGAAAACAGAAAACGCTCTGAGTCAGACCTTTAGCTTTATTCATGCTGCGTGTCTGTGGCAACTTTAACAACAACTGATGTTATTATTGATGGTTTACTTGCCTAATATAAGTCCTGTAACCGAAAATGGTATGGGTGCAGCTCGTGCCGCTTCGCGCCACGGGCGATGAAGCCGCCCCGATACCATTTTCTCCTGCCCCCCAATTGGGAAATGTTAAATCCGCCCCTGGTGTGTGCACATGCACGTGTGTGTGTGCATGTGTGTGGGCTTGTGCGTTCACATGCGTGCAGGTCACCTAGAGCAAGCAAATGAAGCAGATAAGGTTATAATTACCCAGGGAAAGCGGCTCACAGAAACAATGTGTCGCTTGCTTTATCTTCATGTCTGGTTTGACACTCCCATTCCAACTGGCCCTGACTTTGTTTATTGACCAAAATGAGCTGGAATTTCGTTTTCCCTTCGTGCAGGCCTCAGGAGATTTAAGATTATGATCGCCCAGACCTTCCAATTATAGCCTTAAGCCTTAAAAGTGAATCTAAAACAATCGCCTTACATCTTGTGCACAGATAGAAAACCAGGATAAAATGATGTTGTTCTCTTTAGTCTTTACACAGGCTGTATATAACAGCATTACAGCAGCATTAGGATGTTTTAAAGTAGTAAGAGAAGGAACAGTTTGTTTGCAAATTATATAATTTAAGGGGTGTTAAGGTGCTTATAGGTTTATGCTCTCGCTCCACGTCATAAACACCTGCGTATCTGTGAATTCTCTAAAGTGGCTTCATGCACAGTGGCATTGTAGAAATAGCTTTGACTCTAGTCTGTATCATATACAGCACATGGTCATCATTACGTTAATATAATTTCTCTGCTTTCGCCTCTCTCCTCTTGTGTACAAAAGCTTAGCCGCATTTTTTCATTTCAGCAATAAGGAAGTTTCAAACGAGGTTGAGGAATAAATCCCTGGGCAGACTTCCAATGAAGTATGCTTTATTACCTACAACAAATGCTCGAGGAAACAAATGCACGCTCGCACGCACGCGTGTGCACACACATACGCACTCACACCATGCCCCCCATAGCCTTCGGGTCATGCATCCTAGTCGAGGTGAGTGGTGTGAGAGGGGAGAGTGAAACCAGACTGTTATTGTGGACAGGCAGACGGGGATCAACGTGTGGATCAGACGTGTTGAGGAAATGAAGACCAACCCACTGTGGCACAGCTCTTATCTCTGGCTTTAAACACACAATAGGCCACACTCGATTGACTTATGAAAATGAGGTTACCGCGGCAACCGGAGAGCTCTTGATTTCTCCCAGTAACCAATATCACTGGAATTGGAATTCATTGGCAGTCTTATATTATCATCTTTAGTGTTATAATTTTGGGGGTAAATCGGCACGTGCTTTTGCACTCGCTCCATTGTTGTTCATAATCTCGGCAGTGTGTGTGGTGGTGCTGCCGGCTTGCAGCGCAGACATCTGGCAGCGGGTGAAAACACGCACGCACGCGCGCACGCGCACGCACGCACCATTAGTGCTTGTATAAATGTGAAAAGGTTTTACTGTTATTATTATTATCTGAGCTGTACAGTAGGTACAGGCTTTTCCTGTCCCAGGTTTACTTTTGTCAATATTATTATTATCATTATCTTTCACAAACCCACCGTTTTAGGGCACAGACCAGATGGCTGTGTATATACTGTAGGAATGAAGCCTTTTCTCCCTCCATGGGATATTGTATAAATATAATGAATATGAAACAAAAGTGAGTGAAAACAAGTGTTCTCTGGAGAATGCTCTGTGTGAACACAGGCAGGGAACAGCCACATGATGCTCCTGCGTCGGCTTTTAAATGGTTCACATTGATCTTTGACCTGTGGTGCTGCAGGGGCTTGTGGGAGCTCAGCTCCGCAGGGAGAGAGATCTGTAGAGATATTGGGGACACCTGACTTCAGGTGTCAGACAGGAGAGAGGATCATGAACACATGGGCTTGCTGATGTCAGACGAAATACTGTGTCTGTGTGTGTGAGTGTGTGCGCAGCTACATGTGTGCGTGCTTCAAAGTGAGTTTCAGACAATAGTCATGTGGCCACAGATACTGCTAGATCAGGGGTTTTCAATAGGTGGTCTGAGGACCACCAGTGGTCCCTGAGAGGGTTCCAGGTGGTCCCCAGCTAAGTTGGTTAACCAGATGTAACTCTTGAGAACATAAAAATGTTACACTCTCAAGAATTAAAATTCATCATTTTAATTAGCCCCGGTCTACACAACTAGAAGATTAATGTTCATTTTGATCTCTAGGTTAATTTGACTGTTTTGTTTCCCCAAATCCAGCCTGGTATTACGGACAAAAGCAAAATAAATCTTTAGTTTTGGGGCCTATGGGGCTAAAATGTCCTCAGATGGTGATCTGTGGCTCAAATGCTGAATAAATGGTGGGCCCTGGTAACAAAAAGGTTGAAAACCCCTGTGCTAGATTCCTCAGAATGTGTCTCTTCTTGCATTATCCATCCATGTTATTGTTAGGTAGTACTCGCAGGGGCTTTACCCCTTAAATCCCTTCTCTGTTCCTCTTTTCCTTTATCTTTGTCTGTGCCCCCCTTCCCCTGTTACTCTTTCTCCCACCATTGAGTCATGCTCCTCAGTTACAAGTTAAGCCATGCGATGAAATACAAATGAGGTTAAAGTTCCTCCCTCCATTTTCTTCCTGGTTTCTTTTACTTCCCGGTTGTCTGGTGTCCTTTGTGTTCCTGTGCATGTATACATGCAACAACAGACTATTGACAAGCAGCCTCTGATTGGCCTCCCGAATGTCCCCTTTTGTGATGCACGTGGAATGGCTTTATGTGTCACATTTGCGGGGTATCGAAATGGTGCCAGTGTCACAGTACCAGTAAATGGTGACTCTGGGGCATGAGAATTTACTATTCTGTCCATATCGGGTTACAACTCGAATAGGGCTGCTGATTCAGCTCTAGCAAACTTTGCGACGTTCAACGCGGCAAGTTGCATGCTCAGTGGTGTCTCTCACGGGCTCAAGTTAGCTAGAGATGGGCCCACTCCGTTGTGGTCTAGAGCTATCATCTGTCAACCCAATAGAGTAGTTTGTGCTGCGGTAATTGGAAAAATAGTGGCAGGCCAGGCAGCAGCAGGATTCAAACCCTGGGAGTGTTTGTTGAAAGAATAATGACTTAGGACGACGCACGGTGGGCACCTCACCCTGCCTAATACTAGTGGGAATCCGACACAGGAGGGGGCTGTTATTGACATTAGGTTGACATTGTGGGGGTCTAGTGGTTGTTTCTGTATGAATTCTGATGCTCAAATCAGCCCAACAGCAGTATAAGAACAGTGCATAGAAGCAGAGATGCTGCTGTCCAACCTTTAGCAAAGCTACTCCGCAATGGGGGAGGATTGACAGCCAGTTAGAGTCTACAAACGTTCTGCTTCACTGTGCTCTGTGAAGAGTGTGTGTGTGTGTGTGTGGGGGGGGGCAAAGTATGTGTGTTTGAGTGAGTGGGAGCCTCTGTGCGTCTAAGAGAGAGGACCCTATTTTTGCTAGTGCCTTACCCCTTATCTCAACACTTCTATGCATTTTTTTGGTCAAAGCATGCCGTTTAGGGATAAGGATGAAAAACAGTTCCCAGAGTGTGGATGATTGTGTGGGATTTAATGGTTTTGTGTGCAAGCGTTTGTATTCTCTCTCTGTGTGTGGCTTAGCATTTGTGTGTGATTGTTTTGTGCAAGTAAAGTAAGCAAGCGTGTGCTTGTGTGCTTGTGTGTGTGCGCGCGACTGTGCGTGCATGCATGTGTGTGTGTGTGTGTGTGTGTCAGAAAGAGAGAGAGAGAGGGAGAGAGAGGAGTGAAATGTAGGGTGAACAGAACAAAGGACAGGGAGATAAATATTCTCCTTGTTGTGCTTCCATAATGACTGTTTAGTTTTTAAGCCCTCTGTGTACACACACTGTCAACACTGAACACACATGCAAACATTTGTCTGGATGGAATGAGTGTTGATATCGCTCCAACAGCGTGACCACCATCCAAACAGCTAGAGCTACTATGTACATCCATCCTGGCCCCATGAGGATCCTGTAGGTCTTTCATTAGCTTACTGCCAGACCTCCCACCCTTAGTCATGGAATATTCATCATCATATGCATCCATTTTCTGCACAATCACACACATTAAAATACAGAATCTTCTCGCAAATCCACGTGGAACGATGAGAGAGAGAGAGAGAGAGAGTGTGTGTGTAATGTTTGAGCTAGAGTTCTCAAACTCTGCCCGAACCCAACCAGGACCGAACCCGAACAGGCCCGACCCGACATTTAGGGCCGGGTAGGGCCTAAAATATATGCTAATCAATAGGGCCGGGTAGGGCCTCGGGCCCCATGAAAAAATAATATATATTGAATTATTTTACTATAGTAAAAATAATAGTTATTTTCTGTATTTACCTATTATGAAGATGGTGCTGATTGCCATTTCATGTTTAATCTGTGGCGAATTCTCAAATTTTGCCCAAACCCGACAGTTTAGGGCCGGGTAGGGCCTAAAATCTATTCCATTTAGTAGGGCCGGGCCGGGCCTAGGGCCTGAACTGTTAGGGCCGGGCCTTAACTTTCAGGCCCGTTGAGATCTTTAGTTTGAGCCTCACTTCACTGGAAGTTTAACAGTGGATCCTTGGTGACCTAAGAGTGTCATCTACTGTAAAAACAAAGTCGCAACAAGCAGCTTAAATATTTCACTCTCAAATAAACTTTTTTTTATGATTTTATGGTCTACCCAGGCTTATGTGAACACTCCAGACATTTAAACCTTTTATTTTAACCTAGCCTTTATAACCCTTGATTTAGTATTTACAGTACATATTTGATATCATTTTGGCTGCCCCACCCCCTTCCTTTTTCCTGGTGACTGATATTGTCCTCCTAACGTGATGGGGCTGTGGAATTTCATTTACATTTTTAATTTATTTTAAAAATATTGTTTTGGAAATTGTAGCAGACTCTGTGCCACAAAGGCTGTGGTCAAAACAAAAAAATAAAAAAAAATAAACAGTAAATGAAAAAGCATGCCCTCTCTCACATATAGAAAATGCATCATGGTTAAAATGAAAATAATAAAACGTTGTAAAGGAAACTTTTTATTATTATAGGGGCAGGGCAGCTAAAATCAATCTCGAATATCTAAATAAGTAATGTGAAAACTGTCTGGGGTGTTCACATGAGCTAAAATAGATTATATAACCACCAAAGGTTTTTTTCAAAGTGAAATATCCCTTTAATGTTCTGAAGCAGTGAGGATAAGTCGAGTTGTGGGGTTGTGGAACTCCTTCACTCTAGCATATCCTTTTATCCTTCTGTTTTAATAATCTTAATTTAGTTAATTGAGGGACAGCACAATTCATGATTTTTGCATCAGTGCTTAAATATCGGGGTAAATGCCATCAGTATTCGGTACTGTACATGTTCACACTGGCGTTTCTATTCCCTCCTGAGTTCTGTAGAAGAACTCAGTACAGGTTGTACAGTAGCATGAGGTATGACATCATCACTACACCTGACATGTTTGTCGACAGCTGTCTGACTCGTCACCATCTCACCTACTGGTGTCAGTGTGTTTTGGCAGTTTGCACTTTGCAATGAGATGTGATCACAAAGCAGACAGCAAGAAGTATAAATAGGCCTATAACAGTTGTAAACACAAGGTGATCAGATCAGCACAGGTGCGTTATGGGAGCGGTTAGGGGTTGTAGTGTTTCTCAAAGACATTTCAACGTTAACATGAGTTGAGCCTGGATCGACTATACATGTTTTTGATCGAGTATTCTATAAATATGGTTTGTCTTGACTTGAGCGATAAGGGAAAGCTGGCGCGCGTGCGTGTGTGTGTGCGTGCGTGTGCGTGTGCGTGCGTGTGTGCGTGTGCGTTGCAGCATCATTTGTCATGGGCTGAGGAAAAGCTCTCCTGAGACAGTAGTGATTAGCCCCCATGCAGCCCACAGCTCTCTGCTGTTTCTGGTGGGACCACAGGGGTCTCCACAGCCTGCGCTGTCAGCACCCTGTGACACATTTATCACATTAATTTATCACAACACCACGACAACAATGTAGAATTGCATACATACAGTACATACAGACCTACAACACTCATAGACTTTGATGTAAACAGAGAATGGGCATAATAATCAGGGGTGGACATAATGACTTTGGGCTGGTACTCAGAGTAGCACCTGTCCTGGAGATGTAGATTGGTAGGCAGATAAAATGAATTACCTAATGCTGCAGTCAGAGGTTCCATATTTAACGTAATTCCAAAGTGTGTGTACATTGTTTAAGTGGATGATTTGTATGTTTTTCAATGTTGGATAGTGTCTACCATTCTGAACAAGAACATAGATTTTTATCTTTCAGTTCCAACAAATGTCATTGGAGTGACTAGACTTCTTCAAAATAAGATTTGCTTGTGATGATTAGTCAATCAATACTCATTTTATTTTTGAGTCTACTTACAGGATGTACTGTAGATATATACATTTGAATGTCTGGCACTACGCAGTGGAATGTTTTGTCAATTATGTGCACCAGATATATGCAGGGCTGCATATTCAATAATGCATTGCCCAAACTAATTAACAGTTTTGCTTTCAACAACAACACAAATGTGGAAGGGGATTTTTATGCCCCTTTATAGTGGTGTTCTGTACTTGTGAGGACGTCTGCTTGGATTCACGGTGAGTGGTGCACAAAAAGTAGAAGACAGTTGGAGCTTATAGATCTAATATTTGTTTATCCGTTTGTTCCTAGATGGATTGAAAATACATAAAAGTGATCCTCCATGGAGTGTTTTGAGTGTTTACAAAGTACAGACACTATCCACTAATTGCATACGCTGGGGTGTTCTGCCATTCAGATTATGGGTCAGAAATAGCCAATCATCTCAATTGGTTTTCTGTTTTGATTAACGTCAAAGCTTGTCTGATTGCAATTTGGGCTCTGTGGTTGCATGAATTTCTATTAAGTGGAGCTTTGAAGCGATCTGATGAATTGGTTCAGTTGTTATAATGATTTTTGTTTGTCCTCAAACTGTCATTCTGCTCGGTGCATCTAGTCAATAACTAGCTTAAACAAGACTTGATGATAAACAATTTACACGTCTGTCTGTGTCTCAACTCTCTGTATCTCAATCGTTTTCTTCACTTCCAAGGACAGCCACTGTGTAGTTTGTGTATTTCTGGGTCCAGCCGCTTTAATCAGACTATAGAGTCAATAACGCATTTGTAAGAGTCAAGCTTTCGCGGGACGGCCGATGTATTCCAGGCTTCATCATTGGCTTATTGGTCATGCGTTTGTCTCCTATCGACCTGTGAAACCTGACATGGCATTCACAAAGTCCCATTTCATCTCTGTTTCTCTCCATTGCCTTCCTTCTCTCTCTCTCCCTCATTCCATCTTTTTCCACTGTATTGTTTAAAGCTTCTGTGTGTGTGCCCTGGCCTGCTGCCAGCTCATGGACAGAACTCAAAGTGACAGGATGAGTGACAGCAGATTTGTCGCATTGGGATTGTTTTTGGCTGCAACGTCTCCTGTTGATGCGATGACCCAGTTAGAGGCAGTGTGTTTGTCATTCATTAGAAACAATTGAAGAGCTCCAAAAATGCCCACCCATGGATGATGATCCTAAGTACTGCGTCTGGATATCCTTTTGACATTTCTTTTGCTGGGGAATTCTTCAATTCAAGAGTGGTGCTAGATTGGTGTCAGCAGATGAAGCAGATTTTACTCTCAAGTCCTGGCCCATGTTACCCCCCAAAACCGCATTCTTACCTCACCCTGGTACATCTTGAGCCTCTCTGTAAGTGTT
>CM076967.1:35763851-35793851 GCA_039105355.1 Benthosema pterotum | reverse complement strand
GCGGGTCAGGGTCGATCCAAGGATAGAAACTCCTGAGGCCATATTTACTCTGCCTCTGTCTAAAACTCTATTATGTGCATTCCTTTTGCATCTTGATTATGAAACATATTCTGACACTGATGTCAATGTGATGGAAATGAACAGAAAAGAGAAACATCCAAGGAGGGTTTCAATTGTTTTGATCAAACAGGCTTCAGGGATAGAACCTTCCAGAATAATAATATACATTCATATTATTATACACAATAGTGGCCAACACTCTGACTTTGATTTGCAGAGAGAGACAGAGAGAGAGCATAAAGAACAGTCCAACTTTGTATGCTGAATGGACAGCGTTTGTTTTTAAACGGGTGTGTTACTTTGTGCTGTGTTTTGTGGCTCTGATACATTGTTTGAATATGTAACAAGGCAGGAATGGAATTGAAAAAGGCAGGTGTAATAGACCGAGGGGACGTTAGAAGCCAATTTACAATTTGGCCATTGAGCAGATTTATGGTCTTATCCAGAACAATTTACAGGTGCAGAATCAGAATGAGCAGAGTAAACATGAGCTCAAGTCAGCAAGGTAAATGGTTTTAAGTAGAACGCAGAGAGAACAATGGTGCCAATCCCGAGTCGCAACAGAACAGTGGGACGTTTGACGGCGACAATAACGTTGACGTTCCCATCGGCTCACTGCTGCACCCTTTCCTGCCGGTGTCCCAAAGCAACTCTAGAGAAGACTGACTGAGGTTATGCAAGCACATCCACCCTCTCTATCCCCATCCACCCTGAACCCTCCCTCCCACCACCTCTCCATATTCATGGTCTAAAGTCAGCCTAATTTTAGAGGTGACCCAATGCTCTCCAGATGAAGTTATGAATCACTCCCTTAATCCTTGCTGACAAGGAGTCCATGTGTGAGCGGTGGAGCTAACTTCTGCAGTGTGTCATTGGCTAACAGATGGCATAAATCATTCTCTTAAACGCTGCATTAAGTATTAATCATTCTCAGCACTGTCACTGTCTGGACGCTCTGCCGGCCACAGGGCACGCAAAGTGTGATTAATGGAGGTGCCGATTTAAGCAGCCATGTTCGAGCCCCCTCCCCCTTGCCCTTCCCTGCTCCGTTTACCCAGTGCCCGCTCTGGAAGGGGCACAGCCCCTTTGGACGAAGACTCAACCAACCTACAGTAAGGGGTTGGCTGGACAGATCGGGGTCTGTTTTGCTCCAGCGTGCGGCTCAGCTCTCTGCTGTCTTTTTGTGTAAAGATAACAGTGATGGGGCTGTCATCATCTGACAGGATGGGTTATTGAGTTAGGTCTTAGCCGTCTTCTTTGGAGGATGTACCCAGGCTGCTGAGTGGTTCAGAACAGAAGATTCAATCAGGAGGAAATTATATTTTGGAGATAAATCTAAATCCAATTACCAGGAATCAATAGGCGTTTGAAAGCCTCTAATGAATGAGCAGAGCTTTTCTTTTTCCTTACACAAGATGGCACTCGGCTTAAGATCACAGCTGATGATTGTGATGCGTTATTGTAATAATTTGTCACTTCAGATGTCTTTTCACTGTCATGCTCTCACTCTCTCTCCCTACATAAAAGCTGCAAGTCTGAAACCACCAGAGGGAATGTATCAAGCCTGTTAACTAAACACGCCGGATTTGTTTGTATAATGTGCTGTCATACAGCCATGACTTCATGTTCCCACTGCTACACCCTAAAGGCCTCTCTGCTTCTGTTCTCTATCCTCACATTAACATAGCATACTTACGATTCTCTGTGATAGGCCTGTCACAATAATTACATAATTGCCTAATCACATTGGATGTTGGGAAATCATTGTATATTTTTAAATTATATGTACAGATGTTTGCACATAATTTTATAGAAAATATATGTAAACATCTGAGTTACATAATTATCAAGAATCTACACAATTAGAAAGAATTAGTAAAGAAATTGCTATTTTTTTTTTACCAGCTTTCTTTCCTTAATAGTGGCCAAAAACTTTCACTGCAGCAAGCAATATAAAGAGAGAAGGGCACACCGAAAACACATGAAAACCTCCGTGAAATCATGGACTACTTTGCTTTACTTATTCATCAAGGTAAAAGCATGGATTTAATGTCAATTCATTCCAATTGTTGTAGTGGACCTTAGTGTGTAGGTAAGTGTACCTTATTTTGTAAGTCAGAACCTAAAATGTCCCTGCCGCCATGAGGCACTTCAGTCAGTGCCTTGGATTATGAGCTTTACCATTGTTCTTATTTGGCACTTTGCAACAGTGATCGACAACTGATCTGGATATAGTGGGGGATTATACGTTCATTTTGCCTACTGCAGCTTCAGGCTTCAACCCCTGTCTGACCAACTCGGTGCTACAGGAACGCTGAACCCTTAGCAACATGCTGACATGCCTTGGCGAGCACTAAGAAAGCAACCAAGAATATGTAATGATGTTGTCAAGAGTCACCGTGGAGATGGAAACATCTCAGTCAGGTCCACACAGAGAGATCTGCCCCTGCTGTGCAAAATGGTAATATCAAGGTCTTCCCCCACTGTGGAAGTGCTGACGATAGCTGACGGTAGAGATGGGAGCCGCATGTTTAGGTTTTGGGTCGTTCTGGACAGTGCTCTCTGAAAAAGAATAGATCTGAGAGATGCTGACCAGTGTGTGTTGCGTTATGTGAAGGCATTTGTGGACATTGTGAAATTATTATTTTTTCTCTCTCCATGAGTCCGTGGTATCTTGTACACAATTCTGACACTGTTCTCATTAATTCTAACATAATGTAATGCAATAACCATCAGAGTTATGTTGGGGAGTTAAGACCTTATGTTCTGCCAAGGCATCGCAGCTCTTTAGCAATTAACCTTCAAAGTTAATCCCAATGAAGTTAGCAGACCTTGTATCTCTTGCTCCACATCGATTTAATGGAGCTGCTCTGGATGTATGGCATGACTTTTGCAATGACCATGAATAAACCTGTCTGTTATTGGAGGAGCACAACCCGAAGTGCTGCTTTATGACGTCCAGTTAAGTGGAAGAAAAATGCGAGTCAGCATGGAGTTCACATGTCCATCTGGTACCGCTGTTGAGGGCTGTTTATTTTGAAATTCAGACTCGGATAATGATTCCACTGTCTAGATTACATATACAGTACACGAACACACGTACATGACGTGTGCACAGGAAAACACCCTGAGGGGGGCAACAAAATGTGCCCAAGACAGAAAAAATAATAATTTTCTCTGCGGCCCGCCATAATAATGAGCAGCCGTGTGTGCTCCCAAACGACAAAAATAGTGGACCTGCATGAGGAATAGCAGCACTCTCGTCAGGACAAATCATACGAGTATGGTGACCAAATGGATGGCTACGTCTCCAGGTCCTTTATACAGAAATAGAATAGTGCTGTCCAGCATTTAAATTATCCCACGATTTTGTTACCGATTTTTCACCCAGTGCCAATTCCTAATGTGATCCTGGGCTCTACACACTTACCAGCGGACTGGCCTCGTACTTCCTTCAATGGATGAGGAATCCAATCTGCATTCTTTTCACCTGACAGGGGGGTGTTTCCCTGGTTGGAGGTAGCGTGTGGAAGGTGCCCAAGGCAGACCAGAGGGAGGCAGTTTAGAGCCCAGTATTACTGCATGTTTTTGTGAGGGTATCTACCCTAGGGGACACATGCAAACTCTCCACACAGAAAGGCCATTTCGTCCACCCCGCCTTGGGTATAGGCACTGATGACGCGGAGGAGGAGACACGCCGCCAGCACCCACAGCGGCGGTGTCCCTAGTGGGAATCAAACCCAAGACCTTCTAGCTGTGAGATGACAGCACTAGCCACGGTGCCACTGTGCCCCCCGTTTGCATTTTTTAATTGAGATCTATTATTGAATAGTACAGCAGTAGGTACTCTTATCTACCTTTAAGGTAGCAAGTGAGATGAGTAGAGCAGCCTAATAGAGCACAGGAGGACATGGATATAATGTTCTTTAATGTCCCTACTGAAACCTAATAGCCTCTCCTGGTCTCTGCAGGGATCTTTCATCTTCCCATGAAAGAGCTACTGGGATTATGATTAAGATCACAAACTGGTCTGACTTGTGCAATGAGGCTGTGATCTGGATTTTGGAGGCCACTCACTACTGTGCAATTTAAGAGCATCACATAAGACATGAATATTTTACCTTTTGAAATATGCTGTAGTGGTATTTCTCTGCCCTTCAAAATGTTCACCATTGTTCATCTGTGATTTTGTTTTATAATGCAGTGTTGGTGGGCTAACTTGGAAGTCACTTCCCGTTACAACCTCACTAGCAGTGATGGGCAGTAACTTGTTACAAGTAGCTAAGCTACATAGCTTAACTACATTTTCCCGTAACTTGTAGTGTAGCTTACTGCATTTGTTCTGGGAATAGCTTGTAGTGAAGCTACACTACTTGTTTCGAGTAACAATGAGTGTAGCTTACTACATTTTCCCACACACGTTTTCAAATTCCACCCATTTTTAATGGGTAGAAAACCTCCGATATACATTGCAAAACATATTCATTCCACCATCCTAGGTTCAAACCCACCCCTAGATTATTATTTTTTTTATTCATATTATTTTATTATTATGATTAATATTTAGAAAGTTGTACATTGAGTTGAGATATACATATTTATATATACATATTTAGTGTTGATGTAGCAAGCTACATCAAGCTACTTTTGTCGTGTAGTTTGTAGTGTAGCTTGCTACACTTTTCTGGGGATAGCTTGTAGTGTAGCTTAGCTACAATTTTTCGAGAGTACCGAGTCGTGTAGCTTATTATATTTTCCCAGTAACTTGCCCATCACTGCTCACTAGTAAGATAAGAAACTTTTAAGTGGAATTCTGGACATAATTTGCTGACTTTTTAGTAGTCTTTCAAACCAAATATGTCCTTTCAAATAAAGGTGAATATATGTATATATACTTATTACTTTACAGAATTACATGAATAGCAGAAAGCAGTATTGCATTTTTAAAACCCAAGATGCATTTTTTATTTTTATGTTTTTAATAAGACACAGGTGCACTTGTGGCATGGCTAAATATAGCCATGCCATCATCCATGTCATGATTGGCCTCAAAAGCATATGCCGGCAGCTTTCTTTCAAAGGTATGTGAAAGGGGGGTATTTAACCTTTTTCGGCATTAAATAGGTGTTAATACACACTCAGAATGTGCCTTCTAACTTGTACGCTCTATTACAAGCTTTGGTCTCTGCGTTGTGAGCGTGTTGTTGATGTCAGAAGATGAATAGATGGATGAAGACTGCAGGGTGTTTCTCCAGTATAGGACTAAATGTGAACCAAACTACAGCAGGGTTTAGAGACGGCTGTGTATGAAGGCTCCACGTGCTGACATGTTGCATTTTGTTAAACCCTGCATGTACTGTACACACTGTTGATCAGAGAGATCAATACAGGCCCAGGAAGCCCTAACAAAATGTCGTCGGTTGTACTGTCTGCTGCAGTGCTCATGGTAATGAGCGCGGTGAAAACGTACATGAGCACATAAGGTTTAATTATTAATGGACATTAACTTTAGCCCCTTACAAGCATTGTTCCTTTAATACACTGAATTTATGAGATGAAACATAAACACTATTCTTTCATCTCGGGAGAGGACTGTGTTCTTCTACTGCTACCATTATTCAAGACCGATAGTACTGTATCACTAATGTCAAAGGTGTTCTGTTACCACAGCCTTTCATTTGTATGAGGAGGAAATTGTTCTAGGACTGAAAAGCTGTGGATTGAAAGCTTATATCACAGTGCCGGGCCATTATTATTCTGGCCAGGAGCCATTTTTTAGCACATAAAGCTCTTGCACACCATTCTCTGGGGCAGACACTGGACATTTGCCAGTAAAAATGTCCTTGTCCTGCAGATTTCTCTGAATTGTTCTTGGATGTTCAAAGCTGCATGTTCAGCATGGGGATTATAAGGCTTTATGTAAAATGTGATTCAATTGGGGACCAGTTCCTTAAAGGGCCTGGCTTTTTCAAAGAAGTATAGAGGTGCAGGCGAGACACATTAGCTTAGGTGATTTGGGACCCAATTTTCCAGTAATAATGTAATTGGACCTCAAACAATTGGAAAAACAACAGAACTCAGCTGATTTTGTATCTTCAATATAAACCTATAACCTGGAATTGTCTGAGGAGAAGTAAGGCCAGTAAAGTATGGCCACATCAACATTTTATAAATTTCATTATGCTTTCGGTAGCATGAGATGTGTCAAACTAGGGCTTTTCATGATTGTGTATCCTTTACAAGCATTAGTTTTTCATGAAAAACATTCATTGGGCACATTGTCAAATGTGATGAGGTCTGCATATTGGGGCTATGGCTGAATTTAGCTTAGCGATGTGTGTTTTTGTCTCGGCAGGCGAGACGAAGTTCAGTTCCCTGCTTTTGTATGCGTTTAGCTGTATCAATAGTTCAATACTCTCTTTTGAACAGCTGTAGTGGGTCCCTACCATTTATTTTCTCAATATAACCGTGATAGAGCGAGTGAAAAGAGTGTGTTTTCCCTCAGAGTAAAATGAGTGAGTGCATCCAGTGTGCTGCTGGGTGCTTCCTGGGGTGAGACAGAGTGGGTTCTCCTCCTCACAGTTTAATTAGGTTTGAGGCAGCAGCTGGAGGCAGCCTTCCTTCTCAGTCTGTCCCTCCCTGGATGTCTCTCACCTCAAAGCCTGCCCCACGCTGCCAGGCCCACGTCCAACACGCTGCCTCGCATACGCCCCTGGATGCTCTCTGATGCCTTTATAGAGAGCCCCGTTCAGATAAACACGATTTGGCTTGAGCAGCAGCCCACCGCTGTTTTAAGCCCCGCATTCCTGTGAATGCAGCTTTAATTTGTCCCTCTGTATTAGATTGTTTATTCTGTGTCTGTGTGTGTGTGGTCGTCAGATTGCTGTGACTGAAGTGTGCACTTTAAATAAAGCTTTCTGTTCCTGCTGTTTCAACTCAGACTTAACAGGACTTGAACACAGTGTTGTCCTCACCTCCCCCTCATCACTGATGCAGCCAGCCGGCCAGCTCTCCTCTCCAGCTCATCTCCTCTGGCCTCCAACTCCTCTCCACTTAGGGGCTGCGTCCACTCTCCAAACTTTTTTTTTGCCGCACACATCTGCCATACTTTTCTATGGTATAAAGTCTCACATTACCAGAGTTGAACATTGCGTTTCAGAACTCACAACCTCCAGCGTGTTTTGGCAGAGCGCTCTGACTACAGTACGTGCCTCAAGCTGAAATTAGTTTACATTTTGGGAGATTTTTTTTCCGGATGGTATCAAAAGCGGTCCGTCTCTCAAAAATATGCTTTCTGTGGACTCAACAGGATTTTTGCTGATTGGTCCCCATGAGACCGACCTTATACTTTACCATTGAAATGAATCTATACAGTGTGCCTTCTGCACTCATTTTTGTCCCTGCTTCTCATCAAGGCTGTTAAAAGTCGACCACAGACGCAGGTTGAATGTCAACCGTCTGCAAGGTGGAGTTTCCTGGAGCTCAGTGTCAGCAGTGCAGGAGTCAGACCTTCTCTTTTTCCCTTTCTGGTGGTTATTTTTAGTCTCATTTAAACTTTGAGGACATATCTTTGACTGTGTTGTTTGATAATGGCCTTTTGGGGGTAGGCTGCTTTATATATATATATATATATATATATATATATATATATATATATATATATATATATATATATATATATATATATATATGGCCGCAGGCGACAGTGATGACTGATAATTCAACTTTATGTGTACAGGTATAGTACCTTCCATTAAAGACATTAAGACATAAGACATTAAATGCAGCTCAAGTGCTTCAAAAGAACAATAAAGAATGAAGGAAATCAATTGCATGGAACAACATTAGAATAATAGCAAAAGGGCAGTGAATAGGACATGAATAGCTCAACTAAAACTACATTTTTTTGCAGTCCTGAGAACACCTGGGAGCCACTGCAAAAAAAAATGAAGCAAATTATGTTATCTCATCTTAGCTTTAGTTAAAACTCTAGCTGCTGCATTTTAGACAAGTTGTAACTTGTCTTGTAATCTGTCAGTTGTTTTCTTTTTAGGCCAGAAAAACGTGTATTGCAATCAGGCTGGGATAAAACAAAGTTCAGTGTTTTTCAATTGTCCAATGACAGATTTTCTCTAATTTGTGTAATATTTCTAAAGTAAACAGTTGTGGTATTTAACGTCAATTTAATAATCACTAATGACCCCCATGTTCGTACTGTTACTTGCTACAGTCGGGTTATGAAGTTATATTAAATGGCTAATGAAGTGAAAACAATTTTCTTACATCATTTTGGAAATAAATTGTGGCTAGCTGTTGCAAGGACTTGGAACACAACCAATCTCAGTCAAAGCCAGATCCAGTGGTGACATTTACCAGAACAATCTGCCATTTAATCACTTCCTTCCTGCTACAAAGCTTTGTGATGACTACGGGCTTGTTAGTGCGTGCGAGCGTGTGTGTGCGCGCGCGCGTGTGTGTGTGTGTGTGTGTGTGTGTGTGTGTGTGTGTGTGTGTGTGTGTGTGTGTGTGTGTGTGTGTGTGTGTGTGTGTGTGTGTGTGTGTGTGTGTGTGTGTGTGTGTGTGTGTGTGTGTTTGGTCTTTTCTCTTGCAGGTCCCTGTTTGTAACACAATTTGTGTGATTGTAAGATGTCTG
This sequence comes from Benthosema pterotum, assembly GCA_039105355.1. Classification (NCBI taxonomy): domain Eukaryota; kingdom Metazoa; phylum Chordata; class Actinopteri; order Myctophiformes; family Myctophidae; genus Benthosema; species Benthosema pterotum. The sequence continues at coordinate 35,785,138 of CM076967.1, read as the reverse complement.
TTCTCATCACTCTGTCTTTATGTCTTTGCCTATGTCTGTCTGGTCCTTGTCTATCACAGACACACACACACACACACACACACACACACATGCGCGCGTGTGCACACACGCACATGTGTGTGCGTGTGCGTGTGCGTGTGCGCGTGTGTGTGTGTGTGTGTGTGTGTGTGTGTGTGTGTGTGTGTGTGTGTGTGTGTGTGTGTGTGTGTGTGTGTGTGTGTGAATGATGGATTGATTGAATACTTACAATACAACAATTGCAAATAGTACAGTGGTACAATAGTACTCATGGCTAAAAGCCAACACAAAGAGCCATAAAGGTGTGTTGCCAATGTGGTCTAGTTGTGGTTTGATGTCAGTCGAGTCGGTACAGTGCTGAATGTACTCTATAGAGTCATCAGTGAAAAGGAACTTGTCACAGGTCAAGCACACATCAAACATTATATTCTAGCAGCTGCTGAGCACTTGACAACGGTTGTCCCTCTGGCTCCATTCATACATTCTTTTAAAGGGGAATTCCACCCATTTTCAATTTTTTCCTGAGAGGATACAAATGTGAACCAAATGGACCCTAGCGGTTCCATTTGTACCCTCTCAGGAAAAAGGAGTCTGAAAGAATAATCATTAACATGGTGAAATACATTTTGATGATGTCATCAGATGTATTTCACCATGTTAATGATTTCTTCAGACCTCCATTTTTAGGAAATACAGAATTGAGGGAACTTTTCATCATGTCCACACAACATCTCTAAGGTATATTAATGACATATTAAAATGTTGAAAATGGGTGGAGTTCCCCTTTAAGTTGTTTAGTGTTTCACAGCTATCACTGGCAGGCTTTGGGAGCTTGGTGCTGTGTAGTTAGTTTGTACTGTGGAGGTAACATTTTTGTTTGATTCTATAGGGAAGAGCAGTATTGGATTTCCTCAATTGTCTTTAACTCACAGTATAAATTGCTCACACAACAAATACTTCTGAGGAGGTTTTATTCCAAGTTGTGTTACAGTGCCGATCCACACTGAGCAGAGAGCTAAAGTATCAAATCCTTATTCTCTCTCATCTTAGCCGCTAAGATAGACAGCTAGTGAACCTTGTGCAGAAATAGGGGTGATGTTTTACAGACAATAGTGTATAAACATTAAGAATATCATTGCTGATCTTCCCCTTCATCTTCAACTTACAGAACTCCCTACTCCCCACTGGGTCTAGACGAGGGATAACATTGCTTGCTCTGTACATAACATTAAGACATCCCCATGTTTCAGTAGGCGGATATTTCTGTTTGTCTCTGATGATAATAATAATAATAATATAAAATATATCTAGATCCCTTTTGTTGGTGAGCTATTTGTTACAGCATATTATTTGTACATTTGAGTCCCAGCTCAGGGACACTTCCACATAGACATGCATTCTGGGGCAGCGAACCGGCAACCCTATTATTAGCAGACAGCCTCTCTACCCACTCAGCTACGAGCAGTGCACCCATACGTTTTATATGATTGGCTTTTATTGCCGTCTAGTGTTTCTATGAGGTCTTTGTATTGCTTTTACTGGTGCTTGTGAACCTCAGTGAGCGAGTGCACCTCATGTCGGAAATGTGCTACAGTATAAACAATAATTTATTCTCATCAGTTTAAAGGGCCACTTGTTCATGACAAAATTCCACATTGTTTTCCTACTCAGTCTTTGTCTCGGCTGTGGGCAGTTCAGAAACCTGTGGCATCATTGTTAGGCAGATTGCTTTTAAGATTAAAATAGCCAAACATAGTTAGATAAGATTGGACAATGGCTTCCATTATAACGTTGCAAATGTCCAGGGAAAGAAAGCCTCCAGTTTCCATTAGCTTGGGTTCCCCATTGTTGATGTCACTGGTGGACATATTATTTTCTGAACTGCCCACATTGCAGCCCTCCCATGAGACATTAATTGGTGAGGGCCAGTTGTATGAAGATTGAAAAGTGGTCTAGTGGTCTTTTAATAGAACATATTAAACCAGTTAAAGTTGAACTCTATGGTTAGCGCTAATGTGCACATGTTGAACATAATGCTCTAGTACAGTGGAAGCCAGGTAGAACATCGTCTGACTATCTGTGTGTGTCATGCTGTGCTGACACCACCTGCCACCAGAGGGTGCAGTTACACCACAGGGCCCTGCATAGATTAAACAATTATACAAAATCATTTTGTTGGACTTCAAATACAATAACACCCCTGTTGCTATAATTTATTATAGATAATTAGACCTGTCCTTGCGTCCTGTGTCTTACTTGTGTGTATTGATTTAAAATTTCATCACATTTCAGTACTAAAACAAATATTTTGATTTCCCCGGCTTGACAACATGGACTTGTCTAACTGGCAAAGCGCATGATGCCCTTTTACCGCATTAGGTGGTTGGCCAATTACTGTCTTATCATGTCACTGACTGGCAGACCGGCTGACAGACAGCCGTGGACTGTTTTCTAGTGGCAAACACAGATGTGCTAATATTGTTATTATTCCCCCATTCACACACAAACGATGGCAACCACGTACTGGGGGCAGTGTGAGGTTCAATGTCTTGCCCAAGGACACCGACGTCACATGTGATTTGAACCACCGACCCATGGATCATTGGACAGCCTTCCCCAACCCCAAGCTGCCCCAAAGTATCTGTGGTGTCTGCGTGAGCATGTTGCACACACTCCACTGGTTCTGTAATCTGTACATGACCTGCAGCCATTCTGCTTCCTGTCAGAGGTCTTCCAGGGGCAGATGTAACATTTCCCAATTGGGGGGGGGGGGAGGAGGAGAAAATGGTATGGGGGCGGCTTCACCGCCCCATACCATTTTCGGTTACAGCACTTTTATTAGGCAAATACACATTAATAATATCAGTTGTTGTTGAATATATTAACCTTTATTGTGAGAAGGATAGCCCCTTGAGATGTCGCATCTCGTCTTCGAGGGGATCCAACAACATACATGACAAGACAATACAACATCTACATTTGTTCAAAGACGTTGAGACAAAACAGAAAACAAAACAAAAAGTTGCAATTTGAAATATCTTGGGTTGTTTTGCATGCCATCATGTTTGGTGGGGCAGGCTGGGTATTTAGGGGGGCATTGCCCCCCCCCCCCCCCCCCCCATGCCCATGCCTAGATCCGCCCCTGTGGTCTTCTCTTTGACGATGAAAGATTACAATGTCCACTGGATGTGCATTACTACTGACATGTCTCTGTCTGTGATCGACTTTGAAGACACATGGTCACAATAACACTAGCTAATTAACACACAACAACACTATCTATTTCTAATCAATGCATTTTTTTCAAGGGCTTTGTCATTGGATTGCATGTGGCTCATTAATAATAAGGTGTCTAGTTTTCTGCAGGAAAAGCTAGAATTCTCATCACATAAGTGCATAATTATGTCCATCAAATCCGCTGTGTTTGGAACTGCTGATAAAATACTTGATTTCTATTGCTATGTACCGATGGATGATCAACTGATGCTTGTGTGAAAATAATTGCATCTTTAATGTAGCCTCAGGTTGTAACATGCAGCCACATAATGCCAACTGCTTGCTTTGCATATAAATGGGCTACATATGGGTTTCTCTACAGTCCCTCCGGGCGTCTTTCTGTCACTTTTCTCATAAAGGAATACATACGAGATGAGAGACACAATAAAAAAAAAAGGAACAGGTGTTTGGAACGCATTGGGAGACACCCACTTCCTCCTGCCAATTAAAAAGATTTATCTTATGGTCCTTCAGATTCTCTTTAGCCGTCAGGGTCTGCTCTGTGTCTTGTCTCTTTTATATATTTTTATATATATGGAGGAATGCAAAGTGTCTACTCAAATGGGAGATGGATGTCATGGCTGGATGAGACTGTAGGGCAGACAGTAGCAATTCAAGTCTTCTTCACAGAAGCATCGTCTGAAAATAGATCTGCTTGAAAAAGCTAGGGGCGAAAGTATGATCATTTAAACTCCCTAGTTATCAGCAGCATCGACTGAGATTTCTTCCATCGCAAACTGAGTGTTTGTCTGTATTTTTTTCCTCTCTCACTTTCTAATAGATCTAATTTTATCATTCATATTCTCTCTTCTCTTAATTTGCAGCTAGCTATTCTGTGTTGTTTCACGGTTGCTTATATTGCTTTTCTGAATTTCACCATGGGATCAAGATGGGTTTCTCTTATTTTAATTTACCATTTCAATCCAATTCAATCCAAACAGCTTTATTGGCATGAGAGAACATATGTTTACATTGCCAAAGCATAATGCATGATACAACAATCCAATCAAGACAAAAATGATGTACATTTAAAGCTCAGAATCTTCAATAAACCAATTTCTAAGTAGCAAGTTCACTTGATGCATACACACAATGATTCACCTATAGGGTGGTTGTGTTCCATCAGCTATACTTCTCCTGTCACAGACTCTCAAATCTTGTTGCTGTGTTTGCACGTTGTTGTACTTCACCCAACAGGCATGGCAGTTTTCGTCATCAGTCATGCTTTCCAACTATCCCTGGGTGATTGTAATCTATGTCTCTCATGTCTTGCTACAGTGGACAGATGGTTAGAAATCGTAGCTCAGTCCCTACCTCATTTTGTGTGCAGTGAGTACATCTGTCTTCCCTTGGGAGCCACCTCTACCTATGGCGGCCTCTCTCAATCGCAAGACTGTGTTCACTGGGTCTATATCGAGTGAGTTAGGCATTTCCGTCCACGGTGCGTGAAAACGGAAAGCCGGGACAAAATCGTTAGCCATGTTGGCCTAGAAGGGGGAGTCTACCTTTCGCGGTGGGCGTCGCTCCAAATGATGTGACGTAGCAGAGCAGTGGGGGCTGGGGATGACGACACATTGGTGAGATCAAATCGCGTCTACCGGATCCACTGGCGTGGCTGTGATGGTCTCCACCCGTCAAGGTCAAAATCATTTCAGGTTAGTCAAGTCAAGTCAAGTTTATGACTTGACTTGGTTAGGCCAGGCTAGTAATGGAAACATACTGTATATTCCTCAAGACCTGGAAGACATGTCCCACTAAATTGCAGTATATTCTATGTACAACAATATGACAATAATAAGTATGACAATAAAAATAATAGTACACTGTGTGATAGTATTTTAAGTTGTCATTGGCCTTTTTAAGAGCCTACTCCTCATGCTCTGTTTGGTATATAGCCCGTGTCCTCTCTCCACAAGACCTCTGTTCCACTTGACCACTAGCTCCATCTTTTTTTCATTTTCCCATCACATTCCTGGCCCCTCCACCTCCCATCTGTGTGACTGGGACCCCTTAGTGGCCACCAAAGGTGAGTTATTAGTGCCCAAGGAGGCAGAGAAATGATTTCATTGCGTATTCAGGTGCAGGGATGGATGGCGTTGGGAGACAGTCGAGGGAGTGCTGGGGTGGAGAGCCTCTGTTGAGAATAAATATACCTGTCTCCTGCTGATGCATGGGGGCTCGCGCACACCGTGATGCAAATCAACCAGCTTCTCCCAGGCGAAAGTGGCTTCCAGCATTACTCACCCGCTCCCAGCTGGATCCAGAGCCTACAGACGTACCAGATTTAGATGAGGCTGTCTGTACGGAGCAATGCACTCGACAGTGTCTTCCATACAGAAGCACCAAGCAGTGAGTTTGGGTTCCCGGGCGTTGATAATGTGAGACACCGCGGCAGCTCGCCTCGCTGGATTTCCCAGGTGTCTCCCGCATGCCGCTGTTCATTACCCCGCCTGACTGCCACATAATTAGGACTGAGGATGCATATTGAGGCGGGCAGAGAAGGGGGAAAAAGGATCAGACTAGGGCTGTAAAGGGATTCGCATGTCATCCATGACCATAATTTGTGGTGTGCGTGAACATGCATGTGTGTGTGTGTGTGTGTGTGTGTGTGCGTGCGTGCGTGTGTGTGTGCGTGCGTGTGTGTGTGTGTGTGTGTGTGTGTGTGTGTGTGTGTGTGTGCACACATGTGCGTGTTGTATTTGTACACACGCGCACATGCGTGCACGCATATACATACACTACAGTAGGTTTTCACTCAGTATTGAGTATTTTTCTTATTGCTTAATACAGAACAAAACTGCCATTCTGCAGACGTATGCACTGTACCACGATGAATACAACATCTCACAAAAGACATTAGTTTGAAGACGTATCGTCTCAATGATTTTCATCAAGATATCGCCCCCCTGTAGTGTGTGACTTCATACCTTCCTGAGATTTTTCACCAGAGCAGATGTTATATGGCAGTATTTGTTTAAAAATAAATTGTCTCCTGCAATGCTGTTTGTCTAGTTATAATCAAATCACCAACTGTTTCAGGTATGGAATTTAAACTCACGGTTTCATGTTCATGATTATTAGGTTGCAGATTACTATGAACATTTGCAAAACCTGTCAGTCAGTCGATCCGTCACATGTCACACAATACATGATTAGTCTTCCATATTTGACCATCTCCATATACTGTAGGAAGATCACGGCACTGATCTCATTAAACCATGGATAACCATACATGGAAAAGACTGGAAATCACCTCAATTTGTATATACTGTATGCCATACAGTATATACAAATACTGTATGTCCAGTCTCCATACATTGTATGGTCCATTCTTCCTTTTTGATGTCTCTCTTTTGACTGATACCCGTCCGTTCAAACTCTAGACGGGCCTGCCCCAAAGTTATTAGTTTAGCTGTGTCTGGCAGCCGGTGAAAACTAGAAAACTAGAGATAAAGTACCCATGGAGTGGAGAAGGAGAGAGTAAATGAGATCTGATTAAATGTACATACAGTATGAACATACACAGTGCCCGCATCTGGTGGCTGTTAAACAAATTACCCAACTCCTGGTAAAAAATTATTTACTGAGAATTCTTCTGTCAGAGCCTCTAAACTATGTTTATTTGCGGCTTTAGAGAAAAGGACCAGCAGGTTTCTGACGTGGTTTTAGAGGCTGTTAAGTCTGCAGGGTATGTCTGGTATAGAGGGGCCTGAGGGCTTGAAGCTTAGTTTATTTTTCTCAAAAGAAAAAAAAAAAAGTACAAAGCATCCACAGCTGTTGTTGTATGATTAAGGATGAGGGGTTAGAGGAGGGGGTGATATTGTGGTGTCACTAACAGTTTTTTTTATTTTTCATTGGCATGTTTGACTGTGTGTGACTCACAACCCGAAATAACGTAACCACACCAAGCAGTCTATTAAAGTACTGTCACCTCATAAACTCATGAAAAACTGTGTTACAATACTCTATTTTTAAAATAACACTGTGTGTCATTGTGTTGTCACATACGTTTCTTTACACATAGGCCTAAAATGTATAGTGTCCAACTCCATACATACAGTATTGTACTGTACATACTGCAAGTACAGTATAGCCTTTAGCCAAATGGTTTTACCTGGCAATATCTCAACCATGCGTTTTGGACATGGCATCACATTATACTGTACAATATTCAGAAGAATGTCTCCCTTCACTGTGCATTGACACAGTGATTCCAGCGGAAATAGTGGAGATTGGTGCAGCGAGTGCTCCTGTCTGTGTCCTGACAGATGAGCCATGTCTATCCAGAAGACTCTCTGGAGATGCTGTTCCTGGTAAGCCCTGGCCTGGACTCGCAGGCAGCGCTCAGCTCTCATTTCCTGCTCCTGGGTGATGAGTCTTTGTAGGCCAGGGTCTGCAGGCTTCATTCACAGAAGCAGCAGGGAATAATATAGTGGCACAGTGTTTGGATGTGTCAGGTCTTGTTTCTCTGGCATCTATTGGAAATAGATTCCAGTGCAAGACAATTAACCATTGACCCCTATAGCACCAGATGCAAGTAGCAAGTAGCTCAGCATGAGTGATAAATCAAAGCCCAGAGGGAGAGATCCCCCCCCCCCCCCCCCCCCCCACTGGTTGGCTGCATATTGCTCTCAGCCAATCGACTGAGGTCACAGCCACATGTTTCATATCCTCCTGTCACGTGGCATGCAAAGGTGACTGTCCTCCAAACCAAAGTGTCTGTAAACCAATAGACCCTTTCCAACTCTGACAGATGTGCAGCAGACTTAGTTCAGCACAAATCAGTTGGCTGATGGAACATTGTTTTTGCCCTGCAAAGTAGCGTGCATCGCTGGTCTGCAGTGTTGCCAGGTCTGCTTAGTGACTTTGGGCTTGTTTTGGTGTAAAGTCACTTAAATATTCATAGTTGTAGGGTGGTTTTGTTTGGGCTTGCTTCTGGAGTGAAGGTTCTCAAACTATGATTTGGCAGTGGGGATGCACATTGCAACTGCAGAAAGAAAACATGTATAAATTAAATTCCCATTGAGTATGTTTATTTTTCCTTTTCTTTTTCTTCTTTTGAAAAACTTAGCCTATGAATTCAATTGTATTATTCTTGTTTCTTTGTTAAGTTTCTAGCAACATATAGGGTTGGCTCTAATGTAGGCTCTGTAGGTTTTTAACTATATTAAGAAAAATACAGTATGTGTATTCTTTAATTTCTTTCTTTGAATATGCTTCATGGCACCTAATTATGTCCCCTGTGGGTGAATCATACGCACAGTGTGTCTACTGGATGTCACATTTACATGTGTTTAACGGAAGATTAGCCAGAAGAATGAGCTGTAATAAAGCCACAGCGCGTGGTGGGGGTCACCTTCAGGACGGCTTATGGTCATTCGGGTCGTTTTTTAATCACGTTGCGTCCCTCGACAGCGTGTAGTACGTCCTGAGCTCCTCGTCACGTGAGCAAGGGATGTTCAGTTTGCCCAACATTACTGTGTTATTTTCACACCACTGTGCTAATGTGAAATATGGCACCAGATTCAGGCAGCAGAGACAATGGCGCATTATTCAGCGCCTCGGGGACATAAAAACGCGGCTATTAAACACAATTTGAAAGAATTCTCTTTTTGCTGCACGGAACATGTCAGATCCTAATATATTATAATCATCACGTTCCTTATGGGCCCCAGCCCTCTGTGAGATATACTGCTATTTGTATGTGCGTGAGCGTTATATGGTCTTGTTTGCATGTTCATTGGGTGGGATGCTTTCATTTCACCAGACCTTAAGTCAGGGGTAATTACAGCCCATGGTTTGATTAATTGTGAGTTTGAGTGGTGAGCGTGCTGTATGTGCACAGCATTGCTTTTGGTGAGAGCATACCATGTCACCATGGCTGTTTGGTGGCTGGCTGTTATTAATGGGTGTCTGGGTGAAAGGTTGAGTGGGAAATGGATGTGGGTTTGTTGTCTGGCATCTGTCCCACCTTGACTAAAAGGGAAGGGGATCAGAGGTGAGATCATGGTGGAATGCAGCCTGGCTGAGCTACAACCATACACTCGCACGCGCAGGCAGGAAAAAATATCCACAATATCACTGCCAGGGCTGTTGTGTCAAGTGTATGCATCTGAAGAGGGCTGTAGTCAGGACTGCAGATAACACTGAGGTCATTATGGGGTGAATCTCCATGAGTAAATTCATTATAACATTTTTGGAAAGCTCGGTTTGCTAGCAAAGCTAATGGTGTCGTCATTTTCATCTAATTCAAATGATCAAGTTGTCTAGTTGGTAAACAAGTGAACCTGTTTTTTTTCCTCATAATCCTATCCAACCAGTATACCTACTACAAGTATATAATATTAAAGAGTTGAGCAGAGCTCCCTAACTTCATCTATGTTCAAATTGTTAGAAATCACATCAGTCAGTCAGTCAGTCAGTCAGTCAGTCAGTCTTTCAGTCCATCAATCAAACTTTGGTTTAACACCACAGTTACAGGTAGATGTGGATGACGAGTTTGTGCAGCTCTCACTATTGAATTTTATATAAAAGTAAGAATAGTGGCGAGAGAATAAAAAATCAAAAGGACCACATAATGTGCATACCAACAGGTTTAAATCAGGGACTTGCTTTTAGCATTATTCAACCAGTAAAACATGTTGATACTGAGTCTCTTTTACAAGGGGTTTAACAGCGTGTTTTTTTTTTCTTTAGGGGTTGTGTGGATTTTTAAGTGGTTAGCCCAATTAGATTGCTTGACCTCAAACTCCCAGAGCTTGTAGTAATTGGGTAGTGGTCCAGGAGAACCACCAATTATTCATGCTCTCTGTCTAATAAAAGATGATTTCAGCACAGACCTATACACTGTCTGGTGCATTAACAACGTTTCTGTCTCTGTGTCATCTCAGCGGCTGGCTGTACCTTCGATGAGGATTCAGACCCCAATCTGTGTGACTTCACTCAGGGGGAGGAGGACGACTTTGACTGGCAGCTGTTCCGGACGCACAACGCGCCTCATGCCAGCACGGATCTCCTGCGTGGTGAGTGTTTTAACATTAAAGTTTATTTGGCTATTTCAGGGTATATCCTCAGACTAAATCCATAGCATTGGGTGTCTGAGGTTCGCATCGCCCACCAACCATGTTAGTTTTCGGTGAAACTCAGGTTCTGTCTGAGGCTAAGAAAGCCGCCAGTGAATGTTCCTTGCCATACAATTTACAACGTGGGCCTTTAGCAGACACTCTGCATTTAGCAGCTGAATGCATTCATTTGGCTGTGGTGAGATTGTGATTAACTGAACCTTGATATGACCGGCGTCCATTTTTAATTCATCAGCATTAACCAAGCAGACAGCAACCTGGTGGTGTTTGCTCCCTCCTAACCCCCGAGCATCACTTTGATGTTAACCAGGCTCTCACCCTGGCTAATGGAAACACACAATTTACTGACACTGGGAGATGCCATGCATAGTTTATGAGGAGCTCTTCTGCTTCACTCTGTATTTGCACCCTACCATGGGAAATTGACAAAAAGCTCATTGACAGAGATAGGTGTGGTTGTGGAGGGGTTGTGTTGGCCTCACCCCTGCACAAATGCCAACTGTCCAGGAGAGTGTTTAAGAAGCTGAACTTCTAACTGCATAAACAGCCAGTCAGTTCGTGTTGGCCTGTGAAAGAGACCTTTTAACTCCTGGCCTTGTTGTGCGCAATGTGCGCGGTCCCGTCCACCGGTAACGACGAAGGCACAGAAAACGACGAAATGTAGATTTCATTCTTTAATCCAACTATTAGTCCCAGCGCATCGCCTGATAAAGATCCCGTTGTTGACTTTCATTTGGAACGGAATTGTTTGTTGTTGTTGTTATTGTTGTTGTGTTATTGTTGTTGTTGTTGTTGTTTTTTTGTCACATTCACACCCATTCAATCCAATGCATTCAAACACCTCTCCAGAGATTCTGCCCCTGAATGTCGTGGGCGCATGGGTAGATCAACTAGGGCTGAACGTCACTTCCTGACTTTTGACCGGGAACTTTTTGCGGAGCTCGTCAGAGGACAGGTTAGTCAAGACACCAGAAACAGCATGACGTCATCGCACATGCTGTTTAGGAGATCTGGCGCTTCAAAATAAGGGTTTTTACCGAATCCACTGGCTTGAGGTGTGGCATAGGGCAGAAAAGGACGCACACGCGATCACGGTCTATGTGTTAATAGCAGCCACAGTACCGGGATCAGCAATACTCAACAATATATCAGACATACAGTAAGAGGTAACAGAGAGAGAACTCATTCTTGCAAGCAAATTATTAGTGTGGTTACCGTAGGCAATCACTGGGAGTTTATTATTGGTTTAGAGTAACACAATAGTTTGTTTTACGTCATCCTACATACATTGGAAATTGCATCGCTCTAGTTATTATTATTATAATTGTGATGCCAAAAATAAATTGAAAATGTCAGATGTGATTAGGAGGAAAACATGAATGTAACAAGATACAATACACACTAATAATTTAAATTAACGGAGGGACCGTGCAGTTTCCCTGAAGAACACCATGGCTACGTGGAAGTGTGGCATGCTATTTCTAGACACATGCATGTGATTCTGATTGGTATATTCATGACAGTTCTATCATTTCCCTCCCCAGGCTTTGTGCTCATAGAATACCTGATAAATATAATGATAATCCTGAAACTGTAAAACTGCACCTCTCTCACCTCTGCATCATCAGCATTCCAGACAGAATCTGCCCACAGCCACCAAACACACAACAGGATAATTAATAGTTTTCCCTTCAGGTTTAATTAAGGCTTACTGCCTCGTCAGACGACCTTTACAGCATTCTGGGACCTTCATCAGAATGAAAGAACATGTAAAATATAACAGGCTACAGTATTTTCTGAACAGGATGAGGTCACAGAACCGTTTGTGAGAGCCAAGTTGTTGTGTGGAACTTCTTACCTGTTTGTCCTTCAGGCTCAAAGTAGAGGAGAGACCTTTCTTAACTGCATGGGGAAAATTCGGTTTGGACGTTCACATTGTGAACCTGTTAGTCATGTTATTAATATGATAAGTTTCATAAACTCATAATACTATTCACTCCAGTTGATACTAATAATACTGTTCACTCCAGGTTCCATTGAGTTACTTTAGTGGGATAACTTGGTCTGCTGCATCAGAATTCTGCATCTATATGCTTGTTTTACTCCTAATCCTGCTGCGTTGAATCCAGGCTGCATATCACAGTGGGACTCTGAGAATGTCTCTATCCACCATCTTGGCAGCCAAGGTGCGAGGGGACAGCTCATGTTCATGAGATAAGTCTATTTACAGTGGACCACTATTAACTTTCTGTTGCTGAGAAATTGGTACCCAGGGAAGATTAGTAAACACAGCTGAGATAGCAGCAGAGCATGGAGCTCCCAGGAGAAATTATACACTACATTTCTCATGCTTGTGGGAAGTGTTAAGACCCAAAATAAAAAAGAGGCTAATACATTACATTGCCGCCAGATTTTAATTAACTAGACCGGTGCCCGGCTGTAGAGAACCATATATGGAGATGCACTATCAGTCTCTGCCTTTATTCCTATATATGGCGTTCTGTTTCAGGGCAGGCATATGCCCACATTTGGAATGTGATGTCAGAACAGGTCTCATCCATATTTGAGTCTAAGCAGGGTCTCTGGACAACCGTTGGTCCGTCCGACTCGACACCGGCACTGTGTGTGTCGGTGGAAAGTGTGTGTGTCGCTGACGAATTTGAAGTCGGTAGGGCGGATGCACGGTTCTTGAGTCCTGTGCATTAAGGCCGTAAACACAAACTGATACTGTATGGTGCATTTTAAATACATATATTAATTGTGCCACCGCCGTGTTTATCAGTGCTTTTACCTTATTTTGTCGACCCGCGGGACCTGCAACGTGTCCAGGATGTAAACAAAGACAAAGAATTGTGTTTTTTCGCCTGGAGAAGACATTTGTAAAGGCGGTCTTTAATTATTTAGCTTGTTTTGACCAAAATGCAATCAATCTGAGATGGTTGTATTTTTCTAAATCTGATAACATGGATGTAGGCTTACATAGCGGCGGTTTGTGTAGGGAGTGTAGGGGTAGGGTGTAAGTCAGTATGTAGCAGCAGATAGCAAAGCAGACCCAACACTACTTCTGTTAATCCCAGTGAATAAATTAAATTTCATCTTCACTCAGCTGATGGCTGGTCAAATGGTCATGATGAGAGTTTGGGAGTAAGCTGTAGCTGTAGAGAGGCCTGGTAAACAAAATACACTCTACAGAGCTTGTTTTTCCCCCAGGCTTTGAAAGAGTGATCAGCTTGAGCATAGACAGTACAGTAACTATAACAATAAATGTATAGTTGCACCACTCAGTTCCCACAGGTTTCTAAACTTGCATTGGTGCAGGCTTGCTCAGTTTAAGTGTCATAACATGTTGAGGGAATAATGCAGAGAAAGTGCTGTCACTGACGCATGTGTGCAGAGTATAGAACAGGTGTCAGAAGGAATTCAGCTGAGTTACACTCAGAGTTTTATGTGCAAGAGGTGAAGGAAAATGCAATACCAGTATGTATTTTTGTCATCATAAACACTTTGATTAGCAACACAGCTATTTTATATTTACATTCATGTAAACCGACACTGCTTCAACGTGTGGCTTTTCAGTGAAAATCACTGTTTGTATTACAAATATGGCACATTCATGCAAAGGCTGTGCATGTTTGTTTATAAGTCTCGTTGTTCGAGCTCAGCTCTAGTAGTTTACTGCTATGTGGCTTATTTCTACCCGATGACACGTCTCAGTGTGATAATTGAGTTTAAACCGAGCAATGCACCATTTGGATGTCATCTTGAATGGGATTATAAACTGTCTACTTTAGTAGTTCTGTAATCAAAACCACCTGTTTTCAGGCAGTAAAATTCAATTTGTACAGACTTTGGTTATAAAAAATACACAAAAATATTGGCATCCATTGTATGGCCATATGATAAACACAGATGCTGTCTAAAAGTGTGAAAAACTTGTTTTCCCCATTTCACTAGGTCATATTAGTATATGATATGATAATTATGCCACTATACTGATGTAGATAGTGTAGATGTCCGTCCATAGATCAGTTTTGTTTTCATCGCATGAGATATATTTTTCTCTCTTTAGCATGCATATCGGGCATATGCAGTATATTGCAGTCATTCAGTGTGTGCGGCTTCATATGAATACACAAGATTAATGGAGACAATTCTGTCGATTTGGTGTGTTAAACCTTTTGATAAAGACTGTGGCGTTTCTGTGAATGTCTCCATGTGGATTGTGCCCTCAGTCTCAGCGGTAAACCTTAATATAATGACCCAACAACACTTCAGCTTTATGTGAAAAGCGTGGTCTGTGCTGCAAGGCTAAAAGCACCCATTGATGAAATAAATTAGAGATAAGATAACAGGATGCGTAGTTACTCTCGCTGGTGGTGGCCATGGACCTATTCCTAGAGGGATTATAAACCAGCTTTATGTCTTGTTGCCTGGGCGGAATTTCTGTCTAGCTTTGGGAGGACTCATTACCCCCTGCCAAAATGAAGATATTTAGTATTTGGACCAGTTTAAAAGTGTGAAAGCAAAATTCTCTCAAATTCTCATGCATTTCACCAAGTCCTTCATTTTTTTTTTTTTCAGGGTAAAAAAACCTCAGTCCTCAGCTATCTTATTTATGAGCTAAAGAAGTGAGCATTAATGTGAGTTACGACAGACAAGTAAGTCAGTGAGTGGTTTCCAGAGCAGGGTGACTATCAGTTAATGATGTGTTTAGACACATTCTGTTTTGCAGCTGATTTTGTTTCGTTCGAAGCAGTGTGCGTGTGTGTGTGCGTGCGTGTGCATTTGTGGGTGTGGGTGTTTGTCTATGTGTGCGTGCGTGCGCATGTGTGTGCACATGCGTCTGTATAGTTAGATATGGTAATTCAGGCCCTCCTGGCTGCAGTGGCTTTCTAATTAGTGTCACTTTGCAGGGACAACTAGGGGTCTTTTTTACGAGGGAGGTTGTCAGTTTGACAGCATAATTGAAGCTCAGGCGGGTTTATGTTTGTCTTTGCCCACATTTGCATATGGAGCAGGAGAGTTAGCAGCCTGATTTGATTAAGTTAAAACTTTTCTCCTCAAACACAACTTCAGGGAGTGTATGTTTGAGGTGATTATCTCCACCAGGCTGGAAGACCAGGTGGTGTCTGTGTGTATAAATAAATAGAAATACATAATCTTGGAAACTACAGTCCCAATTGGTGAGCACCTTTTCATGACGCCTTCTTTACATTAACCATTTTTTACATTATGTTTTATGTTTAAATCCTTCATTTATTCTTTAGGTCTAAATAATGTGGTGCGCCATTGTAATTGCATTATGGAACCTTGCTACGTTTTTATTATTATTCTGTCTTACAGCGACACTATTGTTAACTCCAGTGCCATTTTGCCAGCCTGTAGTGCCATTTGAGTGCCATTTATACGCATTAGGTGATTGATTGATCTCAAAACCAACAATAATCACAAACAGCATGCCGACGACAGAACAACTTTTTCGCATTTCCCTCCTGGAGCTGAGCATTGTGTCTCAGTGCTGTGGTGTCCACTACAGCTTTAGACCGCTGTTTTCACATAATATGATGTTGACTTCCATACGAGCGCCATGCGATGCATGGCTACTTCCACTGCAACTTGCATGCGCGCACCCGCGTGCGTGTGTGTGTGTGTGTGTGTGTGTGTGTGTTAGCTGCAACTCTTCTCGATCGCCACGCAGGCTGCATTAGAATCCCCCCCCCCCACACACACACACAGTTATTACGTCCCCCCTTTGCCAGTGGCTTCATGATGACTGTCTACAGAAACATCTAAAAGTAATTATCAGATTTGTCAACATGTTCCTGGACACCCTTACTTTGCCACAACTGTTTTCCCCCATGATCAAGTAGCCTACTGTATACTCACTTTTACTTACATTAAAGCAATACGTACATAATTACATCATTGGTATAATCTATTACCTCATAACACACACTGTTATGATATATTTAATATATTCACTTTACACTGCACATCATTTGGTGTTCATATATTCACAACGGGTAAGGTCCTAGTTATATAAAACTTGTACCTGTGCCTTTAAAGAGATACCATGCAAGGAAAAATATCACCCACACTCTTAAACATGCATGTGGGGCTATCCATTTAGAAAGAACTCCTGCACATACTTTTCTTTATTAATCAACGTATCGGTCACAGGGACATGGAGACCTTCATCAGACCTGATTTCTGTAAGTTATAATTCATTCACACAACTGTGCCACCATGGCATGTGGGACATCTCTCTGCAAGTGCCCTGAGAGAAGGGGTCGTTCTTTTTTTATTATTATAATTCTTGTCAATGAAGGATATTCTACAGCCAAGTCAACTGATATGATAATCAGTGGCAAAGTGTCTCTCTACTCAAACTGTCTCTTTACTCATGGAAATTAAAGTTCAGGGTTGTGCTCGAACAGTGAAATCCCACATTGGGGGCCGGTGAACATATGATATTTGCTCTTACAGGTTCCTGTTTTGCATTTATATAATTACCTACTGGCTGACTTGCTGCTTAGAAGGCTCAGCTCTCTAGTGAACACTTGGCTTTCATTGAAAGGTTGAACACTTAGCTTGGGGCGGGGGGGTAGTGGGGGGGGGGGGGTCTCTTTGGGAGCGTGAAGCTACTACCATCTGTTTGTTAATGTGATGATGCCACGTGTCTCCTGGGCTCACACTTGAGAGGGACGATCTGGGAAAACGGTGGACATGCCTTGAGGCTCTCACAAAATAATTGCGCACATGCTGCACAGTTGCTATACCAAGAAGCCAAAACAACCACTTGAACACACGGTAGTCCTAGAATTGGATTACCCAGATATGTTGGCATGCTACATGCATAAATGGGGAGGGGGGGCGCTATTGGCATTTGTGCAAGCAGGTGAGTGCAGTTATACCGTAATTTCCGGATTATAAGCCGCACCTGACTATAAACCGCACCAGGCTTATGGTCAAGTGCTTCATGTTAGAGCAGTGGTTGTCAACTTTTTCACAATCTTCACCCCACAGACCCCAAAACTAAAGATTTCTTTTGGTTT
Source organism: Benthosema pterotum (assembly GCA_039105355.1). Classification (NCBI taxonomy): domain Eukaryota; kingdom Metazoa; phylum Chordata; class Actinopteri; order Myctophiformes; family Myctophidae; genus Benthosema; species Benthosema pterotum. The sequence goes on along the minus strand of CM076967.1, from coordinate 35,767,707 downwards.
TGTTCACAATTCCAGGATGGATTTTCACATTGAAAAGAGGCGAAGCATCAAAATTAGACCAAAATAAACATGACTTATGACTTATCAATTAAGTGGTGCTAATTTAGAAGGTGAATATCATAACTCTTGAGAGTGTAAACATGAAACCAAATGGACCCGCTAGGGTCCATTTGGTTTCATTTTTACGCTCTCAAAGAGTTACATCTGGTTAACCAACTTTCTATCATTTAGTCTGCGGAGCCCACCTGGAACCTGGAAAACCCATCGATTAGCCACGCCATTGTATAAGCCGCAGGGTCAAAAGCATGTGAAAAAAGTAGCGTCTTATAGTCCGGAAATTACGGTACATGAGGGGGCCAATTGATGTTTGCCCTGTCCCGTCAATCGCATTCCATTTCATCAGATACCTTCATCTATTCTGCTCTATTCTCTCTCTCACATTTCCACTGACGAGGTAATGGAGCAGCTTTTCATTAGACAGCAGGGGTGTGAGTATAGAGGATCATTTACACAGTCCATTTGTTATCATAACAGTGACCCCCCATGAGGATCAATAGATCTATTTGTCTGTGTCTGTGGGAGACTTGGAAATGTTCAGAGAGAGAGAGAGAGAGAGAGAGAGAGAGAGAGAGAGAGAGAGAGAGAGAGAGAGAGAGAGAGAGAGAGAGAGGAGAGAGGAGAGAGAGAGAGAGAGAGAGAGAGAGAGAGAGAGAGAGAGAGAGAGAGAGAGTATGTGTGTGTTTTCTTCCTGTTTAAGCCAAAGTCTTTATCAATTTCCCTCCTGCAGTGCTATCCTCATTTGCTCACCTCATCTCAGGTACAATCTAATTTCTGGTATTACCATAATAACTCTTGTCGGCACGGCACACCGTCAGGGTAATTGATAAGTAGGCATGGCTTCTGGGTGGATCCATTTGCATATAATTGTGTTAACTGATATTATAATGAATGGGAAAAGGCCTGATGCAAGCAGAACGGCTGGCCCGGAGATGGATGGGTGTTTGAATTATACACAATAAGTAATATATTATCAAGTCTCAAAGCGATCCACAATGCTCCATCCTGTGCTGGCCTGCGTTCATTTTCCCTGGAGCGCTGTGGCTGGAGTGTGCCTGGCTATAAAGCACTCTGTACATCTGCCAGCTCTTTACTAGCGTCTAATGCCTTGGCTGTTCTCCCGTCCATCGCTCCTCAGTGGCTCCTTATGACATTACCCACTCTGTGAGCTGATGAGCAAGGAAATAGGAAGAAGTGGAAATGGGTTTTATGGGTGTGAATAAATAGGACATTGCAGTCGGATACGTGAAGTGATGGGAGGAGGATTATTTTTACTTTGCATATTACAGGGGTGATTTAAGAGATAACGATGACAGAGTGATAAAATGTCTGCCGCGTAATGTGTCAATATGTTTGTTATTCTGTGCAAGTCCATACTTGTATTTTTTTTTTACCAGAGCCGTGGTAATAACCTTCTCAACCTCCATCAATCTTTATTATCCTCCTATTAATTCACATGAAAAGCCTATTAGCCTTATGAATTAGTTTCATATGAACGGCTGATAGTTACAGTAGCTGAAAACAGATGAAAAGGGATGCAATTAGTCACCGACTCGCCTCAGCTCAATAAGGAGTGTTGTGCGTGAGCTTCACAGAGAACCTGCTAGCCCAGACAGAATAGACTGGGCTAGAAATATAAAGGTCGCCACTTATAGTAGTTTTCTTTTGGCAGAAATACAGGTTATGCTTTTGCGCTCACCATCATGAATATATTTTTTAAATCTTATTTTATTTTTTATGGAACTGAGGTGCTTTGAGAGCTGAATAGTACAGTAACCCTGGGCAATCTTCCTGCTTTAACTAACGTATTCTTAAGGATTGTATTCTATCTGTGCTGCAGCTTGAATAGCTTGAATGCCAGGTGTTGGAACAAAAACAAATTCACAAAGAGAGGCATGGCACAGATATGGGGTGATTTTTTTTTCTGTGCAGACTTATTTGATGAGGATCTACAGTAGTGTCTGAGATGTTGGACTTTCACATGGAAATTATATCTTGGGGTTAACATTCCAAAAGAAATTTGGAGTCCAAGTATCTCCATAATTAATTCTGCTTCACTCTGTGTGCAAGAGAATTTGATACTATCACAAAATATTCAACAAACTTCACTATTTCCCTGAAATGATTGCAAAGATGTACACGTCTGTTAGGTCCAACTACTACTGTTGGACTTGGCCGAGTCTTTGAATGTTCCTCATTTCTCAATGGGTGATATATGGCACTAAATCCCAATCCCAATAGAGACATACATTGACTACAAATTTCACACCCCCAAGTGTGATACTGCCCCCAGCTGCAGTAGGATGTACTGCAGCTGTCAGTGCAATTTCTGAGAGATATCATAAAGTGCCATAATTTCACTTGTTTATTACTGACTCTGTAGCAATTTATTTTGTGTTCTAAAAATGTGCCATATGCTTCATTTGTCCTTTCAATGTCAGTACTCATCTGCATAATTCACTATGGTAGTTGAAAATTTCAGGATATGCCACTCCTCCACCAACAGCTGGGTTATTGTCCCAGCTATTCAGACAAATTAATTAATAGAACAAGTTGACAATGGTAAAACATACCGTCAGAGCTTTGAGGTAAGTAGAACATACATGAGCCCATTACATGTTCAAAACATAGACGTCAATAAACACACCAGTCAGGATTGGTACTGTATGTATTATTGAGAATTCCACTCTTCAAAGTTGGTGCTCGGCTGCTCATAGACTTATAAAGGCATTGGCGTAATTTAAAAGCTACTGGTTCTCTGTCTGCAGTCTCCCCTCTGGTCTGTTGACATTATAGGTATATAAATGTACATTGTTATTCAAATCATTGTAGTCTTCAGGTAATTTTGTGTTCATTTAAACAGAATTTCAGTGGTCTTCTATAGGCTGGCCTACAGTACACCCCTCTAATGGACCAGAAGTGGGGCATTTGTGGGTGTGAAATTTGTAGTCCCTGTGTGTCTCTAAACCGCTACCCTGGGTACCAAGGAATGTTTTCGCCTCATTGTTGGTTGTTGTTGTTGTTGTTCATATTAAAGATCTGGAGAGCAGAAAAACTCTTCTGTGGCCCTAGAAATTCTAGAAATTCCATTTATATAAAAGTTGGAGGGAATTTGAAATAAGGTGGTTCAACGTTCATGGGAAAGATTTGACAACCTTGTGTAAGTTTATCTCATAATTTGAAGTCTTCACATACCCCTAACAAGGCTAATATGTTTGCTGTCTGAAATATCCTCCATTAGAGGAATATGTTGATGAGATACCATCATAGCAGTCAAAGAAAAACAAAACTAAAACAAAACAAGTGTGAGTATAATTGGCAGCCCTCCATCCCCCTCCTCGTCCTTGTATCCCCGTTCTTCTTTTTTATATGCAAAATAAATAAATAAAATGAAATAATGAAAAGAAAATAATAACAAAATAAAGATAAAAATAAAGCAACATTGGCAATAATACAGTGCATAATTCAGAAAGCATAAAGGAAAGAAATAATTAGGTAAAAAAATCCCTAAACCCTCCCACTCCTACTGCTCAGCGACACTGCATTCCACCACAATTGTGGAAGTAGAATAGAGAATATTCATGGAGAGTGTTTTGCAATACACAATCCGATGGTTATGTCCTAAAATTATAGTTAGTTGGTCATGCTCAGGTAACGAACGAGGGGTTGCCATATCTTATCAAATTGCCTCACCTGTTCTTCATTTTGACAACATGCAATTCAGATGTAGGCCCATGCACACTCCTCTTCGTCTCCTCCTATGACATAGCAGAACAGTTGGATGGGAGCATAGGTGTTG
>CM076967.1:35721351-35758851 GCA_039105355.1 Benthosema pterotum | reverse complement strand
GACAGACAAAGCGCAAGAGGGAAAGAACTAGATGTAAAGAAGGGAATATGAGTCACAGAGAGAGAGAGAGAGAGAGAGAGAGAGAGAGAGAGAGAGAGAGAGAGAGAGAGAGAGAGAGAGAGAGAGAGAGAGAGAGAGAGAGAGAGAGAGAGAGAGAGAGAGAGAGAGAGAGAGAGAGAGAGAGAGAGAGAGAGAGAGAGAGAGTGCTGTGCGGTTATTTAAGATTGAAAGATAGATGCAGAAAGATGTGTGTTTGTACAGGTGTGTGTGTGTGTGTGTGTGTGTGTGTGTGTGTGTGTGTGTGTGTGTGTGTGTGTGTGTGTGTGTGTGTGTGTGTGTGTGTGTGTGAGTGTGTGTGAGTGAGTGTGTGTGAGTGTGTGTAGTATATACACACATGTTTAAACTAAGGCTCTTGAAATTAACAAGTTAATTAGTTAAATTAATTTTGTTCATTAATCTGATTTAAAAAATTAACGCAATTAACTTATGTGCATATTGACTCAACCCACTAAGCATTTTTTCATTGACAAAATGGGTAGAGCATAGTTTTACGGAGACATATAGCTGTGTGTCTCCCTGTAACCAGAGCCATGGAGTATAGCTCAAGAGATCTACAAACAATATAGGCTTGTAGATCACCTATTTTGATAAATATTTAAGAAATAGTACAATCCCAATTCCGAAAAAGTTGGGATGTTGTGTAAAATGTAAATAAAAACATAATGCATTGATTTGCAAACTGTTTTCTACCTATATTCAGTTGAATACCCCACAAAGACAGTTTTATTTAATGTTCAAACTGATAAACTTTATTGTTTTTTGAAATTATACAATCCTCTGTAAATTGATTCCTGCAACACGTACCAAAAAAGTTGGGATGCCTTAAAAAAGTTGGGACAGGCGTATGTTTACCACTGCTTTACATAACCTTTCCTTCTAACAACACTGACTTGAGTCAATGACTTAAGTTGTTCAACATTTCAGGGTCTCGAATGTCATAATTTTTGCTTCACAATGCGCCATGGCGGGCATACACTTTCAATTGGTGACAGTCTGGACTGCAGGCAGGTCAGTCTGGTAGCCGCACTCTTTTACTATGAAGTCTCGCTGTTGTAACACGTGCAGAATGTGAGGCTTGGCATTGTCTTGTATTCTACAGTATTTGTATTCTATTTTTCACAACGTCCCAACTTTTTTTGGAATTGGGGTTGTAGATCTTCTTCCCCAGATCTTTTTTTTCCTTTTTTTTAAAATGTTCAAATCCTGTATAGGGATGATTAAATGAATGATTAATCATGATTAAATTAATATTGAAGCTGTGATTAATTTGATTTTTTTTTCATCATCATTCAACAGCCCTAGTTTAAACATTTTTGTACAATTGCTGTCATGGCTGTTCATTGGTTCGTTCATTCATTCATTTATTGATTAATTCATTCATTCATTCATTTTTTCCTGGAACTTGAGCTGTGTCCTCAGGGGCAGCCCCTTGTGTTCTCCCCCCACATCAGGGAGAGGATGTCACACCTCAGAGAGCCGCCGACGTGGATAATGGACGAGAAATTATTCACTGAGCTCACGGCTGGCTGGCCGAGGTAACGATCGATATGAGGTTAAACAAATACAAAGGCAGAAAAAAGAAGTTTGCTAAACAAACATTTTTCGCGGTCTGGGAAGAGAAAATAATGCATCCAAGTCCTCTGTCCTCACATCAACCACTTCAGCTGTATGGGGTGTTTTGTTGTTTAGTTTTTTGTTTTGTTTTTTCACCCACCACAGAGAGAAAAGTGATGGCCACTAAAAAGATAATAACCATTTAAGACTTTCAGCCCTTGTCGGTGTAACGAGCTACAGTCTAATGCAGCAAAGTGTTGTGGTTGTTTATGTGCCTGCTGGAAAGCCATTTTCTCGTTTAATTCTAGTGCCAGTATTCCTGGTGGTCCTTTATGTCCCCGAACAGCCATCCAGGCAAACATCAGGTGTTCTCTCACAGCAGGTGTTGTGATCAAACGACAGCCAAAGCCACTTAACCGGGTTTATGTGCCCATATTGGTGGATGCTCATGAAACATCACGAGGGCTCAGTGAATATTGCATACATTCATCGCTGCAACACACTCTGTGTGTGTGTGTGTGTGTGTGTGTGTGTGTGTGTGTGTGTGTGTGTGTGTGTGTGTGTGTGTGTGTGTGTGTCGTAGCCTAGCTAAAGCCAGAACAAATCAGCTGTTGGCATAAAACAGCTGATTCGGTCTGGGTTTAGCCAGGCTATGTGTATCGTGTCTTGGAACAAACTGATGTTCTATTGGCAAAGCTGCATATTTTCTGGTACTGCTGTGGCCGGGTTAGCTGAATGGTCACAGGTTTGATCCCCAAGTAACAAATTAATCATCCAACAAACAAGTGATTAGGGTGGGTGTACAATTGTATAAAATTCCTGGAAGGAGAAGTGCAGTGAACCAGCCAAGAGGCCAAGGTCAGGTGTTGGACGACAGTGTGATGAGTGTGTCTAATTGAGACAGAGCCCGGCGCTCCAAACGGAGATTGACACTTAATCACAAACACATTACACCTCTGGGAATGGGCAAACCGCCGGCCTCCTGCCTCCCTCCTCCCACCTCCACCCACCCCAGCCTCCTGCCTGTCATTGTGATGAGTCTGCACCCTATCAATATCCGTCTCAGATTTATGTCATGTGGGACGGGGGCTGTGGCCTCGCCTCAGCCCCGGGTTTTGGCATCCGTCCATCTGTCAGCCTCCCCCAAAGTCCTCCTGTGATGCGGTGGGCAGCAGCCTTCTCTACACACCACAGCCTGCCGCGACCGTGGCAACGAGGCGCAGAACTATTACGGTTCCTACCGGACCATGTCCCAAGACGAACTGGACAATCATCAGTGATCATTGACCCTGGGTTGTCCTCAATTACACCCCCCGAATCCCAAATCTAACTCTTTTTTATACATGCTAGGTGGCAGAAAAGTGTAGCTTAGCTTTGCCAGCCGATCCAGTGTTTTTTTTTTTTTTTTTTTTACCTCACAACACTGTTGTAACCATCGTGGCTATCATCAGAATTAGCTCATGCTGTTTACTTTTCGCCAGAAATGCTTACATGTCTGGAGTGATGTGAGACAGCATCACAAATGAAGTCGGAACATTAGATGGATGGCGATTACCACCGACAGTGCTCGTATTTCCAGAGTTATGAGGCGTTGAAAATCAAATCACAAGACACTTATAGACTATAGTGTATGAGTATGTGCACGTGTGTCCTGCGTTTATGTAGGGAGAGGGAGGCAGAGAGAGAGGGAGAGAGAGAGTAGGTTGCATAGGGTTTAGTGTCTTATTATAGTGATTTATCACCATTGATTCTAAGGCATCAAATTATCTGCCTGAGGCCATGCAATTAAATCTGTAAGACGATGACTTTGAATGGACCCACGGAGACGTACGATATAGTGCGATGGCTACTCAGAATTGTACACCCTTGAGATAAATAAGTTGGAGTAAAATTGATCGATTGGTATTAGAGAGCGTCAAGCAAGTGGCATGGATCTCTGCGTTTGGCATCTGCAAATCGCGTTCCTCTCATGACCAGCCAGCTCATTAGCGGTCTGTCCTGATGGATGTCTGAGCCGCGGCTCGTCCTGGAACGTTAAATATGCGTGCTCGCCCTTGGTGTCCCCGCCAGGCTCTCTGTTTACCACAGGACCATGTCACCATGCTGACATGTTAATGGGATCAGGCACTGATAACAAGGTGCTAATGAAAATCTAATCGCACAACTCAACACACCAACCCCAACCCCGCCCCCATGGATCACCCATCACACTGCCCCTGGGGGTGTCTCACACATTATGATAACTGTCTCTATGTCTGTCTCTCTCTCTCTCTGTTACACTACAGTGAGAGACAGACACCATGATAAATATTCAGTGTGACATCACTGGATACTACTAAGAGAGACATTTAAGGCTGTCAGCATTAACTAGGTAATCGCGAATTAACTCAGCCATGAGTTAACTTAAACTTAATTTATTTAGTGCATGATCAACTCGCAGTAAAAAAAATGTTGAACATCTGCATTACTTAAGTTTAATTTAAAATAAATCTACTCAATTAGAGAATGTAGAAAACAATCTACAAATTTCACATGTTCGCTCCTAATGGCACCAACATCAATACAGCTTGGAATTGTAGAGAAATTCTTTAATTTAGGTTGGAAGTGTAAATAAATGTCATCAAATGGTGGTCTGTGGCTCAAATACAGAATAAATAATGGACCTTGATATGAACAGTCGTGAAAAACACTAATTTAAAGTATATTTAGAGCTGATAAAAAATATGCGTTCAAATTGCGATTAAGCAAAGATTAACTATGGACAATCATGCGATTAATCGCAAATTATAACATTTGTTTCTAGAAGTGGAGAGTGGAATGTGTACCATTTCCTCTGCTTACTTCAGTGCTGCATAGAAGCAGGACATAACACAGAGCATTCCAGTAAAAGCAGTTTTTTTCCATTTAGTTTCGTATAACAGGTTCATACAGGGGTCAGTTCATGTTGGATCGGAACTTAACTTACAAAAAAAAATAACTACAATAAAAAGTTACTTTGCAGTTACTGGGGTGTACTGGGTATTTAGGCAGCATTCTATCTGCGCACTGTCACTCTGAGGACGGGTAGATACAGTATGCTGCAGTACGTTTTGGAGACAGCTCTCGGTCCTTGTCAGGGATGAGGCTCCGGAGAGCCACTAGCTGGGATGAAGGCCTGAGGCAGCAGGAACTGCAGTGAAGCCCCAGGGAGAGTCTTTACTCTTTACACAGCAGCTCCAATGACCCACATATACATTACAGTATACTGTTTCTCAAACAGTCCTCCACGGATCACTATAGTGGTTCAAGATTATAGGTTATTATTGGGGTACAAGGTGGTCCATCGAAAAAAAAATGTTTTAAAATGTATACAAAATAGTTTTAACCTGGGGTGCCCACAATTTTTTGACTTGAGAGCTACCTTCAAAATGACTGGCTCAACAAGATGTACACATCAAAAATGTGATTATCACATTATGGTGAATCCATTTCAAGGGCCCTAGAAAGTGGGAGCTTTGAAATAGTGGTGACGGGATTACTTACTTTTATGCAGTGTTTAAAAATAATGACTTAAAATGGAAAATAGAGGGGGAGAATTGGAAAGATTGTCATACTGATGTTTGAAAACAAAGTATTTGGGGTTTGAGTTGACAGTTACTGTATATATTTTAGAGGACTGTCTTCAGTACCTGCACAGCCTGTGTGATCTACTGATAGATCGCAATCTACCTTTTGGGTTTCTGCGTTAAACTGTTTAATATAAAAAATAAAGTTTAAATAATAATGCGGTAATCCATCCAATTTATGATGAACTGATGCCATTGTGTGCGGCTTCTGATGAAATGATCATGATGAATAATTATTTCTGCTCCATTGATAATCACAGAGCCCTTCTGTTTTCCTTAACGATTTTTATTTCCTTTGTTACGGTCCATTAAAAATGTGTAGGAATAAAATGCCGATTTGCTTGTACACATATGGCGTAAATCTTCCATAGATTGTAAATAGAAATCTAATGTGTGTGTATGATGAACATCTACACCAAGGGGTTTCAGCAGGTGTTCCCTGAAATGATTCCAAGTGTTCCCAGGCTAAATGATGGAAAGTTGGTTAAGCAGATGTAACTCTTTGTGGGCGTAAAAATGAAACCAAATGGACCCTTGTGGGTCCATTTGGTTTCATGTTTACACTCTCAAGACTTCAAATATTTACCATCTATTTTAGCCCAACTAGAGAATGTAGAATATTAATGGTCATTTTGATCTATTGTTTCTACTGTTTTTGAAATCCAGCCTGGTATTGTGGACAAAGGCAAAAGAAATCTTTAGTTTTGGGGTCTGTGGGGCAAATCGTGGTCCGTGGCTCAAATTCGGAATAACTACTGGGCCCTGGTATGAAAAAGGTTGAATACAGGCTGAATATAGGAGAGTCTAGCGCCCCTCAACATAGGAAGAAGCAGAGCATCATTACACGGGCCAGACCTAGGCAGCATGCTGTGCTGTGCTGGGCTCAGGCCTGTGTTCTATTGAGCTGTGATGATGAAGATTTACTGCTGGGCTATTTTTATTCATATATGCAACAGTGCGAGGTGAAGCCGCACCGCACAGCAGCAGGAGCTCCAAGGCTTCACCACTGTTTTGTGACTTACTGAGGGAATGTTGAGGGAGTGCTGAGAGCCTTTCACACTGCAGGTTCATGGCTCCACGTTATCATGTGGTTACATCTTGTGTACAGGGGTCTCGAAGGTACATTGTTCAACTTGCTGGCTATCTGACCCCATGCAGGCCGCCAGGGGTGGGCAGGCGGTTGTCTGAGGTCTAGGTCATTCAGCTTTTATTAGGGTTGAAATAGTTCTTCAGCCTATTATTCCTTTCACTGACCGAGGCAGACGAATTGATTGAGTCGCGCCGCAGAATGGATGATATGACAGCCGGTGTCAAGAGCTGTGGTGTAAAGATAGGAGACTCTGTCTGTTCACTCATCCTCTCCTCTCTGGAGTCGACCTGCCACTTGGTTCTGCTCGTGCAGCCTGGAGGACAATTCCAGAGGTCAGGACAGGCGGACCGTTAATGAAAAAAAGGGTCTTCTTCTACTCCGCTCGCTGCCTCCTCTCTCTCACCTCTCCCCGGCGAGGTTACCGCTGCAGCCTCCGCTAGTGTAGCCTTATCTTCTTCAAGTGCTGGAAGGCACAGTCTACTCCTACAATAGCCGCACTTGTATTCCATTCATTATCCCGTCTAAATGCAGACCTCGGCTCGCCTCTCTCTCTGGCCGCTCGTACCTACTTTTGCGCGCAGCATGGTCGTCCCCAGGTCCCCGGGGTAATTGTCTGCCGGCCCCTCACCTCTGTGATAAAGACCTGGAGAGAGGCCAGTCCCTTCCCAGCAGAACCTGCTTTGAATGAGAGGCGGTGGTGGGGGTGATGGGGAGAGGGTTGGAGGTAGAAACTTGGTATGAAGATGAGGTGTCAGAATGTAGACGGCGAGGTGGAGGAGGAGTGGAAACAGAAGCAGGCTAAGGATGGCCTGTGGCTCTGTGCAGCCCAATTCAATAGTTTTCATCCTGTCACCTTGTGGCCTGAGGCGTTTTTTTTTTCCAGAGCTGCAGCATCACAGCCTTGGAGATGACGTCTCATTGTGTGTGTATGTGTGTGTGTGTGTGTGTGTGTGTGTGTGTGTGTGTGTGTGCGTGTGTGCGCGTGCGCACGCGTGTGTGTGTGTGTGTGTGTGTGTGTGTGTGCGTGCGTGCATGCGTGCATGCGTGCGTGCGTCTTAATGCATGTTTTAAAGCACCCTGGATTGGACGGATTGCTGCCTGAGGGATGAAATTGATGAAGTGATTTACCCTCTCACCCCCATCCATCCCCCCCAGATCTCTCTGGGGGGGAACTAGAATTAGACATGGACTCAGTCGAGATGGAAACTTACTCACAACTTACACACAAGTAGGCCATCTATGGAGCACTACTGAAGCTCAATGCTGCTGTCTGTGTATGACTGCTGCTCTGAGCCTAGAGCTCTCTGCTATTGTAAATCCTTTAGACCCATTATTGACCTTTTACCAGCTGTCATTGTCCCTTATTGGCTGTTTGAGGACACCGTATACACATACTGTACATTACACACATACAGTACAAACTTACATAAATTCCCTGCCAATTGCAGTGCTCATATGCATGAGCATGTAATGAGAGTTTGAAAGAAAGACAAATATGGGAAAATCCAATGCAATACAATTCAAGATGACAGAACAACAAACACAGAGAGTAAAGCTATAGTAGTCACATGAAATGAAGCCACATGAAATGAACGAGTGTGCGTACAGTAACTCTGTCCGTACTACTTACAGGCTATGGGATTTTTCCACACACACATTGTTCACAAAAGTGTCATTTTCGTCCACATTGCACAAAAACGTAATCCTGGGCTAATTTGTTAGCCACGGTGGCCTAGAAGTGGGAGTCAACCTTTCGGTAAATGGTAAATGGTAAATGGTGCATTTATATAGCGCCTTTATCCAAGGCGCTTTATATAGATTGTGCATCACATTCACCCATTCACACACACATTCATACACTGATGGCAGTGGAAACCATGCAAGGTACCTACTAGCACATCAGGAGCAATTCGGGGTTAAGTGTCTTGCTCAGGGACACATCGACACTAACTCTGCGGGAGCCTGGGATCGAACTGGGCGGCAGTTACTCTACCTCTGAGCCACTGCCGCCCAGTGTCGCTCCAAATGATGTGACGTAGCACAGCAGTGGAGGGCGGGAGAGGGAGATGACGACATGTTGGGTGAGATCAAATCTTTTCTTTTTTTCAAATGGTATCTTTTGTTGAGTTTTTTTTTACCTAGCATTTACTAGGTAAATGCTAGGTAATAAAACTAACTAAAACTAAAACTCTTAACAAAAATAAAAAACTAAATAAAAACTAGCAAATGCTCCCTAAAACCGAATTAAAACTAACTAAATTAACCGTTTTGCTACTAATGGATTTATTGTCTTTTGGCGAGCTACCCAGTGACGTGGCTATTGATACTTATGATGTGTACATTGATTTGTTGACAATAAAACAGTTTTAGCCGATCACCATTTTTTGCACGATCACCTAACAGCAGGCTGTACTCACTCAGAAATGATCAAAAAATTATTTGATTAATAAAAAAATGCGAAAACCACTGGCAGGGAACTACTATATACATGTCAAGTACGTCATTGGGTGTTATGGAGTAAGTGGAGTAAAAACAAACAAAAACTAAACTAAAATGAAAAATCCATAACTATAATAACACTGTATAGTACAAGTTCAACATTAGTTTTGGTCTCATTCGATGTGAGCTGTCACACACAGCTTGCTAGTAGTAGTGATACATTGTCATCATAGTGAAATGTATATAGGTCATCTCCCTGGATAGTGTGCAAATAAAACAATATAAGCAGGACTAGAACTGACTCTTCGTGTTCAAGACAATATTGTTGTGCTTCTCAGTGGTGTGGACAAAATATGAATGCAATAAGACAATCGTAGAATCTATAGAATATACATGACCAATCAAAAAAGCAAATAATATGCAGTGCAAATGGCAGCGAATTAGATGAAGGGAAGGTTCAACTTGACAGATATGCTGAAAGAGGGATGCAGACAGATGGAGAGACTTGCTTCAGAGAGACTATTAAACGTCCTTCAGACCATAAACCTAGTGTCAAATTGTTCTACAGAATAGAAAATGTCAGTGTGAGGATGTGGGGGTGGTCTACCACGTGATGTATGAAAGATGGGAAAGGTGATCTATAGTACGTGTGTGTACGTACGTATGAAACAAGATCAGGTTTTTAGTGTGTGTGAGACACACGAAGATGAAGAGGAAACTGGGAGAAGATATAAAGAGAGAGACACATGCTGAAATAGAGAGGTGGATTGACAGGATGAGATTGAGAGAGGTAGGGTAGAAGGCAGGGTAGATGACATAGTGAGAGAGGTATACTCTAGGATGGGATAAAATGAGATTTAGGTTCCACACTTGTGGAGGTGTCTCAGCCCAAGTTATACTGGAAGCTTGTCAGTAATCCTCGAACTGATGCCACATTGGTAGCTTTCTCTATCGATCTCTATCGATAGATAGATGGATATATTAAAAATAGATTAAAAACTGTAATCAAGCCTCCTGTGTTTGTGGAGGACGATTCCTAAATGGGAATAAAAACAGGTCATCTTAATTTCTATTTGCTTTTATTGCTGTGATGGTGGATACTGTACGTAATCACACAGCAAGTTTTCATTTTTAGGAAGTTTTTAGGAAGTAATTACAAATCCATTTTTAAGGAGTTTTGATATCAATACACAAAGTATTTTTAGCATGCATGAAAAGCATATTTTTCAGTTCACTCTTTAAACTAAAGCATAAAGTGCATGAGATTTTTTTTTTCAAGTCACAGTCTCTACCAGATGTGTTAGAGTAGTGTGTGTATAGTATATTTATAGTAAATAACACATGAACACCTCGTTGTGAGAGGCCATTGTGCTGGCGTAGCTCAGAGGTTGTGAACACTCGAGTGAACACACCCACATAGTAAGTTATACTGGATCCTTTCCTGAGGCTCTTTTCTTCACCTTCTGAAACCCTCTGTTCTACAGTACTCTGTGAGGAGAAACAACAACACAGCTCCATGGAAGGATTCCTCTTGCCGTGGGACTTAACCAGGTCAAACCCTGCCTGGGGATGGACATTTGAGATAATCGTTCATAGAGGACAACAAATGAAAAAGTACAAAACAGAAAAAATATTGTGTACTCCAACCTGTATCTTTGTTATTTTTATATTTTATGATGATTTGAATTGTTGTGAATGGAAATAAGACCATAAGTACCTTTTGGGGTGATCCCATTGACCGTGTGTCTGACGTGTGTCTGATTACATTTCTTCCAATAAACCATTCACTAGTGTTCAATCATATCAATCAATTAAATAAGACATTCCTAGGCCAGTTTAGATATGCAATCCCTCCATCTGGTCCTTATTCTGCCTCAGGGTCTCTTCCCAGTGTGACGTGCATCAAGGAACTCCCCAGGGAGACGCTTGAGAGGCATCCAAACCAGATGCCTGAACGAGATTAGCTGGCTTCTTTGTCTCTAAGGAAAAAAACAACACCGTCTGGGAGCTCCAGACAACATACCTGTAGGTTCATTGGGGCACACAAACCTCTCCATCACAATAAGGTGATGTTCCTTGGAGAGGAAAACCAAACTATACTCGCTCAATTTGTTGTCGTAATTTGAGCCTCAGAGCATGAAAACTGCTACAGCAATGCTGATGGGGTCAATTGAACAGCTTGTGTGCATGTCAAGTTAAACCTGCTTGGTTCTTTGTCTTATCTTCAGTGTGTTAAATGACGCCACAGGGTAACATGATGATGCACTGTTGCCACACAGGTCCTGGGTTCAAATCCCAGCAAGCCAGCAGGAAGTCTATTCTGTGCTGAGTTTGTAGGGTGTCCCTTTGTTTGCATTGGGTTTTATCCTGGTTCTCTGGTTTCCTCCTACACCAAATCACATTGATGGTGCTCCTGCTGCTCCTGCCAGTGCCCTTGAGCAAGGTACTAGCATTACAACGGAGTGGGTCCCCGAGTGACACAGTGGCTGCTCTCAGCTCTCGAGGATGGGATAAATGCAGAGGACACACTTCTCCCAAGGGGACAATAAAGTCAAATCAAATTAATGTCACACACTCACGCACGCACATGCACGCATGTGCACGCGTGCGCGCGCACACACACACACACACACACACGCACGCACTCGCAGAGGCACTCAGAGGCACACAGAAAGGGTGACTGAAAGAACTCCAGTTATGAGCCATTAGAATCCATCATCAACTGTCTCTTACCATCAATGATTGCCACCTTTGATGGCAGCTTGATGTCGAACTTCAGAATGAAGGGTCTGAGAACACTGACTGCAAGGACGACATGTGAGCCTGCTTTAAGGCAGGGATTTACCAGATAACACAGCCATTCATCCCTGGCTGTTCACCACTTGTTTCTCTCAAGTTGTTTTTTTGTTATGTTGAGTGTACTTGTGCTGGTGTTGAGTGGCTCACAGCCTCAGCCTAATGGCCTTGAACATCTAATTTCTCCCCCGAGCCATAGGCAATTTCTGATGGTACAGTAGGTGTCGGTACAGCATGTGGGACGAGGATATACAGTAAAAGATTTAACTCTCCTCTACAATCCCTCAGTGTGCATTTCTGCATCTCATTTACCGTCATCCCTCTATGTTTAATTCTCTAAACTCCCGAGAGCATAATGGTCAAACGTTTTGCATAACGGGTGCGAATGTTTTTAAAGACCAGAATGAGAGATAAGATTAGTTCTCTCAGACATAGATAGATACTATAGAAACCCCAAAACAAAGAAGCATTCTGAGTCAAAAAGCTGATGACCCCAAAATTAGCATCTAATAGGTGTTGACAGCTATAGGGGGACTCTTCTATAGGGGACTCTTATTCAACAAACATGGCGAATGCAAATATTCTTTGTATTTTACTCATACATACAGTTGTAGGATACAAATCACTGAAGTCCTTAAACCAGAACCTAAACATAACCTCAGTAAAACCTATGCCTAAACCTAACCTTAACCCTCGGCCATTATGCAAACCGTTGCAACTGTTATGAAAAATGGTCGACTGTTATGTAAAACAGTCGCGATTGATATGCAAAACAGTTTGTGGCTGTTATAAAACCGTTGCGGTCGAGGATTGCTTTCGCCCCTCCTGAAACTCCCCTCCTCTCTCCGGCTCGCTGATGATTCATATCTATTACTCTGGTCCACAATCACTCTTACCTCTAATCTCAACCTTTTCCTCTAACAGTCTCTCATTCTTCCGCCGTGGCTTGACACAGAAAAGTGTCGCCCACAGCCCTGTTGACCAGGGTCGGGTCCACCACCGCTCCATGTGAATCATGATGTGCTGGATCAGTCCTAATCTTGTTATGGATGTTCCCGTACCCTTGAGAGGAGCACAGAGGAATGGATGGAGCTTTATCAGATTTCACTGTGCTTTGGAGCATAATTCTTGAAAGGTCATAATGTAGTGGCGTGTGTACCGTGTGCAAGCCGCACACTGCATGCGAGGTGTGTACTGCGTGCACAGTGTACACAGTGGTGGTGACCTCGAAATTCGCACATCTGGGATGTCAATGTCTGCATTCAAACGGGTAGAATGCTTTTTAGTAGAATACCAGTAAAATGTGGCCATAAATGAGACCCCCTTTGTGGAAAAGCGACAGTGTATCTCGAGTCTTATAAAAGGACAAGGTGATTGCAACACATACAGAAGCCTGGTGCCTATCGCCATGGTATTTTTATAAGAGTGAGTTCATGAAGACTATTGAATTCAGGTAGATTTCACCAGCTGCAAAGCTGGTCTATTCCTCATGTCTCCATACTGTCTCCAACCTCTGAACATGTTGTCGGAAATAAGCGGTTCAACTACAAAATGACACTCGTAAACACATTCTTGTCCAATTGCAGGTTAAAAGTTAAAAAAAGAGTTCAGTTAAAAAAGAGCATATGGGTACAATAATGGCGTACCTCCTGACCACAGGCCGGGTTGGTCGATGTGCTGTCTGTTTTTTCTTTTAAACCAGACATGGTCCTCTGTTTTGTGACTTGTAGAAAGTGAAATTCGCTGTTTTGCACCCACCCATCTTAAATTACTTATCTGAAGTTGAGGGACCGCAGGCTAAAAAAACTACAAAACCAACTGGGAAAAAATCCCAATGCTTAAACAGTTTCTACTGTAGATAATGTAAATGTGGAAATTATGATAATGTTAACCTACTCGAACCGTAAGGAAGTTGTGCTGTCTGTAACAGGAGAGGATGTAAGTTGAATATGTATTTTATGTTGAATATGTATTTTAGAAATGCATCACTCATCCCAAATGGGAGTTCACTCTGGTCACTGAAATTGTCTTACAAACAAGGTAATATAAAATACCCGACAACACTCAGATAAAGGTTATATGGTTGTTTGTTGCGGTTCTTTGGTGCAAGTCTTTGTTTTCATCCAGTAACAGCTCGCCATTTGCATATAAACTCTACAGGGACAAAACAACTGTGAGTATGAATGCAAATGAACGTACATGTCAGAGTCGCTTAAAAAACTGCAGTGTGTCCCTGCTGACACAAGTTTACCTCATAATTTCACACCATTTTGTCAGTCTCTTGTTTGTCACAACAGTTACACTGTGTGAAGTGCGATGTTTACCTTTTTTTTTTGTTAAAGACAATAACTCAATCTAAACAGTCTCAAAAGTGTTCTGAATTGATTTGGCAAAGAATTGAAATAGCTTTATCCTGACTTATGTCTGACTTTACAAGGCTGCAATGAATAGCACTTCTAAAATGTTATCGCCACACTGATGGTAAGAGTGAAGGTATAATCACAGACCTGATGATAATTTAGCATCACTGTCCCTGAGGTACTTAAAATTGAGTGGCAGAGTGCTTTCATCCCTGCTGTGTTAAGGTGCCTCTTCACTCTCCATAATGAGTGCAAATGGCGCATTTATCATTCCACGTTTGTAGTGATTGTGCAGTGCACTCACCTGTTCACACGTGTGCGTGCGCACACACACACGCGCACACACACACACACACACGCACGCACGCACGCACACACACACACACACACACACACACACACACACACACACACACACACACACACACACACACACACACACACACACACACACACGGTGTAGCAAACCATGCAAGGACGGCACCAACCGGTCCATTGGGAGAAAATAGGCTCTATGCACATATACAGAATAACTTGCCTTACTTCAAAATAAATGATTCTGTAACCCATTGAATGTTTCAATGCTTGAGCTCAACTCAAGGTTACACTTTTAATAAGCCATTACATCAATGGTAACCAATGTTGATTGATGGACCAATCACAATCCAGTAACATTGATCAAAAGTTGTTCAACATCTCTTTTTTGTTCTTTTACGTTTGCTCCCAACGTGTCAGAGAGCGTGGCTCTCGCTGTGATTATATTTATCTTTTTCTTCCTGGCTTTCTGTCACTCTTGTCCTTGGTCGTGGCCCTGATGACCCACTGTGCCTTCACTCTCAAGTCCTCCTGACACAGATGGGCACAGTGGAGGGAAGGACTGGGCAGACCGCCATCGCTGAGAGATCCACTCCTCTCCTCGCCCCACTGTCTCCCAAAATAATCTCACCGCTGTCACATGGGGCACAGAATGCAATCATCCAATCTGTACCTTAGCATCTCTTTCTACTGCCGTCCTCCAACTCCCCTTATGGTGTCTATGCAGTGGAAAACTGTGCTCTCTGTGGTTGTACGGCATCATGATTTCCTGAAAATGATGTTTGAACTCAAGGAATACCTCCAAATGTATACATATTTGATCCCTGATCCCCATTTGAAACACGGTTGTGGTACACCCAAAAATGTTTACTGTCTATGTACAGTAGATACTATAGACATGCTGCTGTACTGCCCAGTGTTGATACTGTGACTTTTTTTTAGCTTACTGTATTTTAGTGTTGGTCAACTAAAATACAGTAAAATACTGTGAAATACTGAAGTAAAGGTTTTCAATAAGCAGTGATGGGCAAGTTACTGGGAAAATGTAGTAACCTACACTACTTGTTACTCTCGAAAAAATGTAGCTAAGCTACACAACAAGCTATCCCTAGTAAATTGTAGCAAGATACACTACAAGCTACATGACAAAAGTAGCTTGATGTAGCTTGCTACATCAACACTAGATATATAAAAATATATATCTCAACTTAATGTACAACTTTCTGAATAATAATCATAATAATAAAATAATATCAACAAATGTGTATTATGTATATTAGAGGGATGTATATTTTAGGTTTTCTACCCATTAAAATGAGCGGAATTTGAAAATGTGTGCGGGAAAATGTAGTAAGCTACAATCCTTGTTACTCAAAATAAGTAGTGTAGCTTTACTACAAGCTACTCAAAAATGTAGTGTAGCTTCACTACAAGCTATTCCCAGAACAAATGTAGTAAGCTACACTACAAGTTACGGGAAAATGTAGTTAAGCTATGTAGCTTAGTTACTTGTAACAAGCTACTGCCCATCACTGTCAATAAGTAAAGTAGTATAAGCCTTGTCGAGCCATGAGGCCCATGGGCCAGTTGTGAGGCAGTTTGATGTACAAGTAAATCCCCAGGGCATGACGCTAATATGTCGCAAGGACTTAACCCCAATCCAACCCTTGTTGCTCAGTGTGAAGCAGGGAAGGCATTGGGCCCCATTTTTACAGTCTTTGGTGTGACCCAGCCAGGAATTGAACTCCGACCTCTCAATCTCAGAGCGGACACTCTAACCACAAAGCCACTGAGTTGGTCAAAGGTTTTCAATACCGTACTGTAAAATCTCATAACGTCTTGTCTCTAGGCTACTATAGGTGGGAGATACCAGTGGAGAGAGTGAAACCTAGTCTCTCAATAATACCCCTTGGAAACACACTCACAGACCCCTGAGGCTTCCCAGGGGAGACCCACTTTGAGAACCACTTGTACAGTACATGACAGGAGATTTAGCCTAATCTGCCTTGTGGATTTTGAGTGATTTATTCATTTAACGAATTACTGCACAGTGTGTGTCCGGGGCTTTAATTCTTGCACGTTTCTTTCACACATGGTTTCCACACTCAGCCATCACACGTAATAACAGCACCTTTCATTGATTCAGAGTGTTAATGGAGCATAAAGGGCGACGGAGTGAGTGGAGCGCTTCTTGTTTCCCTGCATTATGTTGGCTGTCAGTTAAGTGAAACACACTAACGTCATCATGTACAGCATATGAAAAGCTAAACTAATATTATACTGCATATTAAAGCTAAAAGAATTATTCAGTGTGTATTAAGCGGGCAGACCACTGGTCCACTGCAGCTACCATGCAGCTCCTAGGGGGATCTCAATATATTGTTGACAATTGCAGAGAATTACATCCTCAAAGAACACACACACACACACACACACACACACACACACACACACACACACACACACACACACACACACACACACACACACACACACACACACACACACACACCACACACACACACACACACACACACAGGTGGTGTCAGCCACATAATCGCATTGTGAGAGACCTGCGTTCCATGTCTTTCCCAGCCTCTGTCCGGTTTTGTGCTCGTAACAAACGAGATTGCAGCAGCATTGTGTTTCACACGGTCCGGCTCATTTATATACAGTAGGTTCTTGGCCAGCCTCCATTCTTCTCCATTGTTTACCACACTGTAGAACAGAGGCTGAGAGACAAACAGGTAACCTTCTGCTTTCCAGACGGCCTCTCTACCCACTAATCTATGGCTGGCCGTATGTCTTGGAGACCCCTGACATCAATGCCGTGGCTGGCGGCTGTCTGGTCTCCTGCGTTCAGGAACATAAAGACCTTGGGAGAGCAAAGACAACAGGCCTGATTATGTCGGTACGCCTGAAGGTCTTGCATCATTGTTGTGCTAATCGCGTTAGCCGACATGGACGCTAGGCAGGACAGATGCTGGGCGAGGGGCAATAGGGTTATGTTGTTCTGACTAGAAGGGTCTTTGTGGAGGTACTGCATTGTGAATTATCTCCTCTCTAGGAGCTAGCAGACCTCCTTCCGTCTCCCTCAATCTCTGTAGAATCCATTATACCTCTCTAAGTCTCGCTCTCTAGATATCACTCCCTCTCTCTCTCTCTCTCTCTCCCAAGCTGAATCACTCTTTCACTCTCTGTTCTTTATCATCTTCTATGTGTCTTATCAGCCCCCGGTGCACCTAAAGCCCTTCCATTAAGCCGGCACTGAGTGCAGTGCAATGCCGACATTTCAGTTGTCAAAAAACCTTGACATTTCTAGGTCCCTCGGTAGGAAGACATTTTAAGAGTCTTACTCGGGCATTGTTTTGTCGTAGCTCGCAGACAAAAATGGCAAAGTCACAGACGGACTTGGCCGAGGGAAGCAGTGGCGCTGCTGCTGCTGGAGGTGCCTCCATTCCGCTGCGGCTCCGTCCCCCCCAGGCACCCGTTCCCCATCGCGCTAGCCCTCACATAGCCTTCATCTGGCTTTGCAATGCACATCGCCCCAGGCAGATTAAGTCTGGCCCCACTCAATTATCATGGGAGGACTTCACGGACAAAGTGGTGACGAGCCAACCAGCTTCGTTTATAACCAGCCACCTGGCTCTGTATGCAAATATGGGTCAGGCAAAAAACACTCAGAGGGACGAGACTAATATCTATGCAGTGATATTAGTATCGCTACGGGAGCCTGGGGCGTAATAATGAAAAAATATGTCTCTTGAAATATATATATTTTTTCTGTTCTCTAACCCAGTCCCAACACCGTTTTTCTTTTTTGTTCTCCCCCTGTCATTGTCTGCTGAATGCTGACGCTGTCCTGTTTCCAGTTTGTCAATCTCTGCGGTCAGCTGTCAGGAGGTTGTTTATTTGCAGGATGACTCCGAAAGAAATTTCTGATTTCTCTGGTTGGTCAAATCCAAAAGGACTTGTACAGATTATGGGATTCTTGATGATGTCGTTGAGTTATAGAGAGCATGCTCCTGGGAACGTGTCTTCCACCTAACGTGAATGAATGGCAAAACAACTTGCTCTCCATAGAAATACTCTGTTGCAGCGCCGGTTTTCATTCACTCTAATACTTTGAAAAAAGCCTTTAAAGGACAATTTAGTTCTTTTTTTTCCTGGGGACTTTAGTAAATAATAAAATAATACATTATTAATAATAGTAAAATAATATTTTTTAAAATATACATGTTTAGCCCCATGTTCAAACGCCTCCTGTAAAAATCAGCTAAAATCCCTAAGGAGAGGAAGTTGTTTTGCCACTGAGTGGGTGTTCCCACTCCCACACATGACTTAGAGGCAGGATGATGTCACACCCATACTCACTGTACCCGCTATTGTCGAAGGAGTTGTTGTGGTGCAGGAGGAGGAAAGATCTAGGAGGAATGTGAACATGGAAGATAATATATTTTACTATTATTGTGTGTACTTGTGATGATATACCGCTGCCAACTGCTGCTGGCTGCTGCTAAGGTTAATATAGAATACTGTCTTGTCTTCTATTGTACGTGTTGTGACGGTCATGCCGCGATGCAATCTCGGCACTGCGCTGTGTCAATTATTCCTGCTCTGTTGTGTTCTGACCACTCAGCTGTGGGTTCCGCCAGGCGTGCCTGCATTGTTGTGTTTGCTATTATATTTTGTATGTTTTCATAATCGTCGTGTGATACACACAATGTGTGTCGTGTATGCCTTTTGTTAAGATATGATCTCTATTCTAATGGGTTTCTGTGCCATATTGGGGTGTCCGCTGTTTGCGCGGCGCCATGTTGTTTAGTGGCTCCGTGTTTGATATGCTTGTGCTGCACATCGCTGCACATCGCTCCATGCTTACGACCCCCCCCCCCCCCCCCCCCCCCCCCCCCCCCCCCCCCCCCCCCCCCCCCCCCCGCCGCTCCTGCTGTTAATGTCTTGCCGCGGCCCTGCAGACAGACTGTGTGGCACTGCCCTATAAAGTCAGAATGCCATCAATACATTCTTGCACTGCCCCATATCACACATTAGATTTATAGTCATTGGAATGTGTTCTGAGGGCAGCAGTTATTTGCATCGGTTCTCCCAGTGACAAATCAGTGAGAGGCGTCACTTTAACGTGTGGCTGTGCCTTGTGAGACTTCTGCCATGCGTTTTTAGTAAACTATGTTGGACTAACGGGATGTTTGACTTAAGGTATGTCCCCACAAAACCTATGCCTAAAGATGCAAAATTATGCCTGATCTTAAAAAATGTAGTGTAGGTATCTGATTGAACGTCGTTTTTCACAGTCTGGTTTGCTTTGCTTGCTTGAACCCGACTCCCGCCCTGCCTCCTGCTCTCACCGATTGGACGGGTGGGGGAACCAATTAAAGTAAATGCTGCGCTCAGAACATAATTCAAATTAATTAATTAATATAAGTCACATACATCTCCCATGACCGTGCCTGACTGACTCTCTCTCTCTCTCTCTCTCTCTCTGCTCCCTCCAGGGTCCTACATGCTGGTGAACTCCTCCCAGCATGCCGCGGGGCAACGCGCCCAGCTGCTGCTCCAGGCGCTGAGTGAAAACGACACGCACTGCGTCCAGTTCAGCTACTTCCTGTACAGCCGTGACGGTCACAGTCCGGGGGCCCTGCGGGCGTACGTGCGAGTCAACGGGGGCCCGCTGGGCAGCCCCGTGTGGAACACCTCAGGGTCCCACGGCAAACAGTGGCACCAGGTGGAGCTGGCTGTCAGCACCTTCTGGCCTAACGAGTACCAGGTGAGAAATGTCTTCGAAGCATACTGGACTGTACAGAAAGAGTGGCACGCGAGACATGTGTCCATCCTTCACTATAACCAGAGCCGTTAAGACAGAGTTACGCATACTCTGTTCACTAAATGGGGCCAGTCCAATGGCGGCTCTTCTAGAGACTTATACTGAATGGGGACAACCTAAAGTTATGAAATGCATTGAGTTTTCTTAATTTTGTTTGCAAGCAATCACCAGGAACATAGTAAAAGTTCAAACCTCCTCTATAGTAATGCTCCACAAGTACCAGTATTCACCCACATGTCAAAGTTTAATTAAGGGTCACTTTAACCAATGTACTTTTTTCACCTATTCTACCCCTTTTGTGATCACCCTTGGTGTGTGCTTTTGCAAGTGAGTGCACAACTGACCAGTATGAAGAAAAAAAGCTATCCCAATCAGCCCTGCGGCATACAAGAAGTTTGCCATACAGCCCATATCTATGGAGAGGAGGTGCTGTTTAGGTTAATAGGTTAAATGTAGGCTTGTACAGCCCTTGTTATCGTTAAAGGAGGATACAAATACACAGTATTCGTTCAGTTTATACACAAATAAGAGTTCAACTAAAAGACGTAATGGTGGAATGGGACTGATTAAGTAAGAGAGCTAAACATGAGACATTATGAGAGCATTTTTCAAGTCATATTGTCCAGCACTGATCTGCATCACTGACCACTTTGACCCACAGTGCCTGCATGGCAGCCTCTGTGGGTGCTGTATGTACTGTATGTACAGTATGTACTGTATATATGATGTAGGTTTGCTAAATCCACCAGCACTTAGACACAAGAGATCCCAGGCCATAAATCCAATTTATATTTTCTGCTAACTCTGCAGAGCTGTCAGAAAGCAATTAAGTTGAGTAGTGTGCATTTTATCGAGAACTGTCAATCCCTCCGACTTAATTAACTTCCATTCGGCTCCACCAGATCTGACCTTCACTGTGTAAATAATAGTCACTCTTTGTACAAACAGGGACTCAAGGTATGGTGACACTGTCCAACCAACAGAGTGCAAACTGTCAGTGAGGGATATTTAAAGTTGACAGGAATACGCACACACACACACACACACACACATGCACACGCACAGGCACTCCTTGTACATGGATGGGGGCACAGTGCCCAGATCTATAGGTTTAAATTGCCAATGTCGGAGGTCCCTCTATATAGAGCCGTTGTGGTTTAATCTACCTGCCTCCTTTTTCCTTGCACTTTAATTCCCCTATTTACTTATTGTATTCCTTCCACCTTGCAGCCTGCCCCCCTTTACCTACAGTAGCTAATCTCTTAGCGGTAAATCGGAAAACGACAATAAACAGCAACCTGATAAATGAGAGGAGACTTTGTCTTGCGCCAGTGCCACTCCCTGGAGCACAAAGGACACGGGAGGACAGTTCTTTCAGTACATTGAACAAAATGGAGAGAGAGAGAGAGAGAGAGAGAGAGAGAGAGAGAGAGAGAGAGAGAGAGAGAGAGAGAGAGAGAGAGAGAGAGAGAGTCTTGACTCTTGAGTTTCTTTAGCCAGCATCTCTAAACTTATTCACTGCCAGATAAAATAAATACATTTACCTTGTTCCTGGCAGACCCCATGCTGTCCGTCGGAATATCTGCTTGTCGACAGGTCCATGTAGGCAACGCAGTTTTTCAGAATTATGGGTGGACCCTGCGGCATCCAATCGAACATGATTAAATACCAATAAGACACCTTGAGGGAGAGAAGTGACGGAGGCTATTGGTTATCATGAGACTGTCACAGTATTGACATTCTAATGTATGGGCTTAATATTGATGAGGAACCAATGATTTCCACATAACAGGGTTCATGTCTAGGGTCTTTATTGTAGAGGGTTTGATCATGTCAGACTGACAACCATATGGGGTGCAAGTGTCTCATGATGTCACAAGATGCAATACTACTGTATATATGGAGACATGGGTGATTAACTAGCAGACAGGAGATGCAGGTTGCATGCCAGTTAATGGTATTTGTTATGTGAAACTTGCCGTAGTTTATGCAAGCAAGATTTCACAGCTCAGCCTCAAGAGTCTTATCTTTTGAGTTAAATTGTAGAGGAGGGCGGGTTGAAGGCTTGGAGCTGTAGGAAACATTAAATTGAACAGATATCACCTTGACATCTAGATATTGGTGATCTGTGGTGTCTCTCTCGATCTCTCCCATCCTCTCTCTCAATCTATCTCTCTCTGTCTCTCTTTCTCTCTCCCCTCGCCTCTCCCTTCCTCTCTATCCCTCACTCTCTCTCCCCGACTCTCTGATAGCGCCGTCTGTGATAGCTGGGGGACCTTGTTATCAAATATTAAAGATGTTATCTGCGCCCCACAAAGAACCTCCTCCATTGTTTTTTTTTACCAACAGTGTCTCAGAGGCCACTTCCATCTTTCTCTCACCTCCCATTTTGTACCATGTTTACGGCCCTCTACTTTAACATACCTATATCACTTAGCTTCCATATCCTCTATTTTTTACCTTGCTGACACCTCTTTTGAAGCAAGGTGGTAAACATGAGCCTGTCAACTATTTTTATAAAACGTGTCACAGCCGGAAAGCCTGCAGTCATGATGTAATGTAGAAGCAGTCAGAACCAATATCTCAGCCCCCGTTGACGGTAATTTATTCAATAAAGCCCTTGCTTCCGCATTCAAGGCTTGGCTGCAATGTTGTGATCGTTCCTCCCTATTCTTTGAGAAAAGCGGCAAACTTATGGAGAGAGTGATAGATCAAAGGAAATATGGATCAGGATAGTTACTTTCCTTTAGCATTGTCTGATAATCCATGTTGTTTTCCCCAGCATGCCTCACTGTGACATCTCTGGGTTTTTTACGAGGTAGAAGATGACATGGATGTCCTCTTATGCCCTCCCCTCACACTGTCCTCTTAGCATTTTCTCTACGTGAACTTTTATCTGTGGCTGTTTGAGGAACCATCCCTCCTCCCCTCCGTGTCTTAACAGGGAGGACAAGGGCATTACTGTTTAATAATGTCTCTCTGACCAGAATATTTTACAGGGACAAATAAATTGTCTCTGGATTTGTGTACATAGCGATTCCTTTTAATAGTCTTAACATGCCCAGTAATTTAAAAGGCTCTCGTAATGGCCGTTTCATTCGTGCTGTAAATCACCGGCTGCCAGATTATTTTTTCCTGTCCAGTGTGTTCTCCTCTCCCCGAAAGTGACTTAACCGGTCATTAGAATAAACTATTGGCATGTGGAATGTTCCGCGGGGAAAGTGCTTTCAATAAAAGTCGGAGGAGAAAGGTTGTTTATTAAAACAAATGCTCCACAAGTCGCCTTCTTAATAACCTGATGTCCTAATGGCTCAAACAATTAAAGATTAGTCTGCGATCAATCCCTCATTGAGTGTTTTAGCTTGGCAGAGAATAATTGCTCCTTCAATTAGACTTCCAAGGTTATTTGTTTTTTGTCTGTCTGTCTGTCTGTATGCCACTGAGTCCAGTCCACTGCCAGAGCTTAAACATGGTGCTAATGATGTGGCAATGACCACTGTGCTAACATTATGACTGCATGTGTTTCATCAGGGTGATAGTTTTGAAATTACACACAGGGGGAGGGAAGGCAGAGACAAAAGAAGATACAGAGGAGAACGAGAGAAAAATAAAGAGAGAGTAAGCGAGAAAGATAGTGATGAAAGGGGAGGATGCCGCACATGGTTTAAGGGAAGTCAACCATGTGGAAAATCAAGGGGGCTTAGAAAATTACAAAAAAGATGGAAACAGCAAATGCTAATGTAATCCTCTTTCTGAAACGCTGCTGTGCCTCTTTAGGCTCAGGTTCCAGTGTTGCCCAGGAAAAGAAACAGCAGATTAGCCGCGGCGTCCAGAGAAATACACAAGAGCCCCCTGGTCACCCAAATCCTGTTGTCCTTCACCTCTCCAGTCACCCACCTCCCCTCTCTAAGCTCCCCTCGCTTTTTAATACATACCTGAATGTCTCCCTCTCGCCTCCGACATTTTACCTAATCTCTTCACATCCCATCCTGGTGTGTGTGTAAGGCGTTTGCCCTAAGGTCACGTATGGCTCGGGGCTGTGGTCATGGCAATTGTTGCTGTAATGAGAGACCCCCCTCCCCCCAGGCTCTGGAGAGGCACTATCTATGTTCTGCTGACGTGGAAGGCTGGAATTTGGGGGCAGAGGTCCCAGAAGATGTTGTTGTGCTCGTGTGATTTGGTGTGTAAACCGCTGTGCATTCTGGTCCGGGGGAGATAATCTGTGTATCATCCATCGCCACACGGTGTGGGGAAAAAAAAACAAATTGGCCACAAGGTATTAGAAGAACACATATTGATTTATGACTTAGTAAAAAGACAATAAGCCCCCCAATCCGTATGACCTCGACACCCTTGAGCTAGGGCATATCACCTATGACTGTGTTTTATCATCATTATCATCGTCATTCTGACCTTGTTTATGTGTATCTCTCCACCATTCCAGTGTGACTGTATTAAAACATTGGGCCGGATTGAAACATATACAGTACCCTTCTCCAATACTGTAGGGGCATACCCTTCCATGGGGAAAGAGTTTTCACCCCTACAAGGCTTATACAGCTGCCCCACGGTGCATTGCACACACAGCTGCTGCCGTGACTTTTCTGGCTCAAATTGATTTGCATTTGTGCACACTTTATTCCGCTGTACAGCAATTGAGCTGCATTCTCAATAAGGCAGGGGTGTAAAACTCAAATACATAGTGGGCCAAAATTTAGGTTCCAGGTGGTCTCCAGCTAAGTTGTTTAACCGGGTGTAACTCTTGAGAACTCTTGAGAAACCATTTTCACGCTCTCAAGAGTTATTCAATATTCATCATATGAATTAGTCCTAATCTACACAACTAGAAGATTAATGGTCATGAACAGAATTGAAGGAAATTGAAGGAAATCCACAGACCCCCCAATCTAGTTTGGGGGGTCTGTGGGGCTAAAATATCCTCAAATGGTGGTCCGTGGCTCAAATGCTGAATAAATGGTGGGCCCTGGGATGAAAAACGTTGAAAACCACTGCTCTATATTACAGAGCAGACGGCAAAACAACAGCAGAGCATTATGGGATTTGTAGTATTAGTGGTGAATGCAGTGTTACAGCGGTGCCACGGCTGTATAATACCTGCGGGCCAGCTCTAATGTTAATTTGATGTTGCCTCAAGGGCCAAAGGAAACTACACAGCGGGCCAAATTTGGCCCACGGGCCAGAGTTTGACACCTATGCAATAAGGCATTGGGCTGCATTTCAGCCAAGCACTGCATTTCAATGAGACTCAGTATTTAGATTCAGCAATTGGACTTATCCAGTCCACCGATGTATTTGCCCCAAGACCACGACCAGACAACATGGAGAATATCGTGTGACCTCTGTGCCAGCTGTATTGTGATCTGTTATATGGCTCCACTGCAGCCTGTGTCCAGAATGCTGAATGAGGGTCCAAACAACACATCGGCGCTCCTGATAAAGTCATCATTTTCTCACGGCCGCCGGGGCATCGAGACAAGACATTATCCATCTCTCTGTTCCTCTGCCTCCTCCGCCTACCCTAACGTTTTGTTTTTTCCTCCAGATAGCCTTGTTTTGTAATTAATGTTTCTGTCACAGGAAGGGGACAAGTGTAATAGTATCTGCTTTGCCCCTCTCCGGTTCCATTTGAATATTGCCGTTTAGTGTTGTGTAGGTCAGATGTGATGGTGCCCTTCAACTCTATTATTTTAGCTTATTTTATAAAATGCAGACAGTGAAGAGGTTATACAGCTGAAATATGTACATGGCACAACTGTTTTCTTCATTTGAATGATGGTATACGAAGTAAGTAAAGCAAGTAAATACCGTACAAATATTTAGGAAGACAATGAAAAGAATGTTTGGGATGGAAGTTGGTTATGCTAGTCCTTTTACTAGTATGAGCAGAGTGAGCACGAGGTAAGCGATCGTTTGTGGTCATCGGACGTCGGCCGACTCTATAGGCTAGTTTAAGTGATGATGTACAGTAATGGTGATGTAATTAAGAGATCTCTGTAAGTATCTCTCGTCGCTCACTATGCTCGTGCACAAGTAGGCGTTGTGCGCAACGTGCAGGTTTGCACTCTACCGAGTGCAGATCTAGTATTGATGTTTTTAATAAGACTAATTCCCACTCTCACAGGTCCTGATCGAGGCGGCTGTTTCCAGGGAGCGGCGAGGCTACATAGCCTTAGACGACATCATGCTGCTCAACTACCCCTGCTGTAAGTGTCACTTCGCCACACACCGTTGTTTGAAGGACAGGGAACTTTTACAAGAGGCTGACTGGGCCAACGAGGACAAAATGAATGGCAGGTTGACCTTTATGTCTGCAGGTTGCCCTGAGGTGTCTCACAGCAACCAGGGCTCTTTATTTAA
The DNA here is from genome assembly GCA_039105355.1 of Benthosema pterotum. Taxonomy (NCBI): domain Eukaryota; kingdom Metazoa; phylum Chordata; class Actinopteri; order Myctophiformes; family Myctophidae; genus Benthosema; species Benthosema pterotum. Next base: position 35,732,412 of record CM076967.1, on the reverse strand, counting down.
CGCCACGGTGTTTACATTCTCAGAGTTCAGTGAATGCTGACGGTTTTAGTGTGCCGGGGCCAATGTCAGTGAGCCAGTGGTGCTTTTCTTCATAAGAATGAATAGCAGGTGATGACGGGGGTACAATCTCCAAAGAAAAAATGTTTTTAGAACTTTTAAGAAGACATTTTTTTATTCTTGAGCTCTGCTATAGATTTTCTTTTTCATAACTCTCTCTAGCTCAGGGTTATTGCTGATAGTGAGGCTTTGTTACTTTGTGAGGACAGTCGGTAGCAGGGATTCTGTTGAAGTGAAGGTTTTCTTCTTTCCTGGAGCACAGTATGGTACCCCCACCTCCTGCAAGGAGCTCTTAGAGCTCACAACTCTTAGAAGCAGTTTACACTGCTGCTCTGCTTTGAGGTGACTCGCATAACTGACGCGCGCTTGAAGGGTATTGTTCCCACTGTCTTCCACACAGGGAGTTACTATCGCACGACGCCTTATTAATATTTACATATTCCCATTGTTTGAAGAGTCTTTTGGACATGTTGTGGTTGAGTGGAGCCTTTCTTGGCTCGTCGGATAACAAGGGGATACCGCCGGCGATGTGGTTAGAGGAACGCCCGACAGGGATAATTTCCTCTCCTGTATGTGCAGACCACCCAGCTAACCCTTCCCTCCATCTCTCCCAGACACGGGCAGATGGCATCTTCCACATCCTCCCACCATGACCATTAAATAATTAAGACTCTCATCAAGACCTGGGCACAATGTCGGATGCGTGGCACACGGCCAGCCCCGCATCGCTTGGCAAGCAGCGTGCACGTGTGGGGGAGGAGGAGGGTGGGAGGGAACTGCAGGGAGGACGATTCAAAGGAATGAAAGCGATTACAAAAGAACAGCGGGCAGAAGGAGAAACATGCACATTTTCTCCGCCTCCGTCTGAATCGGGGCTAAAACACCACAGTACGTTTGACATTTCTGTTCTCCTCTGCCGAGACGGTAAAGACTTTCAACTCTGAAAGCGCCGTCTCGCTGGAATGAAATATTTATCAGCCTAAAGAGTCCCGGGGATAAGATTTGACACATTTAGCTGTGTAACACCACAGATGTTGCCAACTGTAAGGTCTGGTTCACACTCATTTCCCTGTTTGTTTGTGCTGCCTTGTGGTTAGGCATGAATTATGAATTAACCTTCAGGGGGGAGGGAGTCACTGGAAGGAAACATGGACACCTGTGGCGTACGCATTTAAACCACACACACACACACACACACACACACACACACACACACACACACACACACACACACACACACACACACACACGCACACACGCACACACATGCACGCATGCACACACATGCACAAAGTTTACAGGAGGCCTCAAACATCTGCTTCTTCCTGATGCTTAAATCTTGTTACCACGGCGACGCCCCGTCTCCCTGTCAATCATCTGGACTGACAGGTTGTGTTTTCGGCAGTGTCAGGCTGAGCTGTGTGCGTCAAACCTGCAGGACTGTGACTCTCACTGTGATGTCGTTCATCATGGTTTAATCACCATGTCCTCACTTTAGTTGGAGACGCACCCACACACACTCTGCAAAAGTTGCTATTTTGACACTAGCCTAAATCCCTAAAACACCTTCACTGCCCTTTACCTTAAGCATAGGTATGGTTTGGCCATTACAATAATGAAACCAGTCACCGTGCTAGATGTATATGCCTTGAAGGGGCAACGGGTTATCCATTACCCATTACCCATTATCCACAGTGTAATCTCGACTTATTGCCTTTCAATGACGATATATTGGATATGTATCACTGCGTATCACTTACATGTCTCTCTCCCTCTCTCGCTGTCTGTCTCTCCAGATAAGGCTCCTCACTTCTCCAGGTTGGGAGATGAAGAGGTCAACTCTGGGCAGAATGTCACCTTCCAGTGTGTGGCTGCTGGCCGTGCTGCTGAGGCTGACAAGTTCCTGCTGGAGGTCAGTGTGGTGCAAACATTAAAACTGATCATACACAGCAGGGCTGCCCAAAAGGTAGATCGTGATCTACCAGTAGATCACACAGGCCATGCAGGTAGATCACATGATAGTCCCCTAAAATGTATAGGTCTGTAACTCTTGAGAGTGTTAAAATCTCTCAAGAGTTAAATTATATTTAAACATCTGAATTACATAAGAGTTCACACAATTAGAAAGTGGAGAATAAGTGTCATTTTGACTAATGTTTTGCCAGTTCTCTTTCCCAGTTGTGGACAAAAACGTGAAAGTTCTTAGTTTTGGGTGCAAGAGAATAAACTCAACATCACTCAAACTCAACTGTCAACTCAAACCGCAAATACTGTTTTCAAACGTCAGTAGTAGCATATACAAGAAAACCTTCCAATTCTCCCCCTCCATTTTCAATTATAAGTGCAACACTTAAATAATAAGTAACACCATCACCACTATTTCAAAGTCAAACTTTCTTGGGGGCCTTGAAATGGATTTTTTTTTTGTGTAGATCTTGTTGAACCAGTCCTTTTGAAAGTAGCTCTCAAGTCAAAAAAGTGTGGACACCCCTGATATACAGTATACGATACAGGATAATGTCCTTTTCCAAAGCTTCACAGAGTGCATTACATACAGTACATGGATTGCAGAGGTAACCATGTAAGACACAGTGTCTTGCTCAACAGCAGCCGAGGATCACCATTTTTTTAACCTCGCTATTGATTTATTTTTGTGCCATTTGTTTGTGATTTGAGCAGTTTTTGTGGGTTATACAGTTATACAGTAGAATTGTTTTTTTTATTGCAAACCAACACTAATTTGTTTACAATGTTTTTTTTATCTTATGCACTGGGTAACTTTTTCATGGAAACAAATCTTAAATGCAGTATATTATGACTGGCATATTTTGACATAACACACTTGCTGAACTTCTATGGTTAGAAAAAAAAAGGCGTTGATCGGGCTATATCTTGTTTTTGTGGGGGGGGGGGGGGGGGGAGCTTAAATCCTGAAAAACGTTTGAAAATCAATAACTTCTCATTATACTTGCTGGGCTGTGAAGAAGACCTGAAACACCATATTGCAATTTGATGGAAAAAGCTTCATTGTGGAACAGGCTTAAGATACCGGCAGTGACCAGCTGGGAAACTAGTAACTACCCAGTACTACTTTAACAACAAGTGCATAATTGTTATGATTTTTTACATATACAATCCCAATTTATACGCATTTTACCTCCTGGCAGCCATAATAAATGGCAAATAGTGTGTTTATACGATGGCTTCACTTTATTATATGTAATCATTCACACACACATTCATACACTGATCGGAAGCCATTCAAGGCACTAATAATCAGCAATTTAGGGCTCAGTGTCTTGCCCAGGGACACTTAGGAGGAGCCAGGATTTAAACCCGCCTGCCCCTTTTAGAATGGAAATTAAAAATACAGATAAAACATCTGTCAAAAACTAAACACCACCAAAGTCTTCCACACATTCCAATCCAGTTGTTTTAGGCACATTGAATAATGCATTATAAGTAAAGGACCAATTAGGTTACACTGAGAGCAATTCTATGGGTCCAAAACCATGTGGTTGTGTGTTTACAGCACAAGCGGTGGTTTTCTTAAATGAATGTTCTCTGTTTTTGCTCTTCTTCTCAGAAGGTGTTTGTGTTTAAATTTAGCATTCCAGACAGCGTTTTAAAGCTAAAAGCACTGAAGGCCACACAAGCCTGGGAGCTCCTTTAGCCCCAGTGCCTTTGATTGATTATTTGATTTGATCATAGAGCTCTTCTCTCTCTTCAATGGCTCTTGCTTCTTTTCAACTTGAGCCTCTGTTTTAGATATACTGTATCTCTTTTCATCTGAATGATATACAGTATGTTCCTCAGGAAGGTCTCTCTGCGTCAATGTGGTCTCACTCAGTTTATTTTCCTCACAGCCGTGATAAAAATATTGAATTTCAGTGTCTTCCTTTCTGGTTATGTTCTGCTGCTGCGATTATAGAGTAGCTGCACGTTCAAGGCTCACATGCACTCTGACCACCTACAGTACGTGATAATTACGCTATAGGCCCTGGGGCCGGGTTTCTGTATCGTATGAGAGCAGGATGATGTGTGATTCACATAATGAATGGCGTACCTTATTACGCCCTTCCCTGAAACCCTCAGGAATGTTGGCGTCAGAGGGGCGGTTGGTGTGAAACCGTTGGTATGGTCACGGCACAGTGACAAAGACAGATGCCTCTGGTAATTAGCTGTCATAGCCATGCAGGAGTCTCATACAACAAGGTCTACCTGTGCCATGACTTGCCTCTCATCGCTCTCCATGTTGCTATCTCTCCTGTGTCTCGTGCCACCGAATTTAAGAGACTGTCAGGGCCGCTCTCGCCGATCAAGCTGCCTCGACCGCTGTTATTTGTTGTGATCTTTTTTTGTGTTCATGTCCACGGTGCCAGCTGCAGTCCAATCACAGCACATGGGCTCCTGCCAAGTAAACAGATCGTTTTGTCTTTTCCTCGCCAATTAGCTGAAGCCAGATTGTGTGAACGTCACGGTATCCATGCTTATTTAATTTACCCTTGATTTCTGCCTTCTCTGTTTTCTTTTGCAATTGGAAACTGATATAAATGGAGACAGTCTGCGAGATGCCCATCGCGGGCCAAGCCCTGGAGATGACTGAGGGTTGGCGTGTTTTTCTGTGCAGCCGTGTGATTGTCTTCTTCACCCTAATCAGTGTCTGAGCAAGTTTGTTTACGAGGGCTGTCAGTGAGGTTCGTGTGGTCAGTGGGTTCATGAGCAGCAGCCCCCCGAAAAGAAACTCGAGTCTAAACAAAATAAAGATCAGCAGAGACGGGCTAGCACAAGACACAGAGTCCACCAGAGAACGGAGTGCGTTGGCAGCTTATATCACACACAAAAATAATGACCTGAACACAAGACACATTCGCTATGGGTTCAAGGTCTGCCGTTAAGACTGTAGAAGTGAAAGATGCCTCTGTGTGTGGTGTGGTGTAAAACAATGTGAGAAATGCCTCTAAGCTTTTCAACAGCACTATGAATCCCTACAGTATTGCCTTGAGTCTTCCACTCTCTCTCTCTCTCTCTCTCTCTCTCTCTCTCTCTCTCTCTCTCTCTCTCTCTCTCTCTCTCTCTCTCTCTCTCTCTCTGCCTCTGTCACCCCTACTTTTTCCTGCAGATATACTCGGCTCTAAGATGTCAGACATTTTCTGTTTCATTTCCTTGCTTTGTTCTGTAACAAAAAGTACCCAACCCATCTCTGTCTCACCTGCTATATTACACATTACACTGACTGAATTGCAACACATTAGAGAAGCTGTGGCTCACAATTCCGAGTCATTAGATCAGTTAGTTTAGTTTTTGGTACAGTAACATGGAGTACCGTACAGGCCTTTGTTAAAGGTTGATTGTACATGATCAATATTCCTCGCCCCTTCTAGCAGTACGTGCAGCGACACACATCAAGGTTCCTGCTCGGATTCCCTCCCATGAACGCGGCCAATGAATTTGATGCTTGGCCAAGCGGGATGCGTCACAGTCGACTTGGAACCCCAAGATCAGGGCTATTCAACTAAATTATTCATGCGGGGCCACATGTCAGAGACCCACGGGGCCGTGGAGCGTCTCATTTCCATCCCAAAAGCCCCTTGATGAAATATGATTAGGGATGACTGTGATTATGGTAAACTAACATTTCATATCACACAAACCATAATTCACAAGCGCCCCCACTCCCTCTCATGTCATGTACCCCCCTCCCATAATCACTACAACCTTAATGAGTTTTCATTTGTTTGTATTAAAGTATGCCTGATTGTAATCTCGGGTGATTAAATGGGGGACTGATGGTCCTGCTCTTCTAATTAAATGGCATACGTTTGAGCAGTCATCCTCTTTAATCAGTCAAATAAGAAGCGCTGCACGTAGTAATAATTAAAGGCATTATGTTGTGACATTGTTAGCTGGTTGACTTTGCTATGCTCCGGGGAATAGATTGGCCCCACAGTGTGTGTGTGTGTGTGTGTGCGTGTGTGCATGTGTGTGTGTGTGTGTGCGTGCGTGCGTGTGTGTGTGTGTGTGTGTATGTGCGTGTCCTGGTTCTCTGACCCGTCTTGTCCTCTCTCTCCAGCGCCACAGTGGGGACGTAGCGTCCACAGCGTCGGTCAAACACCTGAGCCACCGGCGCTTTGTGGCGTCCTTCCAGCTGGACAGCGTGCAGCGGGCCGATCAGGACCTCTACCGCTGTGTCACCCAGTCCCCCAGGGGCTCCGGGGTCTCCAACTTTGCTGAGCTTATTGTCAAAGGTTAGAAAACTGATAAGAATGTCGGTCAACATGAGCCAAACAATCATGTCTCTCTCTCTCTCTCTCTCTCTCTCTCTCTCTCTCTCTCTCTCTCTTTCTATTTATCATTTCATTTTCTGTCTGGTTTCTATCACGTCACTCTCCTGTCCTTATCTTTCACAGCAACAAATGAGATTTCTGTTTGATAACAGGTTTTTTATTCCCTTTAGGCGGCGATATGAGTTAATGTGGAATTTGGAGTGAAACAAACACAGTTTGGTGTGAAATGTAAACATTAAGTGTTCTTCAGTGTACTGCGTAGCTGTTGCACAGAAGAGAACAAAAAGAGGCGTCTCCGTGTTCACTCTAAACCTACAGATGTATATGAGAGCGATCCGTGTGTGAGTGGCAGGTGGCCGCCGCCGACGTCTCCACGCAATTCTTCTTCTTCTGACAAATTGGAGTTTGTCATATGGGCGTCGCGGCGCGCTTGTTGTTAGTCGTTGACTGTCCTGCATCCCTCCATCACATCACCATGATGAGCTCTCGGTCCCAGTGCTCCACTCACTCCAACCTTACAGAGTGACAGCCCTGCCATGACACAGATAAGGAATGTATAGCGGCGCTCCGAGGAAGAGAAATGAAGACGAAGAATCCCTTTCTCCTCAACCTCAGTGTTCTTTCAGGATATTACTTCTTCAAACGGATTAAGAGAGGGAGGGGGGGAATTGGGGGGAGGGAGAGGGAGAGGAAGAAAGAGTTCTGGGGCCCCAACTTAATCCCATGGATAGATGTGGCAGCCTGGATTAGGTAGTCTAGTGATACAGAGAGTTTGCTATGTGACAGAGGCACAGAGCAGTCTCCTGCCAGATTGTTGCTAAACCCTCAGTACAGCAGCAGACAGCAAATGCATTGATAGATGGCTGTGAAATCCCACATAAGAAGCTCAGGAATACAGAGAGTCTCACCACTCTCTCGGCGAACACATCCAGTATTACGCTATTTATTTGGCTCTTGTTTTCAGGAAATAGTTTTTTTGTTTTGTTTTGTTTTTGGCGCGAGATCCGCTTGTGTAAACTAGAGGCATTTTCTATAAAATGAGTCTACGCTCAGCCATCTGCTGCTCTGTAATCTGTTTTATACAATGCAAAGCAGAATCCCTAACAAGACATTCATGAATCCCACCCCATCTACCCTACTGCCCCTCTAACGAGGAGCTAATCATCCTTTTAGTTGGCTGAATCAACTGCATTTGAATACGGCTGGTCCTCAGTCTGACTCAACTCTCATTCCAGACAAATAACATATTTGTGAGGTATTTTGCCAGCTTTTGTAAGCCCATAGCAGGACTTTTTTATTTAATTTACTCAAGGGCATTTACTTCTAATATTAATCTGAGACCTGTGAGCATTCGTATTCTCACACAGGTTCGGGCTGCTTTTCTCCCGAAGCTGTTATTGACGTAATAAAGGTCAAAATCCTTACACGACATAGTTTATGTAATTATTTAATCCACAGTGATTGTGACATTCATTTTAGTTGATTATAAAGTTTTTATCATGATGGGCTAACGTCAGGTCCCACTCACCTAGAACTCACCTAGAAATTATCAAAATTGTCCAGTGCACGCTCGTACGTGCACTGTATACAGAAACATGGTCTGTATGTCCAGCACTGATCATAACCCAACAATTGGCGTGTCATTATACCTTGATTTGACTTATGATAATAAACATCGAGTGCACTAATGATAATAATCCATGTAGATGAACCGGAAGTCCTCATTACTCTGTGGTGGTTTGCCACCATTTTCCAGAGATGGTGTGCATTACTGTCACCAACTGAAACATAACATACATTTCATTCTGATGACTTTATTTGATTGGGAAGAACACTCCACTAGCTGGGGTGCTGGGCGCATCTACCAAGGTGCTTCAAATCTCCACCCAAGCCAAACAAGCAATTGGCTTTCTTGGGTTTAAATGCCCTTAGTCCATGAGCCAGAGCAACAAAGCTGTGGGTATTAATGGTATTAGGCATTATTTCTGGGGATAAAATGAAATAAATGGAAAAATAAAATTCTGGCGGACAGAGAGAGCAGCATGTGAGTGTGGGCAGCCGGAGCAGACCGCTGACCACATAATCCCCTGTATAAACCACACTTGGAGGCTGAGATGAGGGAATGTCTGTACGCTACTAAACTGCAGATCTGATGATGACACACGAAAGATAGTACGACTTGAGAGAGTGACAATCTGTTAGAGCGAAATGAGTGACTAACAGGCAGAGTGGCCTCACACACGTCTCAGCTTGGACTTTCAGCTTCCAGGCTGGGAGGAGCCTTCACAGTTTCTACAGGAATGAGGGATTGGTCACAGCTACGGATCTAACTCTGACCGTCTTCTGGCTCTTCGTCCTGGTTTGGTCCCACGTCTCTCATTATGCTGGTGGGCTGTGAAGTGAATCCTCGCAGCGACGCAGGAGCCCTTCTTTCATCACAGTGGCTTCCTGTTTGAACCCGTGTAGAGCATCAGATGTGTTTATGCGATGCATATGGATCGGGTTAACCAGCTCTGTTGTTCGTAAACTTCTGCCATATGCCTGAGCTGGCTGGCTGTTTTCTTTCCTCTCCACTTGTTCCTTGGCTGCATTAATATCAAATGAAGTATATACCTGCCTACCTACTACCTACCTCCCCACCTATTCACCAAGTGAATAGCTTCAGGTTGGAGTCTAGTGTAATTCCACGATATTTACATTCTGATCCTCAGTGGTGCCAGGAATTTTATGACGTGCAGTCGTGCACAAATACAGGGGCAGAATGGAATGGTAGACGAAAACGTGCTCCCCCACGTAGACCCATAAAAATGCTGAATTCTGGCTTTTGTCTAGCAACTGCCAGCCTTTTTGAAAAACAGCTTTCTAGCAACTGCCAGTGATGTCCTCCCTCCAGACGACTCGAGTACCCAAATCAAATCATTATGATTTGTTTACCCGCGAACGTCCTGGTACATGCAACGTGTGCGCTCTCCCACGTGACGTCATTACAACATTGTGGTGGCAGTAAAAAAAAAGAAAAAGTAGCATGACACCCCTGCTGATCCTACATTAACATGTGCCCTATAGGGATAAGTACGAAAAAAAAAATCATTACTATCCTGGTCTCTATACTGCCTCCCCCTGGCCAGCTGGGGTGCCTGATGGAGGGGAAATGAACTGACTGACGTGTTCCTTCACATTTTAAGTTTGACTAGGTAAACCTCTCCCCGTCAACTGAAAAAAAAAAAAGCATCTTGGACTCCTCAGGCATTGAAGGAGGCATGAGGAAGCATGTTGTCATTTTGATATTTGACAGTGAACCAGGTAAAACAAATGGTGGGATAAAAATGTAATTAAAACAATGTTCCCTCTCTCCCAGTGCCCCCGTCCCCCATAGCTCCACCCCAGCTGCTGCGTGCCGGCTCCACCTACCTGATCATCCAGCTCAACACCAACTCCATCCTGGGAGACGGCCCCATTATCAGGAAGGAGATCGAGTACCGCGCCAGCCAGTCCCCGTGGTCGGAGGTGAGCGCCGTCAACATGGTCACCTACAAGCTCTGGCACCTGGACCCGGACACGGAGTACCACATCAGCGTGCTGCTGACCCGGCCCGGGGAGGGGGGCACGGGGCCGCCCGGACCACCGCTCGTTAGCAGGACCAAGTGTGCAGGTGAGGTCGCAGACCCTGAGACGCTCAGCGCCTGAGCTGGGAGATGCTCTGCTACGGGTCATTACGTATCCAGGACACAGCGTTTTACATGCCAGCCATGTTAGATCACACACCGTTGTTCACGAATAGCTGCAAGATGTGCCACATCGGATGCTTTCACACGTTTTACGCACGCATTCAGAAAGTATCTGATGTGACGCTTTTGTAGGTATATCAATCTGTCAACGTTGTGACACAATTTGTTTTAGTTTTCACTCTCAGTTAAGTTTGTTATTACCTGAGGGACAGCATCATCCTGCTTGGCTAAATCATCTCATAAAGGATGCTTTCTCTATATTTATTTTTTTCTTCCCAAGATGCCTTCCTGACAGCCAGACACTCACTTCTGTCACAGTTTCACACACGGAATCTGTAGCAAGGATCTGCTATAGAACAATCCTATTCAATCACACACTGGAACTGATCTGGTCTTGTTCTCATGCACTTATCTCAAAGGAAAAAGACACACACACACACACACACACACACACACACACACACACACACACACACACACACACACACACACACACACACACACACACACACACACACACACACACACACACACACACACACACACTATCAGCATGCAGAGCTTTGTGAACTCTGGAGGAAGACGAGAGGAAGGGATTTGCCACCAGCTCTGGTGGCAACATTAGTTTGATGCTAATTTAACAGATAACAGCTAGATTAAAACTTGATAGTGTACTACAAGATTTCTCTTAGTGATAAAGTAATGCAGCTATAAAGTGGCAACTTCAGATGTCCTCATCTGCTGTCCATGTCTACACTCACATTTGACATGAGTTTAATGTGTTACGGTAATTTCCACTGTATTTACTGTCTTGACAGTAATGGTGCAGAGTCACCAGTAGTAGTACATACCGACAAACAGGAACAATCACACAGAGATTAATCTAAGACGTTTGTTTGTTTTGTTTCATTTTATCACATTTGCTTGAGAATGCTGATGCGTGTTGAAAATGAAATTGCCTCTGAGGCGGTCTTTCTGTTCCTGCAACC
>CM076967.1:35706351-35716351 GCA_039105355.1 Benthosema pterotum | reverse complement strand
TGATATTGAAACGATTGATTATTTAATATGGAGAATTCATGTAATTTTACATGTAACTCAATGGGTGACAAGGGAAGTTTGGCAGAGTGGTGTGGGTTGGCTTAGTGAAAAGCTATCATATATGTTTGTGCGAGCTTGTAGATAGGCTATTTTCAAATAGGCCTAGGCATATCCCTAACTTTAACTAGTTAGGCATATCCCTAACTAAACGTGGTGAAATATATTTTTAGATTTATACATTTTACTAAGGACCGCCTGGTACCCCGGACTGCTGGGGGTCCCTGGACAGCACTTTAAGAACCAAATGCCTATAGGGTGTAAGAAATCACTTTTTAAATCAAAATGCATTTTTAAAATGTTCCCACATATTTCGCATTTTTCCACATAATTTGCATTTTCCAGCATACTTCGCATTTGTTCCGCAACTTTTGCAAATTCACGCATTTTCACTGTGTAATTACACATAGAAAACGGCATATTCCATCGCATAATCAAGAATTTTTGCCTGCCACAATCACGATTTTAGTCCGCATGGTCAAGGATATTTTCCCACGTTTTTCAGGAGGGTCTAGATAAGCACCCCAGGCTGATAGTGATGGTGGTAGAGGCAGAAAACCAAAAAAACAGTTGTTCAATCCTTTACATAGGTAATTCACTCACTGGAGTTTTTTTTTTAAAGTCACCTCTTCTCCTTGGCTTTCAATTCCGTTTGAGTGTGTCAACTGCCTTTTCTCTGCATTGTTGCTTTAAGCCCCTTCTTTGCACTTCATCTGTGAAATGCTAGTTTTTATTGGCCTGTACAGCAGTTGAGTTTTGTTGAGTTGAGTTGAGTTTAGTTGAGTTGCCAGTGGAACTGAACGTCACATTGACATTATCATTCCTTACCCTTTTGCACAGCCTCCAGACACAGACCTCCAACTACAGAATAGACAGTTTGCCCCTTCGCACAGAGGCGGTTTTGGGGCCTGTCGGTTTAATTAATGTAATTGGTGTGAGTTTCTGTGTGACTGTAGCGATGTGGGCGTGATGCACTGAGACGCCTAACCTCTGTGCCCTGGTGGGACAGTGGGGTGAACAGGGGAGCTGGAGTGGAAGGCTGCCAGCACTGATGCTTTTATTATTATGCAGGAGGATAACTCCAAAACGATGGGGAGGGTAGTCACCCATTTGTTATTGAAGAGGAGTCACCTCATAAAAAAGATTAACAATAAATTGGCAATTATATTAGGTTTATGCAATTACAAGTCTCCGGAGTGTTTAGGGAAAGCGTTTTTACTCATTAGAAATAATTTGGAATTGATTGCTTCACAATTCACCCTTTAGACACACTGTGTGTGTGTGTGTGTGTGTGTGTGTGTGTGTGTGTGTGTGTGTGTGTGTGTGTGTGTGTGTGTGTGTGTGTGTGTGTGTGTGTGTGCGCGCGCGCGCGCGTGCGTGTGCGTGTGCGTGTGTGTGTGTGGTTCAGCTCTGATTTTATTTGAACTGAGAAGTTTGCAGTGAAGAGAGCATATTTCTGGGACTTTGTATGGTGAAGTGAAGTAATATAAGACCTTAAAGGTCTGTGTAAACAACTTCACTCAACAAAAATATAAACGCAACACTTTTGTTTTTGCTCCCATTTTTCAGGGGATGGACTTAAAGCCCTAAAATTCATTCCAGATATACAATATAACCATTTCTCTCAAACACTGTTCACAAATCTGCCTAAATGTGTGATATTGAGCACTTCTGCTTTGTTAAGATAATCCATCCCACCTCACAGGTGTGCCACATTAAGATGCAGATGTGACATCATGATTAGTGCACAGGTGTACCTCAGACTCTCCACAATAAAAGGACACCCTGAAATGTGCAATTTTCTTTTGCCTTATTGGGTGTATGGGCCTCCGAACCAGTCAGTATCTGGTGTGACCACCATTTGCCTCATGCAGTGCAACACATCTTCTTCGCATAGAGTTTATCAGATTGTCAATTGTGGCCTGTGGAATGTTGCTCCACTCCTCTGCAATGGCTATGTGAAGTTGCTGGATATTAGTGGGAACTGGTACACATTGTAAAAATGGTAATAACACAATATTACCACATTATTACCATTTTGACAGTGCATGGGCGGGGGGTAGAGAGAGAGACACAAGGGAGAGAGAGACAGACAGGTACTGGTGTCAGCAGGCAGACAGCAGACTGCTCACAGACGGTTCACAGCAGGGGATCAGAAAGGGGGGCACATCAAAGCAATGTGTCCAGCTGTCTTGTGTGTCCAGTTTGATGTATGCCCTGATGTATTGCCTGCCCAGTTGGCCCTATGCCCAGATGTATTTTTTGCCCAGTTGGCCCTATGCCCAGATGTATTTTTGCCCAGTTGTCTGTGCCCCCTTGGTTTTTGTGCCCACCTGACCAGTTACCAGCAGGAATGCTCAATATCACACATTTAGGCAGATTTGTGAACAGTGCTTGAGAGAAATGGTTATATTGTATATCTGGAATTAATTTTAGGGCTTTAAGTCCATCCCCTGAAAAATGGGAGCAAAAACAAAAGTGTTGCGTTTATATTTTTGTTGAGTGGTATAAGAACTGGTGATCTGTTTTCAGGAATGCCTCATGTTTTTTGTTCTGGTCCTACCTCAGTATTTCTTGGTCTCTTCCTCTCCCTCCAGAACCCATGCGTGCGCTGCGGGGACTCACGGCCACAGACATCCAGTCCCGTCAGCTGTCCCTGCAGTGGGAGACGTTGGCCTTCAACCTGACACGCTGCCACACCTATTCTGTGTCCCTGTGCTACCGCTACGCCACGGCGGGAGGCGGCGGCGGTCACAACACCACCGTGCGCGAGTGCCTGGCGGTGGAGCACAACGCCTCGCGCTTCACGCTGCGCGACCTGCCGCCCTACCATGGTGTCCATGTCCGTCTGTCCCTGACCAACCCCGAGGGCAAGAAGGAGAGCAGAGAAGTCACCTTTCAGACGGACGAGGACAGTAAGTCAAAATACAACACACAAAGCGAATAAAGCTCAAAGTAAGCCTTTATATCAATGCTATTGTTGTAATAAATGATTAAATGAATACAAATCCTCCAGTTTGATCTGTAGACAGTGACTCAGTGTGATCGAACTCAAGTATTTATCGTCAAACATCATATCAACATGCTTGAACAAAACAGTGGTAGAATTAAGTACAGTCTGACCCAGTACTTTCGGTTGAGCCCCATTTACCTTATTCAGTTGTGTACTTGTCAACAATTGTTCAATTATTCACTTGGAATAAATCACAAAGCACTTTGAAAATGGATAGAGCACTCTGTTGGCGCATTGCCATCCTTCCTTTCATTTTTACACCTTCATTGTTGTAAACCTTTTACCTATGTGATTATTCTTCTCTTATACTGTGAGCCCAGCATTGCTGCAAATGAGTCTCTGTCCCTCGCTGTGTTCTGGAGACTTCAATACCATTGATTTTAGCTGCTGTAGAAGGCGTGTGTTTTTCTGCTAGATATATTGTCACAGGAATCTGCTCTTCATTTCCGTATCATCATCAACATCATCATCGTCATGAACATTATACCAGATAAACGTAGAAGTAAATATGTTTTTAAGGGGCATACATAAATGAATACCATTCATCTACCGCATTTACTGTATTGGCTACATGCCTATTACATGTGGTATTAAAAATATAAATAATAATAATAACCGGATAGTGACGTTAGCTACCCGGCTGGGAAATGAAACGTTAGTGACATCCCTGGAGTGCACACACACACAACCAATAAGAAAGCTGCAGCTATTCTGAGAGACATGGGAACATATTCAACATTTCACCATGGTGAACACACACATAGAATGTTATTAATATTGCCAAACATTGTATCAGAGTCAATCAGTTTTGGTACTGCGATATACCGGTAACTCACTCAGGTATATTCCAATGAGGAAAAAGATTCAGTGGATTTTTATGAAACAAAAGCATTGCAATTTGAAATAGTATGAGTCAAGCATTACATAGAGCTGCAGTGTTGAGTTTAATATCATTTAATACAAACAGTTTGCATGGATGGGGTAATTCCCCTGCGCTTCTGTTTTTAAAAGTGCTATATACAGTAAATGAGCGGTGCGCTGGTCATAGACAAGCGCATAGCAAGTTCATTCAGGAAACCTCAGTCCAGTCGCTGCCGGCCCTTTAAAGGGCCGCCTCAGCATCACATTCACATGATTGACTTCATCCAATCACAGGCTCTCACAGGCTATTTAAACTGTAAGTTTGTATTGCTCTTCCTGCTTGCTTGCTGCTGCTGCTGCTGCTCACTCTGATACTGCTGTTCTGCTTATGCTTAATCATTTTGCTGCTAACCCTCCTCCACCCCAGCTACCACCTGTAGATTTGGATCTGCCCTTTGGGTACGGGGGATTCGGAGTCCTTAAGGTCAGGACTGTTGTGCTTGATCTGAGTACCCAAAAAGCAGATCCAATTCATCCGCCAAACCATGATAAATATATTGCTTATTTTATATTCAATAAATGAATATTAAACCCTTCTTGAGTTGTCCTGACTGAAATAAAATTGACTTGACTTGACTACTAAGAGTGTGCTGACCATATAGGAAGTTCCTCCCTGTCCTCAGTGAGCCCCTGGCCAAAAAAATAAATAAAATAGAAAAGTGGTTGATTCGTGGATAAGGTCAACAAATTCTGCACATTAAAGCAAGATGCAACCAGTTACCGGCAAACAGTGTTGGTCAATATTACTTAGGAAAGTATCTTCTTTACTTTACTCGTTACCCCTTAGACAAAGTAATATCATTACTTTACTTATTACTGGAATCGAAGAGTAATATATTACATATTACGTTGTTACTTTCCCAAGCTCTCAACGCTGCCGTTGAAAAAATAAAGATGTACAACATAATCTGTTTAGCGAACTCTTTTTAGAACTGAATACAATTTATTGGAATAATAATAGTCTCCAATCCCCACTGCACCTGAAAACAAAGCCAACAAAATCTGTCTCTTTGAAAACAATTGTGAAAAAATTTAAAAAGTCAAAGACAGTTGAGGTCTTGTATTTAAAAATAAAATAAACAAAATAAAGCAGCAAGTGATTTGTAGTTTACATAACTGTGCGCAGGATGCAGCATGTGGACTGGATCTACAATCTACTGCACATCTCTGTTGTTACAGTAGCCTACCTGTCGATAGCTTGTAAATCTGTTCTAGTTTTGCATGCAACAACAAGCTCATTTTAGAAAAAGTAACTTGGCGTTACTTGCAAAGTAATGCGTTACTTATTACCCATTTTTGCAAAGTAATCTCGTTACTTTACTTTTTGGAGCAAAAGTAATAATATTACAGTAATATGTAATCTAAAATTAGTTACTGCCCAACACTGCCGGCAAACATATGAAACAATTTTCTAGATAAGGAGGGAGGATATAATCTTAGAGGACCATTGAACGTCAAATAACCTGTGATGCATACAAACTTGAAAACGAGGAGCATCTCTTATAGAGCTACTCGGTGGAACGAGTTGGTGGATGTACTATGTGTGTGTCCAAATGCTAAGAAAATAAAGCGGAGTTGAACTGAGGATCAGAGTGAGGGGCCTTGGTGCACATGCTGATGGCCTCCTTATGCACAGACCCCCCCCCCCCCCCCCCCCACACACACACACACACACACACACACACACTGTACACCACGTGCGTGTGAACTGGACGATCTCCCAAATCACCCAAATGTAGACAGGAGAATGACCAGATGTTTGACACCAGGAGGTGTCCTTTATTTGAAAATCTCATAGTTTGCAGTCCTACTGGGTACACAGGAACTATTTAGGTGACTCCTCACTTGAAATCAAACAAAAGCTTTATTCAAAATAGGAATACTCACTGTGAGCAAGATGTTGCCACTTTTTTCTAAGTGTGTGTACGGTAAGTATATTAGAAACCTGAACTGTAGACTCAATAGAGAAGTGGTCACATCATGATGATACTGCATCAGCAATACAATGGTTCATTTTCATTTTCTAATGAAAATCATAACTGGATTTATCTGTGAACCTTCAGTGAGCCTGAGAGGATTCTTGCACTTATTACTTATGTGGTATTTTTCCTTTGTGCCGTGGCAGATGGTCTCCATGCAGAAACCTGGCTGAAGGCAAAATCAATTCTTCCATGAAAAAGAAAAACAAATACGATTCCTCGGAAAGTGAGAGAGGAGGAGGTTGAGCCAGAGAAAGAAAGAGCTCCAGACAGGCAAAGATATGGGTTCTAAGAGCAGGAAGATAGTACGAATAAAATGTATGTGTGTGTGCGTCCGTCACATTTTAGATGTTCCACATTAAATATCACTTTTCAGGGCACTTTGATCACAAAGTACTCATAGGCCTCTTGAGACATCTTTCATATTTTTCAAACTGTCTAATGTTTAGTCGAGGATTTGTATGAAGTGGTAATATATTCCAGTCCTTCAAGCTTATTTTTTTTTTTTTTTTAAATGTGTACGTTAAGATTCTAATTATGAATCTAACAATCATAGGGTCCATAAATGCACTCTTGGTGTTTTCACTCCACTGTGACATTGACGTTTGAATGATATTGACATAGTTGGATTGTTCTGGGATCAGCAATTCCATTTCATCACAATTGTTTGTTCTGACGATTCCCGGCAGTTCCCGGAGGCATCGCGCCTGATTCGCTGACCTTCACTCCGCTGGATGACATGATCTTCCTGAAGTGGGAGGAGCCAGTGGAGCCCAATGGCCTCATCACCCAATACGAGGTAAGCACTTTTTGATATAGATTTTTGATAAAGATTATGTTGACCATTCATTAAACCATTCAAGTTAAACACGGACAGCAGGGATGAATCCACGGGACAGACCAAGAAGCAGATGGGATTATACCTCCATGCTGGCCTTGGAACACCTCGAGATCCCCTAGTTAGAGGTGGCTAATGTGGCGGGAAAGAACTGTCTGTGGTTCTCTGCTGGAAATGCTACCTATGTGACCCGAGTCCGGAAAAGTGGATGCGCAGAGATGGATGGCATGTTAACAGGATGATAGACATCTACAGACAGACAGTGCCAGAGTTATTATGCATGTAGATGTTCTGTAGATAAATTGATATCTAGATAGATTGATATATACAGTATATTGATCCAATAGCTTGGTCAATAGATACATTGGTTGACTGGAACATTTTGTGTTATTTAGCATCAAACTTACTTTATTCTGCATGTTACAGCGAAACCCAGGAGCTTTTACCTCTGTGACAAGAGTATAATTTGGTTAGACACCTAGTTCTGAGCCCTTCCTTGTACATTTTAAAGGGAAAATTATAGCTTTCAAAGGTCATTTTTGTCGGTGCAAAATACCAAAGGTATTGACCTTCAAAAACGTCTGTGTAAGAGCAGTAAGTACAATAAAGTAGACTACCCAACCCAACATGAATCCAAAGGTAACATTTGTTAAGAAGATTATGAATTAAATGTTGCTATGGCCTGCCACCATGTCACAACACTAAATCAACAGATAGCAAACATTAATTAATTAAGTTAATTACCCATGAAAGTAAACAGTGTTTTGTGGAGGTCTAATTACCTCTCCCAATAGTGATTTTTGTTTTGATTTTGCTTCTTTATACCTCTTGACTTGTTGAAAACCTCCACAAAAACATTCTCCTACCAACAGTCCCTCCCTCCCTCTCTAAATCCTTTTCCACAATGTCACATCAAGGATATCATTAAATGATTTGTGCTTCGACAAGTGGCGACAGTACAGGATTGGCTGTCTGTAGCGTGTTGATCTCCCCGAGCTGCAGAAATCCTCTTCATTTCACTCACATTAAACCTTTGACCAGTTTGTTGGAGCCGTATCGACCGCTATGCCGGCCTGCCAGCCTTTTTCATATACTCTGGCCTGAGCTGTGTTTAGTGACGTGTGTCCTTCCAGTCGGAACACCAAGGCCTGTGTGTATTTAGTCACACAGATACAGAAGACGTTTGTTATGATAGTCTGCAAAGCCTGTGCTTTGGTCAGAATGGCTTTTTGAACGTTTGTACTGTACATACAACGTACAACTGTTAAGCACTTAAGCACTTGAACACCAAAACAAGGACGCGTTATGAATACAAGATATGCAAATATTCTATGAACAGACTGTAGACAATGTATACCCATGAACAAACACAGTCACGTGAACATCATCAGACACACTTAAGCTCAAACTCAAACTTCTACTGCTACTTCCGAAATGACACGTTATTGGCACTGTGACAGATCACAGCTTTGCATAAAAATGTAATTAAAATGTGTAAAAAAGAGTGGATGAATTAATTTATTGTAAAACATGATTTGCCTTCCAAGAAATGTTTGAAAAGAGGCCAATATATCTGGTTCTATTATTATAGTCCAATAATAGACCCAGAAATATTAATGCGTGTGTGTGTGTGTGTGTGTGTGTGTGTGTGTGTGTGTGTGTGTGTGTGTGTGTGTGTGTGTGTGTGTGTGTGTGTGTGTGTGTGTGTGTGTGTGTGTGTGTGTGTGTTTGCGCGCGCGTCTGCGGCCGTATATGGTGTACAATGCAATGTCTTTATAGCAGGGTTTTTCAACAGGTGGTCCGTGGACCACCAGTGGTCCCTGAGAGGTTTTCAGGTCGTCCCCAGGCTAAATGATGGAAAGTTGGTTAGCCAGATGTAACTCTTTGAGAACTCAAAAGTTAAAATATTCACCTTCTGAATTAGCTGAATTACCTTCTGAATTAACTACACAACTACAGAATGCAGAATACTGATGGTCATTTTGATTTCTATGTTTGCCTGTTTTGTTTTCTCCAAAATACAGCCTAGAATTGTGGACAAAAGCAAAAGAAATCTTTAGGTTTGGGGTCTGTGGGGATAGGATGTCCTCAAATGGTGGTCTGTGGCTCAAATTCTGAATAAATGGTGGGCCCTGGTATGTAAAAGGTTGAAAACCACTGCTTTATAGACATTGCACACCATAGAGGTGCTGTTCTCACATCACTAATGCCCACTCCAATATCCTCTTCCCTCTTGACTGCTTCCAATAAGGCTGTCTTATTACACCTACAACACTGTGACACTGTTAGGTGAAAAAGTGAAAGGGAACTGTCACTTGAGACCACTCTAGCATCAAGGCCAACCACCTAACTCCTGTTTACCCAAGAGACACTTTCATAAGGACACTTTAAAGGAGCAGTGTGCTCTATCCATTAGAATGAATTAGCAGGACACATTATCCTTGTGCAATGCTTTAATGATAGCTGTGGTTATACCCATAACACTTCACCATGCCAAATTGCCAGTGTCAGGGGAGTGGAACACTATTACTTTAAAGTTTGGAATAATGGTTTTAGACGAGTTGAGAGTCTAAGCCTATAAATAAAGCAACTCCACTAGTTCACACATTGTTTAGGCAAAGCAAAACACATAGATTCTAGCTCGAGTGAATCATACATAGAGATCAATTGAATGTTAGTATAGATGATTCAGCCATTTGGGCATTAATCTCCTCTCCTCTCTTGCTGGAGTCTGACGATGGAGGAGATTAGTGGAAAGTTATTTGATGATGATGATATCGATGCAGGGTTCAGGGATTGTTTACTGCATAGTGCAGTCTGTACAATATTATTATTAACAATACAATAGTGATAATATAGCATTTAAGATGAGATAAGAAAACATTAAACTGTCCAAGGCTGATGATGCTGGTAGAACTAATACAATTAGTTTGAATGTCTTCTTTGAAGTAAGTAATTATTTCATCTCTTCTTGTCTGACCTCAGATCAGTTACCAGAGCATCGAGTCGTCTGACCCGGGCATCAACGTGCCAGGTCCCAGGAGAACGGTGTCCAAGCTGCGGAACGAGACCTACCACATGTTCTCCAACCTGCACTCTGGGACCACCTACCTGATCTCCGTCCGAGCCCGCACAGCCAAGGGCTTCGGCCAGACCGCCCTGACCGAAATCACCACCAACATCTCTGGTAGA
>CM076967.1:35623851-35703851 GCA_039105355.1 Benthosema pterotum | reverse complement strand
TGTGTGTGTGTGTGTGTGTGTGTGTGTGTGTGTGTGTGTGTGTGTGTGTGTGTGTGTGTGTGTGTGTGTGTGTGTGTGTTAATGCAGCTCCTACATTTGACTATGGAGACATGCCTTCTCCTCTGGGTGAGACAGAAAGCACCATCACCGTCCTGCTTCGTCCTGCGCAGGGCCGAGGAGCTCCTGTTAGGTGAGAACACACACACACACACACACACACACACACACACACACACACACACACACACACACACACACACACACACACACACACACACACACACACACACACACACACACACACACACACACTCAGAGAGCAGGATAGGTATTTTAGTAGTTATTTCAGAAAAGATATCCTTATATGAACTTAGTGGCAACAGATTCTTTCATCCAGACATGCAATGTTTAATAACTTGAGGCATAATAATGCATCAGGAAGAAACATTTTGTTCTTGCTCATCCAATTATACCTCTGCTCAAAGTCAAAGATGTAATCCGCCAGGAAAACTGTCTTTGAAATGTAATTGAAATGTGAATACGGCTCAGGGCATGTCCACCCTGGTTGTACCGTAATGTAATTACTGGACTTTATTCTATACCGTCCTGTGCCCTTTCATACACGCACAAAACCTCAAAACATTGCCATTACATGACCCCATACACACACGCTATGTTTTAACTGCAGGCGATACACAGACACATTTTGGTACATCTTATAGTCTGTGGGCTCCATTTTCGTTACCACCTAAACCCCTTATCCTAAACTTTTTTTTTTTTTTACTATTTTGAAAAACCTTTTGGAATAGTTCAACGTGCCATCATGTCTCCAGTACGTACCAGGTGGTTGATATAACAGTCTGTGATTGGTCCATCATGTCTCCAGTACGTACCAGGTGGTTGATATAACAGGCTGTGATTGGTCCATCATGTCTCCAGTACGTACCAGGTGGTTGATATAACAGTCTGTGATTGGTCCATCATGTCTCCAGTACGTACCAGGTGGTGGTTGAGGAGGAGAGCAGCAGGAAGGTGAAGAGGGAGCTGGGACTTCAGGAATGCTTCCCGTTGCCCATGTCCCACGGCGAGGCGTTGGCACGGGGGACACCACACTACTACACGGCCGAGCTGCCGCCCAGCAGCCTGCCAGAGGCCAGCCCCTTCACAGTGGGAGACAACCACACCTACAACGGCTACTGGAACACACCGCTGGACCCCCGCAAGAGCTACCTGGTCTACTTCCAGGCCATGAGCAACTTCAGAGGGGTGAGTGGACGTTCGTTTGGGTTTGTCACCTTCATTGAGGGTTATATAGTGATACAACCCTGAGTGTGTGCGTCTATGTTTTCTTTTCCTTTTTCAACCCCTGTCCCGTCCGGCACAGCCTGAATTTACATTGCCTCCTGCCTGCACCAAGGACATTTCATCTCACTGCCGCACATGGGGAGATGATTTGAGTGGGGGTGTGGTGCCATCAAGCACACAGCGGCAGCCTTGTGTGGCTCTAGAAAGAAATTACTGCAGCGTGTAATATTCTAATACAAACACACCTAAAATTACAGCGTATAGACCCTGTATAAGCATCTCCAGGAGGGGGCGTAATCATTTCGTGACCACGACCACTGGTCGCGACCGCTATAAAAACGGTTGCGACTGCTATGCAAAACTGTTGCGGCCGGTGGTACAACGGTTTTACTGAGGTTATGTTTAGGGTTAGGGGTTAGGGCTAGGTTTATTAACGACCGGTGAAAAAGGTTCACGGGTAGTTGGCCCAACGGTCGTGACCGGTAGTGAAACAATCGCCCCTTTTCCCGGTCGCAACTAATTTATAACAGTCGTGGCATTGGTGTGGCCATCGGTCATTTTACTACCGGTTGCGACCACACTCAGTCGCGACCACTGCCGGTTTTGACCACTACCCGTCGCGACCACCGATTGCTGCCGCAAATTGATTTCACTCTCTCTCTGTATAAGTATAACTCACCAATGTACTGTATACCAGGACGCTGTTATACATATGGAGTCACGTGATTTGGACCAACACCCACCCCGAAAGGTTGACTTCTAGGCTACCAAGGCTAAACGATTTTTTTCCGTTGTCGCACAACACAGACAAAAATTAAAGCCTACATTGTCACAAAATGTAAGCTACAGTAAGTTTGAACAGTTAAGATATACAGGCATTTTGACAAGGCAGCCACTAAACTCTCTTTCCCTCTTGTTCTGCATGACGGTAATCTTAATTCTTTTACAGCTAAGTACAAACCCACCCACTAAGCAGACATGATGTCTGATGATGATTAATGTGTGGTACCCAATTATTTTATGTGCACGGTTAGATTAAGGAAAAGAGTATGCTGTCTTAATTCTAACGTGCTTAGATTGCAGCCAAATTTCAACATGGGTTAAAATTAAAACGCCATATCCTGCAGTGTGAGCATTAAGTAGCACACTCGCAACAGCGGGATTAAAAACATTATTACTCCCACCAGTCATATACATTAATATGTCATTGATTCTGCAAGTGTAAATAATTCTGAGCCGGTAATGAGGGGGAATATCTGTAATTATTAACGCTCTATTTGATGTTTTAAGGCCAGTGGCCTTGTGTTTCTTTAAGCGCTATTTTTGCTCGGGGGCTGCGTGATGAAACTGTGTTCTGCTGGTAGTGTAACTAAGTTGGAACATTATGCATGCATGTGTGTCCCAGCGCTTGGATTCTGTGCAAACAAAGCACGTCTGGGACAAGGAATTACTGGCATGAATTAATTTCAGCAAGCAAGTCGACTGGAAGCGAGCAGGAATTCATCTCTTCCCCTCTATCCCATCTTGTTACATTCTTTCAGGACCTGCTGTCTCCTCATCCTCTCTTTTCTCCAATTTTATTTTCTTTTATTATTATTATTATATTTTTTTTTACTTATTTTCCTGTTCTGGTATTCCCACTCAGCGGAGCTCATTACACCATGTGACAAACACCTTCCCCTGCAGAGGGACAGAGGGAGGCTGCAATGGGACCAGTAGCACAGTGTGCAAGCTCTGCAGCCCTCGGCTACAGAGACCGAGAGATGATACCTCAGTCAAATATTGATATAATGTAATCATGAATTATTCATGTTTTTTTTCCATTCCCAAAGAATCTATTATCTACTTGTAGCCTTTATGAATAATTAATGCCCGATAGTATTGAACTGGTCCAGGAGCCACCGATCGTAATACTCCTCCAGGGTACGCCAACATCATGAAAAGGTGGGGGTGGTTCTGGTCTGGTTTGATCCCAGTAGATTGGTGGCAGATAATACCCCACACCGTCAACCCCATTTCTTTTTTTCATTTCATCATTTTATTTATTTATTTCTAATACCATATTTCTGTAACGTAAAACAGCCCATGGTGATATCAATGCTAAAAGGATCACACAAAAACACTCCTGTTTCTATTGTGGTCCTCCTTCACTTCATCAACATGGCATAAAATAAAATAAATTCACAAATGCCGTCAACTAGATAACACACAGCACCCTCCTTGGTCGTGAAAGTAGCAAAACAAACTGAGATTCTGCTTTCTGCACATAGACGGTGTTTGGTATTTCCAAATAACAAAGCGTTCCAATTTCCTAATGTGCATACAGGAACGAGAGGCTACCTGGAAGAGGCATTACTTAAGTATGATTGGATACAGGTGGAGATGCTCACACCGTGGGTAGAAAATAGATATTCACACCCTGTGGCGCGTATGGAGCTCAGCCATTCCTCACACTACATTTGGGTCAGGGTTGCCGTTGGCCTCCGTGTGATTATCAGTTGGGAATAAATGCATGCGAGGGTTTTGCAGCTTGACTCCCGTGAACTCCGCCGGCAGCGGGGTCGCTTTCTGATAACGGTTACGGTACTACTTTTTTTCTCCATTCTTTTTAATAGAAAATCCATACACCACAACACAGCAGCGCTGCTCGTCTGCAAACAACAGGAACGCGTTTCCGTCCCAGTGGACAAACACACGGTGGGAGTGCAGTGTGAGCACTTCACACAAGCGGAGCGCTGAGCGTAGGATTATGAAGGGAAGACCTGGCTTTACCAGCGGATGGGATTAGCTTTTGTTTTGCCTGGCAGGGGGCCAGCCAAACTAGCACCCATGAGCCACAGTGAACAGGGAGGCACAGCGGAACGTCCCATCCGCACCTGACCTACAGTAGCTCTGCTGTATGGATACTGGAGACGTTATTAGTTAGATGATCACAGAATGTTTTGTGCTGCTTGTATTACACAGATTCTGACTTTGATCAATATGCTATAATATTTTCCTGCTGGTTTTATATTTAAAATAATGAAACCGAAATAAATGGGGAAACTATGAACAGTAGTTTAATATCCAGCGTGGCACATTTTTATCATAGCCTGTTGAGTTCATTTAAGTTTATGAATGTCTTTGCGGAGGCAAACATCACAACTCATCCTCAAAAAACATTATCGTGTAGAAATGGTGTGAACAGACACCCTTAATATTTGCCATTTCCCTGCGCTAATTATCTTCACAGTTTTTAATTGCTTTGATTGATGCGTCCAAAGAAGCTCTTGAAAGGTTGGGGGATTCAGATTTCAGACTTTGAAAGTGTCGGCATGGGCTCCAGTTAATCTTGCACCACACATTTTCACTCACTCTCGCACACACACGCACACGCACATAATACGCACACACCTCTAGTGTTTGTGTTTCGCAGAGCTACCAGGCAACACCAAGTCTCTCCAGTGGCGGCAGAACAGGAGTGCTGTATGCAATGTCTGCTTTGAACCCTCCAAGTTGCCACAGGCCTATTCCCCCATAGATAATAACCATTGTGTGTTATTATACATCCTGATTCTCTTCCTTCCTAAAACTGCACATGTAAGTGTTAAAGGCTGTATTTACAGTATATGTGGACACATCCAACAGCTCAGTATTACAATACTGGCTTTGAACCAGTCACCACCCACTTGCATTCCCCACCCTGCTCTCTTTGACAGGCTCATCAAAGCACTTCTCTCCCTGTCCATCTGTCGGCTTTGCCAAATGGAAAATAACAATCTTTATTAACACTCCTACTTCTGCAGAAGCAGACAATAGCTACCAGAAATGGCTTCATGCCCGCATGGAGTTACACATTATCTTGACTATACCTTTCCTTTTATAATTTTCTGTTTTCTGTGATTGTGATTGCATCTGAACAGTAATATGTTTTATATGCCTACAACTACAAAAAGTGCCCTTATGGGCACTGGCCAGGTCTCCACCAGGTCAGGTTGTGGCCTCCTGGTGGCGCTATAGGCCAAAGTGAGGGTACCATATCTTCTTATGCCAATGATGGTAATTGGATGTTTTTTTTCCAGAAATGTGTTTTGCAAAAATTACCTGCTGGTGGCGCTATAGCAGGCAGATGTCCACCTAGTAGGAAAGTGTGTTAAAGATTTCACATAAATTCTGTTCATGATTTCATGTTTTTTGTTCGAAATAGGCAAATTTTTCAAACTTTGAAAGCCAATTATGTTAGAATATGAATGAGCTACTGTATGTCCATAGACAAATTTAAAATGTGTCCTGGATGTGCTCCACAACGGGCAGGAGAGGCTTGTGCTGTACAGCCACCAATCCATCTGTCACCTGTCTGATCCGTCTTCTATCATCTGCAGGAAATAGAATGAGCTCCGCCTCTCTCCTCCACCGTTCCTAATGGTTATTAATGGCGTTGATAATTTATTGACTATGTTGTGTGACAGATCTGGGGGATGTCAGCTCTGAGTCGCTGCAGTGGAAGCTTCATGTCACCACTTTGCTTCCATCACACCAACAGTACTGACACGTTGACGTAGTAAATCTGTGCATGGTTACATTATGGGATCGTTTGGGAATGAGCTCAAAACGCACTGGTGTGCCCTGGTGTGCTCTCTGTTCCGTTTGTATATTCAGTGCATTCAGGGTGTGGTCATTTGAAAATACCACATGTGATCATCGAGTGCGGTTAGTGCACGCACTGGCTAAGCATACCCTTGGAGATGTTGGTCAGTGCCTCTTCGGTGTGGATATCCGAACGCATCCGAACCTTATGAAATATGTGATCCTCACGGCAAACTGAGGAATGTGAATAGTTATTTTTCATTGAAAACCAGTATTGAATGGTTATGCCAATTATTTTTCGTTATTGCTGAATGCAGATGAAAAAAAGTGTTGGAAAACTGTATCCATTGTGGTATGCAAGTGTGCATTTACTGTGTCTAGGTTTGATAGAAACAGACAACTGTCTGTCAGTTTCAGAGAGATTGTCATTTTCTATAAAATTCCTTCTCTGTTCCTGCGCCATGACTGGATTAAGACGTTGTTTAAGAGGACGCGAGCCCCAAATGGATTTTCAATTAAAAAAGACAATACAGCTGCAGTTTGAGGAAAGTGCTTTTGCTCGTTTCTGGGCGTGCATTTGCATAATTGTCGTATAATGCCTGAATTAGCATCTGTAAGTCTTAATTTGATAGCGCATCTCCTCCTAGAGCAGATGGGGGTCACTAAGTTTCTTTTGATAACGGCAATATGTCATGCAGTCCAGATAGAGCGGAGCAAATGAATTCCCATTTGTAGTGGCATTTCATTGGTCTGAAGCCTCCTCATCTACCCTCTCTTTCAGCTCTCATTTATTTGAGTCTCTCTCTTTGCTCTCAGTCAAATACTTCACAGCAGCCACTGTGATTTGTATTTCCACTCATCTAAAGTGTCATTATTGGTTTCTGTCCTCGAACCGATGATCCCACCTGATATCTACTGTATGTGAGAAAGCTACTATCTGTGTGAGAAAGCCGGGTAATGAAGGAATCCTTGCATATATTTTCCAGCAGTCTTTTCTGTTATGACTATTCAAGTAAGTTTCTTCTGTTGCCTTTCAAGTAAGGAATATGGAAAAGGCGAGCAATTCCAAATCCTGGCTTTTATCAAGTGTGTCTCTATGCCGAATGCAAAGCATCACCATGCTCTCCTTTTCTTTCAGGAAACCAGAATAAACTGCATCCGTATCGCTCGCAAAGGTAATTCAACTGCTTTATTCTTTTGGTTTTTCATCTAATATGACCTGAATGGAGCGTTCTTCATAGAATGAAGTATCATAGAGATTGAAGCTTAATTCATACTTGTAGTGTTACGGTGTTGCTTGCTGGCCTGAATTGGTCTTCAAGTACATACAACATGACGATGCTTTCTGAGTAGGAAAATCAGTTCTTATTGTTAAGTAGAAATAATTATTTACCAGCTTTTATTTTCCTTTTGAACTGATTGTTTGTGTTTTCTTCTAGCAATGAGAATTTGAAGGAAAAGGGCATGAAGCAGGGAGGGGGTGGGGGTCAGTCTTTCATCCTGCGGGTTTAGGATTAGATTCTGGGACACACAAATGCTCTGACCTTTGCGTAGTTCAGGAGGTTCCTCAAAAACAACAAGGCATGCAGCTTCCCGTCAGGAAAAGGACAGCGATCGTGACTATGCGTCCTGATGATAGTACTCAAAGTAGTAGTTTTCAAAGCATTTCAGTACAGTAAGTACAGGACTCAACTTTTACCGTATTTGTGGCTGAAAAACAGAAGAGACGAAGCTCCACTCGAGCGTGAAGTTGAGTTACAAGACTCACCCCTTCAACAACACGCTTTACTCCATTTTACACACACACACCCCCCCCCCACACACACACACGCATTCGCGCAAGCTTGCACACACACACACACACACACACACACACACACACACACACACACACACACACACACACGCATTCGCGCAAGCTTGCACACACACACACACACACACACACACACACACACACACACACACACACACACACACACACACACACACACACACACACACACACACACACACACACAGAGTCAATTAATGAATAAAGAGCTGCTATGAGTTATTTTCAATTAGGCGCTATGACAGGTCAGAGAGATGTATTTTGTTTCATTGCTTCTGGTGGTCTCTGTACCATTAACCCCCCCCCCCCTTGCATGACGGGGGTCCTGAGACGTTACTATCACAGGCAAAGTGGAGGCAAATGATTTTGACTCGGATAACAAAGCTGAAGATTACATTTCAACTTCCAGGTGACAGTTTAATTAAGGATCCTCTGGCAGGCCCAACACAACAATAGACCTTCCATCTCTACCTCTAAGTGCCAATTTCCACCGGTGGGCAGCCGGCAGGTTGCATGGATTCATGTGAAAATCTATTTCATGCTCCTGTTTGGCTTAATAGAAATTCTGGGGCTAAATGCAGCGCTGCCCGTCTTATCTGTCTAAAATGTCAGAGAACTTAAATTGATTTCACCCCCATCTGCAATGTACTCCTATATCACTCAAGAGGTGTAATTTGAAATGAAGTTCCAGTAATCAGCTGCACAGCGGGCTGTGAGCTCCTTATACCTCTGTCTGGACCAAGGAGCTCACGGTAGAGCAGCGGGTCCTGTCCAGAGTGCTTTAAAGGGACGATGAATTGAAAAAATAAAATTTTCACACTTTTAGACCACATCTGTGGATACGAAACAATACCTGCCAAAATTGGGAAAATTGTAACTTTTGTGTATAAAAGTCAATTTTTATGAAAACGTGGTGCGTGATGCATCCATTATCACATCAATAAAAGCCAATAGCCAAAAGTTAAACTGGCCTATTTTTATCCCATTTGTGAATAATCGTCCACAATCACAGATGTCTTGATTATGCCAAAACTCCTTTCTGGCATTCCAGACATTGTATTACTGGGTTTAAACTCAATCATCACCTTAGAATATATATTTGAACACATTATATGGTAGAAATATGCCACATAGCAGTAAAATGGCAGAGTGAGAAATGAATTGTAAACAGACATTCCAAGGGAACGGATCATTTCAATTTCTGCTGGAACCATAGAAACACCTGTGTTTTCTAACTCCTGGGGAATCCATTGTACTGAAGATACATTTTCTGTGACTAGTTGAAAGGTGAGGAAAAACAGGAAATTGACGGTAGTGGATGATTTATATTTGCACAGTAACTAAAATCAAGTAGGGAAACAGGGAGAGGGTGAAGTGTTAGGGAGTAAGATGGGAGTCTGAAGAGGCTCACATGTGAACTGTATCACTAATGAAATCATATTACACTACCAATGAGCATTGTCTTACAACATCCAATTCTCTCAAACTAAAGTATCAGTGTGGAAGTATAGTTTGTTGTCTCCAACATCTTAAAACATTATCGCTATGGAAGAGTTTTGTCGTTGTTCCATAACGTCCCACTTTCAGTCCTATTTGGGCTGAGGCCGATCCAATGCTCCAGGCTGCCGATAGAGAAGGCTAAAACATGGCTCCGTCTCCCTGTTCTTCTGCCCCAGATCTGCTTCCGCCCCAACAGGCTGCTAGCTAGCTAGCGCTCTCCATCACTGCCCCCAGGCCTGCTGTGACTTTGTGCTGCTCTGGAGATTGTTTGGGCTCTTCCAACAGAGCTCAGGAGGGACTAAAGGACACACTGACACCACCCGGGACAAACTAGGCTGGCTTACTGTAGCCGTACACAGAAAAGAGCTTTGTTGTTCCATTAACATAAATATGGAGCTTTATGCCAGTGGAATGAACAACCCACCATTACTATAATGACCTTTTGCAGCATTGCATAGACAGCAGGACACCTTGACATGATGACTGTAGCACTGCGTGGGATTGTGAGCAAAGATTACAACCCACTGTTATCGTTTCAATCCAAAGTGAAACATAATTAAGTTTGAAGTAATTGCTAAGCCCTTTTTAAATCACATTCCTCTAATAGAACCCTTCCCCCCTCCTTTTCATAATCAGATACAATCCCAAAATAATTATTTTTGTCATCATTTTTGGATAATAGTAATTGCTTTTTTTTGCCTCTGGAGAGCACATGCCCGAGAGAAAGGTAGATGTAGTGTGTGTGTGTGTGTGTGTGTGTGTGTGTGTGTGTGTGTGTGTGTGTGTGTGTGCGCGCGCGCGCGCGCATGTGTGCATGTGCGTGTATTAGGGCATTAACGACTTGAGATTTTTTCAAGTCGACTTGTCAGACAGTCAAGTCGAAGTTGTATCGATTTATCGTTTTATGGCGCGGGGGGGGGGGGGGGGGTCCGTCGTGGTGGTTCCCCGAGGGGGGGGGGGGGGAGTGGGTCAAATGGTGCCGCTATATGCCGGCGCAGTGCTTATCCAAAACACATCGCGAGGCTACGCATGGCGCATGTGGCAAGCTTATATGAAAACAATATTGGCACACAGCTGCACATCGTCCACTGCCAGGCCAGCCATAAAAACACATAACATTATCAATACGCAGCAGCCCACACGTTAGAACGCAGAATACGATCCATTTATATGTAGCCGCCGCCGCCGCCGCCTCCTCCTCCTCCAACACCACCACCGCGCCGCTTTTCTTTTCTGATTCATTCAGTAAATTAATGAGAATGACGCGGACAGAAGCATGCGTCCCGTGCGGTAGCCTAATGCGAAACGAAGAACAAGACGGTCGCTGTAGCCCGGGGAGGTTGATGAAGTTCTGTATTCCTCTGACACTGTTTGCTGTTCGATCTGATCCGTGTATGTACGTAATGATCAGCTGGAACGCCGCGCGCCCAGAGCGCAAGAGCGCGGATGCAGCTGCATAAGATTGGTAATTACTGTAAAGCTTAACTCCGATAGAGTTGCAAAGGAAAGATGAGGAGACTTTGTGAGTGACAGTAACCAATATTACATTTGAATTATATACACACGCGTCGCACACACAGAGAAAGAAAAAAGGGGAAAACAAAGGTAAATGTTTACTGTAGCCTAATTCCTCCTCTTTCCTCCTTTCCTTCGGAGGAAGGGAAAAAACAACTTATCGACTTGGGCTTTTTGGAGTCGACACGTGTTATGCAAATCGATGCATCGATGTATCGATTTTTTGGTTAAAGCCCTAGCGTGTATGCGTGTGTGAAATGAAACGACTCAAATGAAGTCAAATAAGTTCCACAGTGAATTATATGCCCTCTCTCTCTCTCTCTCTCTCTCTCTCTCTCTCTCTCTCTCTCTCTCTCTCTCTCTCTCTCTCTCTCTCTCTCTCAGCGGCCTGTAAGGACCACCGCAGGGCCCTGGAGGTGACCCAACACTCTGAAGAGATGGGGCTGATCCTTGGGGTGTGTGCCGGAGGGCTGGTGGTCCTCATTCTGCTGCTGGGAGCCGTCATCATCATCATCAAGAAAGGGTGAGTGTCCCTCTCAGCTAGCCCATCTCATCTTGCTCTCTTTTATTCGTATCATTGTGAAATCTCCCCTAATCATTGCCTTCTATTTGCTGTACCCTGTGAAAGCATAGCATTGTCTAGGTTGGATACAGGAACCCCTGCTATAGTCTGCATTGTTCCCAGTCCTTTATGTTGCACCAGAGATACCAAACAAGTTTATCTGAGTGTGAAGTATTTAATTAAAGGCTGATTCAATTCAATTAGCCACTTAATTATACCCACCAAGCTGCGCCCTGACCCTTAAACGAGATGGTAATTGGAAGGAAAAGGTGTGCTTTTAGAGATTATTACCCAGTGATCCCTAAGCTCTAGCTATCTAACTATTAGTCAAACAGAGCTAGTGGTAAGAGGAGGCTTTTAATGTGAAATCCTTGTTTTGCATCAGAGGCTTACCTTCTGTTGATGCATTGCGACATAGCATCGTCCCTTAAAAAGTACTGTATGCTTGGCCATTTGGGGATCATGTTAAACTACATATAATCATCAACAGAGACTTGCTTTGCTCTCCATCTTAGTGAGCTGTAAGCCTGTAACTATGTGCAAGCCCAAGAGGGAAAGTCTACAATAAGACGTTCAACGACAAATGAAATAATGCATGTGAAATGCCAACTGACAATACATGCCAAGTGAGAGGTGGCTGAGGGCTCTGGTAATCATTATCATTCATGCTGACGCCACGCGGCATACTGTTGACGTTGGCGTTGACACTATAGTCCCCACATTAGTCTGGACTGCTGTCCAATAAGCTGCCAGTTAGTTCTCAGACAATTGATCGCCAAATGTGCTTCTGGCATGAAGCCACGTATGTTCATTAAAGTTGAGAGTTGAGACGTGTTTCTCTGCTCTGGCTGTGATTGGGACTGTCAGTGCTTTGCTTGCTGTAATGCTCTATATATGCAGGCATGTGTCACATGCATCCAAACGGTTCCCATCTCCACTGAAATCAATGCATCCCTGCCTCAGCCCACAGCTGGCATTGCTTGCAGCTTACATTCTCTTCTTTCTCTTGCTTTTCTTATCTCTCTCCTCCTCTCTTCTTCTTCCTCCTCCTCCATCCTCACACTTCTCCAGAAGGGACATCTACTCTTACTCTTACTATCCGTAAGTGACCGTTTTATGTTTTTTTTTTTTACTTTTGCCATTGTTGATTTTGTGTCCCATATACATGCTTGTGCACATGGCTGTCACCGACAAAAGTTGCAGCCAGGGTGGGTGGGTGCAAATTATTACAATGAAATACAGTACATCATTCAATGTATACATTCTGACGTCCACTATATCTCCTTCTCTCCTTTCCTTTTTGTCTCCTTTCCTACTCTCTCTGAAACTCTGCGTCAGTCTCTCTCTCTCTCTCTCTCTCTCTCTCTCTCTCTCTCTCTCTCTCTCTCTCTCTTTCTCCTTCTGGCCCTTCCATCTCTCCTCCTCCTTCTCTGTCCATCTTTATTTGATAGGAAACCAGTGAACATGAATAAAACACCCATTAGCTACCGCCAGGAGAAGAGCCATATGGGCTCTATGGAGCGTAGTTTCACAGACCAGAGCACCTTGCAGGAGGATGAGAGGATGGCACTCTCTTTCATGGACGCACACGCCTGCTCGGCACGCAGTAAGACACACGCACACGGTCACACACGTACACTTTCATTCACAACACAGACCGTTTCTTCAAACAGTGTCAGAGTCTGGCATGGATCATCCATCAGATTGTTATGGTGTTGATAGTGTGATGTCTATCAGAGAACCATTCACACCTGAACCAAATACCTTCACCCAGACTTACCCCTCATGCTTCTCCCTGATCTCCAATCTCCAACACACTGAAAAGTGTTTCTGTTTTAGCAACATTGTAGTTAGTACATTGAAGTATGCCATTAATTTATAACAAGTGAAATAAAGAAAAGTACAAAGTTACAGTAGGCAAGCTTGAACAAACAATCTCAAGTACGACAACAGTAGTGGGACAGGGGCAGTAAAAAGCCTGCACACAGTAAGTGAGACAAACTTCTCTTTACATTTTAAGTAATGATTTGTGACTCTAGTATGTCTTTGTCTCATTTTGATTTTGTCAAAATACCCTCAGGATACCGCAGTACGTTAGTATGTTGTTACAGATGTTTATGGTCAAGAAACTGTCATTTTACAATTTTTGTTCTTATCCACAAGCAAGCGTGTGAATGGAGGAGGTATTGTTCGCTCGTCTGACACACCTGGCAGTGAATACTGTAGGAAGTTGTTTGGGAGAATCGAAGACGAATTGGAGATATTTTTTTTCTCTCCCTCTTCAGTCCAATAGGGCACACCAATTAAATTTAGTGTTGTATAAATATAATCCAAATTGTATTTGTGGTCATGTTTTTATAAGTATTTGATGTTCTATTAATTTAAGTTGGATTCGGCTAAATGTGATTTCCTACCCTCAGGTGTACTAGCATGGCACAGTATATATTTCCTGCAGTGCTTAGCGTGATTTAGTTCAGGTGTGCTATAGAACAGGGGTTTTCAACCTTTTTCATCCCAGGGACCATCATTTATTCAGGATTTGAGCCACGACCACCATTTGAGGATATTTTATCCCCACAGACCCCAAATTTAAAGATTTATTTTGCTTTTGTCCACAATACCAGGCTGGATTTGGGAAACAAAACAAGCAAAACATACATTCGAAAATGGCTAATTCAGATGATGATATTATAACTCTTGAGAGTGTAAAAATGAAACCAAATGGACCCGCAAGGGTCCATTTGGTTTCATTCTTACGTTCTCAAGAGTTACACCTGATTAACCAACTTAGCTGGGGACCACCTGGAACCCTCTCAGGGACCACTGGTGGTCCCCAGACCACCTGTTGAAAACACCTGCTATAGAAGAAACAAGCAATTCACAGGAAACATATTTGTTGATGGACGGTTCTTCACAGGCGTGTTGGCAGGGATGTCATTTTTAAATTGATATGGCAGCACACGTACGCCTTCTATTACATTGGCAAAGGATATTGTAGGGTCCAAAAAAGGGCCCATATAGCAGCGGTTGTCCAACAGAAAATCTCTTGTTAAGTCTGCCTCGTATTTATTAGCTGTCACTCTGTACCCAGAATGACTTAAAATAAGTGAGCGAGACACCTCAACAGAAGCCTTGGAGATTGGAAAGGGGATTTAGTGTGCGAGGCAAAAACAAATATTGTGTGCATTTCATAACCTTTCCATATACGAGAAAGCCTGTTTTGTGTTGTGTACCGTGATCCAGTCTAAGCCACAAATCCCCCTGCTAATATACAACGTATTTATCCATGTTGGAACCACTGTGTTGTTTTCCCAAATTAATGCCAAGTCAAGAAGCCTACAAGTTAGAATACAACATGAACACATACCAAACACAATATATCATGCAGCATTTGAAGAAAACAGCACTTTTTTGGTTTGTAAGTGAAGAATCTCTACAGAATACTGTAAAAGGAGCTGGTCTCTAAAAACACTAAAAAGCACTGTGTTTCCTGTGTCCTGGTCCCTCCTCCTCCTTGCAGGCGAGGCTCGCAGTTCAGTCAATGAGTCCAGCAGTCTGCTGGGAGGCTCCCCGAGGCGTCAGTGTGGACGTAAAGGCTCTCCGTACCACACAGGACAGCTCCATCCTGCCGTCCGCGTAGCTGACCTCCTCCAGCACATCAACCAGATGAAGACTGCTGAGGGCTACGGCTTCAAGCAGGAGTATGAGGTGAGATTAGTATTCACTGACAGTCTGAGTGGACATTCTGAAGTATTCACTGATACTAATACTACAGTATACATATGAGATGGTTCAATGACAGTATGTATTTATTTTGCAGATTTTTGGGGGGATTTCCTGCCTTACTTTGATTGTACAGTGGAGACTAATAGGACCTAACCCTAACAGGACTAGATTTCATGCAAAATGAACGCTACATTCTCTGGTGCCTTTTGTCAAATTATTGGCTTTAAGAACCTTTGGATGCAGGACACTATGAGAATCCTTCTATACTTCGATATAGCTCCACACTGAAGTCATGAGAGTTCAGATACTGAAATCACCTTTAGCATAAAGTGAAGCATATGGTACATCATGTGTTTTGTCCAGGGTGGCATCCACGCAGCTCTGCCCTGTTCCACATAGACTCTCCTCATTGTCTCTGAAATTAATTAGCAGATGTTAAGAGACATCAGAACAGCCTGCTGACACTGTAGACTATGAATAAACCATCCTCCTCTGGCCTTAAAGAGGACCTCTGTCACCATGGCAGACCTGATGAGTTCACTCTCACACACACACGCACACGCACACACACACACACACACACACACACACACACACACACACACACACACACACACACACACACACACACACACACACACACACACACACGCACAGCGCACGCCCACAAACACTGAGAGAAGGTTTTCAGGTCTCAGTGCATCACAGAGTCAGAAGGCGTTGCTTCTTGGTAGCAGAAGTTATTTGTCCTGTTCTCCTGCACAAAGCTTGGTGGAGAGAAGAACGCTCCTTGTGTGCGGAATGCTTTAGTTCAGATGCAGGAGGATCTGTGTAGAGAGAAACCAAGGGAACAGAGAGAGGAGACGCTCACGCTCACAAGGAGCATGTCGACGATGCCTGGCAGAAACCTCCTACAGTAGATTTTATTTGTTTTTACTTTGATGCTTGGCGAGAGTGCCACAGAAATAGCCAAACTACCAGTACAAGCAGTATGATCTGTAGATCTATTTCAGTGGTTTTCAACCTTGTTGATACCAGGGCCTACTATTTATTCAGAATTTGAGCCACAGACCACCATTTCATGACATTTTAGCCCCACAGACCCAAAACTAAAGTTTTTTTTTTTTTGCTTTTGTCCACAATTACAGGCTGGATTTGGGAAACAAAACAGTCAAACATACAGATCAAAATGACCATTAATTTTCTATATTCTGTGGTTTTGAATCATTTAACTCTTGAGAGTGTAAAATGAAACCAAATGGACCCGCAAGGGTTCATTTGGTTGTACTGGTAGTTTGGCTATTTCTGTGGCACTCTCGCCGAGCATCAAAGTAAAAACATTTTACGCTCTCAAAGAGTTACATTTGGTTAACCAACTTTTAGCTGGGGACCACCTGGAACTCTCTCAAGGACCACTGGTGGTCCCCGGACCACTGCTCTATTTTATTTAAAGATTTTGAAGGAAAGTAATTGTTCTGGACATACAAGGTTTCCATGCGGCAGCTGCGATATGGTCTGACCGGATAACTTCATTTATAATGAAGAGAATTATTCTGAATCATAATACACCAACCTGCTCTCACAGCGCTGGCACATCATGTAAATGGCTTTCCTTTGCATGGAAGATCGTCATTTGGCCCGTTACGCTCTCTTGCTCTGGCTTTAGCTTTTCCACTGGACTATAAAATAGAGACAAGTGTTCAGATAGATAGAACATTGGTTCTGCTGTTGGTGTAATAACCTCCATCCATAGTGGTGTGAGTACAGGGAACATTGCGCTGTCCCTGAATGTGGCCTCCTCCCGCTGGGGTGATCCTGTATGTGTTAGTCATGCTCCTCTGACAAAAGAACATCTTGCAGTTCTTCTCTGGGCTGCACTAGTCCACCCTGTGGAACCGCCAGTGTACATTCATTAAACTCGCCCTCAGGAGCAAAACACTATAGCCCACTCCCCAAATCCATACCTTCACTCTTCTTTGTCTATCCTGCCAGACACTCTTTATTTCCCTGTGGAATGCAGATGTGCAGTAACACATTAATCAAACCTCTGTGGCCAGACCTAAAGAGTCTGTGTGACTGTGTGGCGTTGGTAGACACTCTGCAGGTTGTCTTGGTCCGCCAGTATTATCACGAGGTAACCTAGAGGCAGAGATGATGAGCGGCAACTGACGTAATGACACGTCCATCTTTCCTTCAATTGAAATCGTTTTAGCCTTTTATTGGCGAAACGAACCAGTCGTGTCAGTAAACACAGCAATGGAGAGGTTGAGGTACCACGTCCTCACAGGCAGGTGAGGCAGTAGTAGGCCATGACAGCAGTAGCCTCAACACCCAGGCTTTCATTTCCGTTCGCGTTGCGTGAAAACGGAAAGCCTGGACTAATCTGTTACCCACAGTGGCCTAGAGGGGGGAGTCAACCTTCCAGGGTGGGCGTCGCTCCAAATGATGTGACGTAGCACAGCAGTGGAGGGGCGGTAGGGGGAGGGGCCGGGGATGACGACAGGTTAGTGGGCTCAAATCAGATCAGCTCATCTGCCGTGTGGATCCCACGGCACCCCGCCCCCCCTAGGCCAAAATCATTTCAGGTTAGGCCAGGCTCACACAAATGTGGGAGGAGAATTAATTGCCATAACGACAAAAATATTTGACTGAATGAGTTTTGAGCCTGAGGCGATAGCCGTGCTGATGTCCAGCAGAGCACGTCAAAGCCTCTTTTGCCAACTCAGCACTGTCTGAATTACATGTCAGTAGTGTGTTTACGATCACAGATAATTTACGCTGTCGTCAACATAATACATTTTGAGATTGCTGGAAACCAAAATGGGGGATAGACTGAGGCCAGCGGCTACGGACACTTCTATAGGAGCAACCTATAATTTGTGTCCGGGTAGCTCAGTCGAAAGGCCAGTCTCCTTTGGACCACAAGGTCACCATGTAGGCCGCCAACTCAGCCTATAACTAACGCGGCTCAGGTGTGAAAAGTCATAGGGTAAATACTGGGAACTGATGATAGGCGTGGCACTCCGCCTCAGCAATACATTGCCCAGAGGTATAGCACATTGTAACAGGGATAGACTCCTGTGTTCTCGCTTATTTCGACAATAAGCCTCTCCGAGCTACTTACTATTATCAAATTAATACACGGTCTAATGGGGAGTATAGCAGTGGGGGTTCCACTGTAGCAGTCTCTGTGTGATGCTTGTGTCCTTGTTTCAATACTTAACATGCATAAAGCACATAATCACTCCTTATCTCAAAACATTCTCACAGCGCTACTGTCCTGTTGATGTAAACCCCGGCTGTGCTTGAGAGTTGACATGCTGATAGGATTTCAGTATGAACGCCGTGAAAACACAGTATTCCTTATCGTACTTAAACAAAAGAAACAAAACGCTGAAAGCCACATGGAGGTATCTGAGTAGTCTAAATGGTTAATAGGGGAGGTTCACAAAGGTGTTATCTCCATCATAAGATTGTGTTGTCTTCCACAGAGCTTTTTTGATGGCTGGGACGGCACAAAGAAGAAAGACAAAACCAAAGGGAGACATGATACCTTGACGGGATGTAAGTTACCACAAGATTTTCTGCCCTTTTGTGAAGTAAAACATCAAATGTCACAGATCAAAGACTGGGAAGACCAAGGGGCCGTGTCCAAAGAAAGCATTTGTTCAGCTGTTCCATTCTGTCAGGTATTTCTATAGTAAATATGTGTCAGAGCACTCTGACTCTTCAAATAGAAAATAGTTAAACTAAATAGTTGTAGACGAGTCCCGCTTGTCATTACCGTGACCATGAAAAGTCCATGTTTGCTGTTATTTCTGATAGGCTGTTCGTGCTAATAATACAGATGAAAAACATTCCTTGGAATCATTCTACACATAATAAACCCTTCCTGTGGATATAGGGCCTATTTTGATACAGAATTAATCCTTTTGTTTATATTTTCTTATTGTAATGTTTTTATGCTGTTTGATTGTATTCCTCTTTCATGTCTCTATCATCTCAGATGACCGGCACAGAGTCAAGCTCCATCCACTCCTGGGTGACCCCAACTCTGACTACATCAACGCCAACTACATCGATGTAAGTCTCACCTATCAACCAATCAGAGTTGTATCTACACAGTCCACTGAGGCACTTTATCCAACATGGATACAGACTGTCATGTTGCTAAAAAGCACCAAAGAAACAACAAAATGTAATGTGTTGCTACGCCAGCACATTAAAATCCCCTAACACTTTATTCTGAGTCAGATTTTTTTTCTTCTGATCAGACTGTTTATTTAAAGCCTGCATTTATTTCCGATCTTCTAATCTAAGTCCTCGGTTTGCTCACATCAAGCTTTTAACTGTGTGCTACAAACACACAGTCCAACTCCAAGAGTTTGTGCTGCAAACCACAAACATTGTGGGCGTTTTGATCAAAGTGGTGCGGTGAGGAATGAACTCGATCACTCCCTCAGAAGTAATCATTCATTCCTCGCTTCCTTAATTTTCCTTAGTGCAAAGCCTGATGACGCAACGTTCAGTCAGTCAGTCGCAAAATAAACATTTTGTCTGGCTGAAGAGAGACGTTCCTCTGTTGTCATTGGACTAAACTGTGCAGGAGACAGGAGTGCAGAGCCGGAAAGCAAATCTAACTAATCTTTTTAGTGAACAGGATCTAAAAGAGGCGAGTCCCAGAACGTAATGATTATTCTCACCACTGCAGCCGGTACGGCTGGCCCACATTTTGACCCGCTATTTCTTCCCGAAAGCTCTGGCCGGTCAAAATCCGCTTTAATCCCTCATTCCCTGAACCCCCACCCCCTGCCGACCCCGCTGACGTCATTTTACTGGAACAAATACCTTTTTTATATGAAGTTACCAGAGATAAGCCCATTCTAAAATACTGGATCAGATTGATGTTTCGATTCCAAGTTGCTCTTCCTTGGTAAGAGTGCTGACTGAGGGAAAAGCCACTTGGACTGAAAACGTCACAATGGTGGAATATATTTTTCCTTTATAGTCTGGCTTCTGTCCTGCACCTGACACTTTGGAGTGGACATGCATGCTTCTCCGTTTGTTTATAGAAAGTCATGAGACACTGAATGAAGTAGATGGGATTGAAGTTATTCAATCACTGAATGGACTTGATCCCCTTTCACTGCTCACCTTCACTGTCAGGCTGCTGGATAGGGGGGGTGGGGGTCACGTTATGTAATGTACGTACTGTATATGTCGCTTATTTGTGTCATACTGTCTGCATGCTTTTTTGTTTGTTTTTTTCCATCCACATTAACAACAAGAGGTTTGTGTTTCCCCAAAATGAAAAAGGCAGTTGGAAGGTTAGAGAGGCAGATTTCAGTGTAATTAAGGTGACATTATCGATGAGTTTTAGCCGTCGAAATCAGAAAGCTGTGTTGGACTTTTCCTTTGTCCGCTGTGGTATTCAACTTTTTCCGTCCATCTGTGAAAAGGTCGAAAGAGCCGATCTGTGAACCTGAAGCCAAAGCCTTTATTTGCATCCACGCGCTTTTCACTCTCGCTTTGCATCAGAATCCCCGTTAACGCTTCATTTATGAAGTAATCGATGTAAAGTGGTTTTGTAACCACAGACAGGTCAGAGTCCATAATGGACGAAGTCTTCTATGGTCAATGGTAAATGGTGCATTTATATAGCACCTTTTATCCAATGCACTTTACAATGCATTACGCACATTCTCACACATACACATTTTTCACACACCGATGGCACAAACACCAACCTGCTCACCGGGAGGACCGGAAAGCTTTATTTTTTTATTTTTATCTTTGTATTTCCTTACATGGTGAAACATTTTGCTGCTCAAAGGAGAGGTGAAGATGTTCCAGGGCTCTACTTTATAGTTTTGTATAAGCTTAATGTATTGCTTGGCTGCTGGCCAGACTTTGTGTGTTTGGCTTCATTGTGTATGCAGTGCCTTATTATAGTGCCTTATAATACAGTGCCTTTTTGGTACACTGCCCTTTTCATAGGGAAGATTAAATGATGTATGCACTATGCACATGTACTGTGCATACATCACACACACACACACACAGGCGTTGACACGCGCAAGCACGCACACGTGCACACACACATGCACACACTCCCCGCACAAACACACAAACACCCCCCCTCACACACACACACACACACACACACACACACACACACACACACACACACACACACACACACACACACACACACACACACACACACACACACACACACACACACACACACACACACACACAGTCTCCTGTGGCTCCATCAACTACTCTCTCTCATTAACTGGCCTGTATGTCTCTCTTTTAACTCCCTGTCCACCTCCTCCACTTTGGACCCTGTAGATTCGGATTAACAGGGAAGTAAGTACTTCACCACTCTTCTCTCTGCCTGCACCCCCCCCACTCCTCCCAAACCCTACATTTCTATCCTTCTTTTTGTCCCTTGTCGCTTGTCCCC
This sequence comes from Benthosema pterotum, assembly GCA_039105355.1. Taxonomy (NCBI): domain Eukaryota; kingdom Metazoa; phylum Chordata; class Actinopteri; order Myctophiformes; family Myctophidae; genus Benthosema; species Benthosema pterotum. The sequence continues at coordinate 35,682,371 of CM076967.1, read as the reverse complement.
CTTTCCAAATTCCACCATCTGCAACCTTGTAAATTCCCAAGCCCCATTCGCACAACTTTATATAAACATTAAACATTACGGTGTGTGTGTGTGTGTGTGTGTGTGTGTGTGTGTGTGTGTGTGTGTGTGTGCATGTGTGTGTGTGTGTGTGTGTGTGTGCGTGTGCGTGCGTGTGTGCGTGCATGCGTGTGCGTGCGCGTGCGCACATGCTTGTGTGTGTGTGCAGAAGTGTGTTGTGTGTGTGTGTGTGTGTGTGTGTGTGTGTGTGTGTGTGTGTGTGTGTGTGTGTGCGTGCGTGCGTGCGTGCGTGCGTGCGTGCGTGCGTGCGTGCGTGTGTGCGTGCGTGCGCGTGTGTGAGTACAGGTGAGAGACATAGACATCTAAGTCTCTGTAACTACATGATGTAATCCACGTAACTCAAGAACTGTTCGCCCACGGACAGACAATTGGACACACCCCCACAGGGACTGCAGTGCCCATTGTCGAGTCTGTCGGATAGCTGGTTGTCCAGAACCAGCAGAAAAGCCTCTATCCGGGCTCTGGATGTGTGGAGCTGGCTATAATTCTGACTTGGACTGTACAATTGGGCATGCCTGCCAACGAACACCATATTTGGGTATAAAGGGACGCTCTAGAGGCTCTGGATGACCCAAAACCAATTGATCACAGCTGAACTCCATATAGGGCATAAAAGGGACTTGGACATACTGTAATAACTGGGTGGGGAATGCATTTCCAAGCATTGTTCCAAGTTTCTGTACGTACATACATGTAATCCACATAAATAGTTGTGTGAAGTCCAGACTTCACACAAATGAATGGAAATGTGATTTCCAGGGGCAGTGGTTAAAGTGATCATTATTATTTTGTAAATGGTCTATTTGTCTTCCATCTGTTAGAACAGGTTTTGGTAGCCTAGGAGATGTCACTGTTCACTAAATGTGGAATTGACTCTGTGGAGGAACAGCCATGGTTGGCAGCTATCAATTCACTTTTAGTCCCACATGTTTGTGCCAGCATGGATGATCAGATTCATTTCTTGATCAGCTCTTGTTTAAACATGATGGTCATGGCTATATTCGATAACAGGCTTGATAAGTCAATTGAATCGAATTGAATTGAACTGAATTGAATTGAATTGAATTGAATTGAATTGAATTCAATTCAATTCAATTCAATTCAATTCAATTCAATTCAATTCAATTCAATTCAATTCAATTCAATTCAATTCAATTCAATTCAATTCAATTCAATTCAATTCAATTCAATTTTATTTGAGTGTCAAATCACAACAGGTTGTCTCAAGACACTTTACAAAAGAGAAAAGAAGAGAGGGGAACCGACAAAGATCCTCCCAGAGCAAGCAGAGGTTGCAACAGTGGTAACGAAAAACTCCCCCAAGGGAAGAAACGTCAGGCAGAACCTGACTCTGGGGTGGGCGGCCATCTGCCTTGACCGTGTCGGGGGAGAGAGGAAGAGGGGTGGGGAGGAGAAGGGGTGGGGGGAGGACAGGGGAGGAGGGGACAGAGAGACATTTATTTGCCCAAAAGCCTAGTTTGTTCAGGTGTACGGATTCAAGCTCCATATACCATATAAGAGGCTGTTGTGAGATTTAATACTCAAGACTCCATTGAGGGTCAAGATATGCACATGTATGTTTTGACAGTGTAAGTCTTGTCTTCTTTGTTGCAATTATTATTCATGCTTTAAAGGACAATTCCACCGCAGAAGGATTTCATACCTTTTTTTGCATACGATTTATTCCTCCCCAAAATGGTCCAGTCTTTATTTTGTAAAATAAATAAACAAACAAACAAACCTTATTTCCCCTACCCCACCATAAGCTTAGGGGCTATGGGATCTTCACCTATTTCAATCAATCTAAAAAGTTTTTGATACAAACTCTCTATGATGTATAGAGTGTGTTTATACTGACACGTTCACTTTCACTTATGGTTCAACCGCGGTTCAGCCGTGGTTCAGCCGTGGTGGGGGGTGTAGGTGCCAACACACCAGACATCATGAAGAGCTGGTAGCAAAGCATTGTGGAGAGATGGGTGGAATTGAACATCCCCCCATTCTAAGCTTATGGTCGGGCAGGGGAAACAGATTATTATTATTAATATTATTCCCTTTAAGATCTGGGGCTCTATTTCCATCCATGCAAAACCCCTTATTCCTAAACTGCCTTTTTTACTATTTTGAAAAAGATATTTTGAATAGTTACAAGAGACAATCTACATTGACATGTTGTGTGCTTGTAGATTGGCTGTTATAAAATAGTTTTGTGATAATGGGTTTAAAACACACACCCACATTGGCCTGAATACAAGATAGTGTTTTTTCCCAATGGAAATATCCTTAAAAAAGGAGTCGTCTTATAACCAGGGTAGTCTTATATTCGGGACAATATATAACTGTGTATATGCAAAAATAGAGCTCCTGGATTCTTGTGTCTTTTCAATCCAGAAGACTCATAAGGCCCTTATGTCTCACTTAGATACTGTCTCCCTGACATGAGGCTAGTTCATGATGATTCAAAATGAACTGTGAAAATGAGGTCATATTCAGGAGCGTATTCTAACTCCCACTGGCTTTTTGGAACAACCATTGAGCTCATATTGCAAAGCCCAGAGAAGAAGTGTTTTTTTTCCAGAGGAAGGAGTTATAGAGTGAAACAAACTGTCCTCAACTCACATCCCTTCAGGCGCTCTTGTTGCCCTTTTCCCCTCAAGGCTGCATGTGGTGTCCTCTCATTCCACATGAACGTTCTGTGTTCAGCATGAGGACAGATCTGGCATCTTTATCAAAGGTTGTCCTCTCCTTTGATGTGAAACATCTCAGAATGCTTCGCTGTGCATGCACAATGTAGCCCTGCACTGCACCACCCCGACCATCCAAAAAGAACTACACAACAAAAAAGATCCAAGTTCATTAAGGCCATGATAGTCTGCATGCTTTCATGTGTAAGCTACTGTACTGTATTCGACCTAGTGGTGCTGTTGCCGGCAAAGAAAAGAAAATAATGCAAGGCTGTTAGTCTGCAGTTGTGGCTTCACTGAAAATAAATGATTTCTTCATTGGATACTGACACTCTGTGAAGAAATTAAATTGAAAGGCACCCACCTCTACATTATTCTTTTTTAACATAACTCACGCTAGCTTAAATAATGTACACGCCGCAAAAATCGATACTGTATAAAAATAATTGTGTTAGCATATTAATCATCTGCTTTTACAGATGCTACGTTGCCTCTAAAAGTCAGCGTCATTTAGGTTGATTAAATTTATAACAGCAAGTACAAGTGAATATGGTGGCTGTGGAGAGAGACAATGCTAAAGTGTGCAGTGGGTCATTAGAGGACAGGGATCCAGAGGAGAGGGGACCGCTGGGGGTCCCTTCAGCTGTGAGCCAGGATAGGATCACATGGTCTTACTCAGCACCTCATTCCTCTTCTCTTTTTCAGGGCTACCATCGATCCAACCACTTCATCGCCACTCAGGGTGAGTATCCCTGCAAGGCTAGTTTGTTAGTGTGTGTGTGTGTGTGTGTGTGTGTGTGTGTGTGTGTGTGTGTGTGTGTGTGTGTGTGTGTGTGTGTGCACGCACGTGCGCGTGCGTGCGTGTATGTGTGCCTGTGCGTGCGTGAGTTTGTGTGCGCATGTGTCTTTGATTTTTCACGCTTTGAGAGCGAGTGCTGTATTTTTGATTTTGTAAGTGAGTAATAAATCAGAAATGTGCTCGCTCTCCATCCTGAGCCAAAGCGTCTCTCCTGCAAATCTAAAGGTGATGGCATGTGTGACCACCGCCCAGTGGCAGCTGTGTGATTGATGTGACTGAATTAATCATGAAGAAGAAGAGATGAATAATTAAGCACATTAATTATAGCTCTTCAACCGTTGTGATGTGAGGAGTCCAGGAATTTGACGTTGAATAAAAGAAGGCTTCAGTTCCCTCTCTATAACTCACAAAGCCACGGTCTGCAGCCAAAACGTTGCTGAAGGGCTGCTCGACCGATTAGTTGAGCAGCCCCAGACAGAGACAGAGTGTGAAGTGAAAGAGAGAGTGACACACGCACGCATGCACACGCGCACTTGTGCACTCGCGCGTCTTACAGCTGAGTTACAGTAGGAGCTCAGCCGTGTTCGTGTCATTGTAAGCTTGGTTTCCCTCAGTGCTCGTAGTTCCAGTGGTGTCCCTCATGCTAACTTATGTCCACATGAAAATGACTGATGCTGGCTTCATTGATGTCATCAGCAGCCACTTAGCACCTCCTCTGCGTCTTACCTGGAATCCTCCAATCAATGCTTCGATGTTGCTACAGTATTCACAGATCACTGTGCTGTCATCTGACTAACATCATGATGGGCATGATGATGAGTGATGTGACTAGTGGCGCTATAGACTAGAGTCTTAGATTACCGATGCTTTGACCCATATGTTGTCTTGATGATGTGTTTGTATTTGAGTATATTCAACTATATTCAAGGAAAATAATATGTGGTTATGAGCCCTGTACATTTGCTAGTTTAAGGAAAAATGGTCTACAATAATGGTCTTCTGAAAGTTGTTAAAATCACAGCACTGCTTCATACATAATTAACAAAACAATGCTGCCACACACAACAGCACCATCAACAAGTGTGTTTCAGTGAGAGTGCAGCTCTGATGGGTCTGTTTTCTTCTTCCCTCCACCAGGGCCCAAGCAGGAGACGGTGTTGGATTTCTGGAGGATGGTGTGGCAGGAGAACTGCTTCAGCATCGTCATGATCACCAAGCTGGTGGAGGTAGGCAGGGTGAGTGACATCACTGTTCCCTTCATAGACAGAGCTGCTGCTATCTTTGCATTCTTCATTCAGAAACGTCATTCTACGGTGGCCTTAGTGCAGCGCACAGCACTTGTCTGTGTAAAGAATACAAACTACATGTTGTCATTAGTTCATGGAAATCGATTGCTAGACATTAAGTACTTGTAAAACAACTTAATGCACTCCTGACTGAATTATTCCAGGCTAGCCCGTTGGATTCTGACCAAACATTTTGTTTACCACAACTTATCCAAACTAAATAGTACATAATTTATTTCCCAAGTGCAGCAGTATGCCAATAGCTACATTAAATATCATGTGTCTTCTTTTGGGGAGAAACCACTCCACAATGTTCCATTTTCAGGACATTTACAAAACCATATATTTGTGTCAATATAAAAAGTCCAATGGAGTTCACATTGGTTGGATATTTTTTCATCCAACACGCAGAGCCAGGTGAGATAGAGCAACTAAGCAACACGCTTTGGCTGCTATTAGTGTTATATTTATACTCCTTTTGAAACATTACACAAGTTAGACCTCCAAGGATTCCACGATTGCAAAAATGAATGCCGCAGAATACAGTCGCGAGCTGCCAGTTGGAGGCTGGACGGCAGCGAGGTGGAAGTAAAACCTGCCAAATTATATTAGATATTACCACTATTATATATTACAAGGATGTGTACATAGTAAGGAGACGTCATAAGACTTTTTCTTCACAGGGTCCTGGGGAAGTAGTTTGACTCACAGACATGTCCCTAATTTAACTAGTCTTCCTGAAACTGAATATTTGTAATGTATCTTTCCTGAGGATGCTAATGCAGAATGGAATATAATTATATTGCACCCACACTAGATAATACTCAAAAATAATTATGGGCAGCTAGGGTTTGGATGCCAACAGCCTATAGATTTTGCAGCAGAAAAACTAAATAATAACATAATAAATAATACAATTATTAATTCTAATAATATATATTTTATTTTTATTTTTATATGTTCTTTTTATCCTCAAAAAAGTATTATTTTAATATCTGATCATTATCAAATTTTGCCATATAACTGGTATGCCTAATGCTAGGTTGTTTTTAGAGGCAATAAACAGAATTGTGCTCTGCAGAATCCTTGGGGGGCTATTGAGTACGCCTACATTATCTACTCGAGAAATGGTAATCATTGTGCTTTGTATTGCATTATAATTCTTACGACTTAGAATACATGACTTTAAAACACACGTAGCACCTGTGCACCTGCATTGGTAGCACTCACTAAATAAATCGTAACGACTTTATGAATACATTGCAATGCAAGCCTTATTATAATTAGTGGGTACTAACCTTACGCTAAGCAAATATTGTCCAGTGCAATGCGTGACACACATAACTCATGTAGTAATGCATTATAAATGATCACTGTCATTAGCTTCACTATTGCCACACAATGTTTCCTGCGCATTACCTTTGCCTAAATATGTGTTTATCATGTTGTGATTACAATAGCAGCCACACTGCACCTACACAGGGAGAGAAAGGGGGAGTGACACACAGGAAAGTGTGTCTACCTGCCGCCAGGGCATTAGTCTGTAAGTGGTACAGTATGTACAGTATATTGACCACTGGGCCATCAACACCCCAACACACAACATTTCCATTACGTGGTAAGACCACACAGACCGCTTGACTATAGCACTGTCATTATCTGTCACACATAAACAAGGCTATCAGTAAAACATAGACGTCATTATCCTTCGCTCCCTGGAGAAACACATTATCCAGGTGGTTCAAATGACACCATTTTACTCACACCACCCATACATCCAATTAGGACCACTATCCCAACATCACAACCTTTCTAAAACATCTAAACAAATAGGAGCTGGACTTTAACAGATTTCCCTTGAAATCGTGAGCGTGGAACACATTGCAGCGCTCCTGTTCTCCATGTCATTATGGAACCGTTGTATTTTGCTTTACTTTGCCCTCTGGGATGAAAAATCACCAGCAGAGCAGCTTGTTGTTTTGCTGTCCCTCCAACAGCATTTTCCACTGCTCTCAGATCCGTTTCAGCCGTTCTGACGTGTGCTTTCCACCAGAAGATGAAGCACTTTCAAAGGCTGTTTTCTGTACAATCATTTCATGTGTTTACTTTTGTGTAGTGGCTTTTAAGTCAGAATTTCAATGCTGCTAACACTTTTTTCATGAATTCTGTGCAAGCCAAATGGCTTTGAGCCTCCCCACCGTCCATCAAAGCCTTGAATGACAAAGTTCAAGGTTGTACTCTTTTGTTACATGCAGATACATAAGAGTAAAATATATTTTTGTTTGGCATTCCTTCAGACATTGGCACAGCATGAACAATAATGGCAAAGAAAAAGTGAGGCCATTAGACTGCAAAACGAGTGTATCTAAACACGCCCCAACCAACCCACTCTTTTTTAACAATAAAACCCTCAAATTTGTTGACCTTGTGTATTTAAAAACCGCTGTATTCATGTATAAAGCTCACTGCAAAATGCTCCCTCCTTGTATGCAGGACTTGTTTGAAACAAGAGAGTCACAATACCCACTCAGGGGAACAGCAATATTCAAAAAAAGAAGCTTCAGAACCAACACAATGGGCAGGTGCATCTCTGTACTGGGTGTAAATCTCTGGAATAACCTTGATACTGAAACTAAAATGTGCACCACAGTATCCATATTTAAAAAGACGATAATTAATAAGTTGCTGGTCAAATATAAAACATAAGTATGAACTCTGTGCCAATTATATACGTAATAGATATATACATTAATTAATAAACAAATAAACGACTTTGATGATAGAGATCTATATATATTAGAATTAAAAATAAACATTGATTTCATATTTTGCGTATAGGTTTGGTTTGCATGTGGACTTGCCATATGTGTATGCATGTATGTATGAGCATATATATGTGCATATGTATATGTGTGTACTGTATGTATGTATGTATGTATGTATATATATGTATGCATATATTTCTATATATATACTGTATATTGTATTGTACTCCGTGGGATCAACTTGCTCTGTGGCTGGATAACCGCAGAGCATGCTGACTCTTGAAACCTTTAGTTTCAAAACCTTCATTTACTATAGTACTTTACTATACTATACCTTACTTTTTCTTTGTGTACCCTGATGTTTTTGTTCTGTCTTGTCTCTCTGTTTCCTTTTTTCTTTCTTTTCTTTTGTTCTTCGTTTTACTTCTGTGACACTGTCACTATTAATTTGGCAAACATGATGTTTACTTAGGGATAGTCATCCTATAAGCTTTTGCTTCTGCCTATACCCTTTCGGTACCTTGAATCTAGAGGATGGTATGCATACTCTTGTAGGTTTGCTTACTGTTCCCGTATTGTGAAAATATTTTATATTTATATATAAAATATATAAAATATTTATATATATATATTTTTTTTTGTTTTTTTTTTTTTTTTCCATTTATTCTGTTTGTACCGAATAAAAGTCTAAAGTCTAAGTTTAAGTCATATCGGCTGTTCAATGGGATGGACAAATATGACTTAAAGTGGGGCTACTACGACATGTATATATCAGGACTTGGAGGACGATCCCGGCTCTGAGTGAGTCCTAGTGAACTGCACCGGTGAGCAATATAGAGAACTGGATTCTGGAAACTGGGGTTGGGGAGAACTGCTGCGTGTGTTCTGTTGATTTGTAGTTGTTGTCGTTGTAGTTTTATTTTATTTATTTTATTTGTTTTTCATAGTGTATTTGTTCGTGTTTTGTGTTGTCTTTGTCCTTTTCAAAATTAATAAAGTAATCATAAAAAAAAATTGACAGACAGGTTGTTCTCCCAGCACCATGGTGCCAAGTTCTCCACTTCTCTCCTGTTTCATAATTGCTCATAATCGCCACACAGAGTCAGAGTCAGTCACAGCCAAATCCCTGTAATTAGTTTTAACTGCACACATGATATTGTTGCGATAATCACGTTTACATTAATCATACTTCACACTATTTTGTTGACTAAACCCTTTCATTCATTGGGGGATTTATAGCATGGTTAAAATGTTCTGTAATACTATGTCTCTACAGGTGAAATGCTGTAAATACTGGCCTGATGACAGTGAGATGTATGGTGACATCCAGATCACACTGCTGAAGTCGGAGACGCTGGCTGAATATACAGTCCGTACTTTTGCCTTGGAGAGGGTAAGTCAACCCAAATCATAGCCTATTCAATAGAACATTTTGGAGTGAAATACTTTTGCTGTTTGGTATATAATTATATTGATGCATATATAGAGCACAGAGTAAGTTCCTAACTGGACTGTTTGGCACTGGACTGTCATTTTGTGAGAATCTAATCGAATTGGTTTTAAAGGTTAATAGGAATATATTATTAATACAATCACAGCAAAGTGGATGTTAAAATTTAGCTGCTGGTTGTAGAAGTTGAAAACCTTGCCGTAGAAGAATCTATCCCAATTTGAAGTTCTATGTTCAATATCTTCTGTAGGAAATAAGATATTAATGAAATATTAATGAGCTGTAAGTGAGACAAGGAATAGTCCTATTTTTACTCATAGCCTAATTGAGAATAACATTTGAGCCTCGCTACTTCATTGTGGCAATTTTGGCTGTGCTTTCCAAAATTGCTTTACACTGGCAATGATCCAATGGCTTCATATGATTCATTGCAACATAGAAGGCAATAATTTACTTCACTTTGTCTCTTAGTCTAGGGGTGCTGAATCTGGGGGCCGTGACCCCTTGGAGGATGCCTTTTAATTTCGGGGAGTCCCCAAATGTTTTATTATAACCATGTTGGCTGTGCTAACTCCACTTGCGTTGTCATAATGAGACAACATAGGTGGAGTTTGCACAGTGCCACAACTTCTAATCACTATTTAAAATGTAGCATCTATACCATGTACCATCTATTGAGCACCCTAGACAGAGTGGATAGGGTTTTTTGGGAGCAGGTAAAAATAAAACGGGATTTTTGTCAGAGTATGATTTATTTATTTGTTTGTTTTGTGTTTATTTTGTAATTGTTAGAGAATGACAGTTTTTATAAAAGGAATGTTTTATACCATGTAGGAAACTTGCACAAGCGACTTTGAACTCGTACAATGAGTTCAGCATTAATTGTTTAGCATTAGCATTAAAGGACAGGGCTTCCCAAAATACTCCTGGGTCATGTCCCAGGCACCAGAAGGTCATTTAAATATACAGTATGTCAGCTGTCAACCAATGGATCTTCCTATGGCCAGGGTATTACTACTCTGCGTTTACCTATGCCGCAAGTATGTCAGTTCAGGGGCAATTTTAAAATTTCCATGTAATGTGTGAAATGTCTTTCTTCATTTGGTGCATAGATCATAATTGTATTGTCTCTGTGACAAACTATATCAGGCAAAATTCAAAAGTCGACCGCAAGGCATGCAGAAGGTTACTGACCCAGTCTCACTCTAGCCAATATTAGACTCCTGTACAGAATTATCACTTATTATTCTAATTATCACTTACTAATTATCACCTTGCTGGTTGCAGGACTTTTAATTACAGCAATCTGCGTGTGTTCTGGATAAATTAAACATGATCTCTGCCACTCACGTGGGCTACTCTTCCACCTCAGCTTTCCACTGAGCTTTCCAGCATGCTGTGCACATAATGATGGAGAAGGCTGGCAGAGGATTCATACTATTTGTTCCAGGTGTACTTTAGCCACTTGAGAACCTTTTGTTATCTATAGTGGGCTGAGCTTCACATGTTTCCTAGAGCAACACAACAGCCTCCTCATCAGGCTAATGAATGCATACAGTAGGTTAGCTGACATTGTTTGCCACCCTGCAGGTGCTCGCTGCTATCCCCTAATGTCATCCCCCTGAAAAATAATACTAATAATAATCACGCCCCTGTTTTTTTCCTGCCAATGTGTTCTTTCTTCCCACCACAAAACAAATGTCATCCCCTGACAACACAAGATACCCTTTACCCTGTGTTTTTTTACATTTAAGATAAAAGGAAAACAGTGAAAGTGAACAAGAGACTGCATAATCAAAACATTATATACACTTCCACAAGGACAACGGAAAAATAATAATAAACAGACTGGCATAGAAATACAAATAAAGGCTGTTCGAAAATATAAAATACTGACTGAACGCTATTTTTCTGTTACAGTACATAGATAGGGAGGGGTTGGATCAATTAAGCCGGCTATTTATAGAACAGCTTTCATTCTTTATGGATGCACATATCATCCTCTCAGGATAAACATGATCTCATTGAGGGGAATTACCACAGGGAGCTGCTTAAAAGCACCTCCATCTTTTCTCCAGCGTGGCTGCAGAGAGCAGCTGCTCCAGTGCTGCCGGTGTGTTCCCAATGTCTCCATCCTCCAGGCTCCCACAGGACTCCGCCATGCTGCTGTTCTGTGAAACTGGCTCAGAGACACTCTGTGGTCACGACAGCTCCACAAACACTGTATTATCATCACTCCATCACAGCTGCTCTCGCCGAGCACATGGATGTCGCTGGTTATTCAAATCAGCAGAAATATGGCAGATGCTGACAGTTTGTTTTCACCCCACTCCCTAACTTCAGTTTTTTGATTTATCTCTTCCTCAAATCTTTGCTTTGCATCCACTTTACTTTGACATTTAATTTACACTGAGTGGTAAATGACTGTGTGGCTCCGTAAACACCTGGATTTGAAGCCGGGTCTGCTGCCTGGGAAAACAAATATCTACTATTCATCCAAAGCATATCGATTTAGAATCTTCTTTCCATTAAGGTGAACAGACAATAACACCTCCAAGTCATTATTGTGAAGCTTCCCCAAATAATGACTTGATAATAGCATACAATAATGACTTAAGTGATGAGAGACTTTCTCAAGAATGAATTACTCACAGTTGGTAGCATCACAGCCGTAGACCATAAGCATAGATGGCCTTTCCGACTCTGGAGTGTATGTGCTCAAGGGAGGGCAATGGAATGGAATCCCGAGATTACTTGCAAAGCACCGCAGAAGCATGAGACCTGCGTTTCAGAGCACATCTTTGGTCTGATAAGTCCCAGAAAAGATGCACTGTGATTGAGCGTGCCTTCCATACTTCATCCCCCAGTATGAATTCCTCCACCAATCCTTCAACACACATCACTCCAACAGGCTGCAGCACAGCAGCCAATGGGGCATCTATTTTTTTCTATGATCATCACAGCTACAGTATATGGTCCCAGGTTCAATTCAGAGGAGACATATTCTCTCCTCTGTGTCATCTGTGCCCATACCCTATGCGGGTTGGAGTTTATATGTTCTCCATGTGTCCCCTAAGATATTACCTTCACAGTTCTCGATCCTGCCTCCTCCTGGTCAGCTGAGCTATGTGGAAAGGCACTGGTTAGAATAATGTTCCTTCAGGCCCCCGTCTTGTGATAAGAGTAGTCAGTCTGCTAACTCATGCAGGTTGGCAGAGGGAGAATAGAGCCTCGGATTACAAGATGAAATATGGGCTCCATAATATATTGGCATAAAAATAACAAAAAATGACTTACTCATTTTGAAATAGTGACTTTATCAAAATAAGATAAAGACTAGCTTTGTCAAAATAATTCCCAAGATAATGAGTAATTAATAAGTTAATGAGCCTAAACTCGATGTAATTTCATTTTTGTATTTTACTATTTTTAAGGTGCATCATAGATACTTTTATTAATGGATTGAGATTACTTGATACAACTCGGTACTAGACTATGATGAACAGTTTATGCCATGAAGTTGCCCTCTCAGTTTCTTTCTTTCTTTTAACGTTTTCTTTGTTGGTACTAGTGTGTTATGGATGCACTAAACAAAATATAGTTGTACGTCTCATACAGTGGCAAACAAAGATCTTATTTTATTGTATTCCTGTTGTCTTTGTGTGTTCTGACAGAGAGGCTACTCGGCCAAGCATGAAGTGCGTCAGTTCCACTTCACCTCGTGGCCAGAGCACGGCGTGCCCTTCCACGCCACAGGCCTGCTGGGCTTCATACGGAGAGTCAAAGCCTCCACGCCTCCCGATGCTGGTCCTGTGGTCGTCCACTGCAGGTTAGCAACTCATAGATGGATAAATACCTGGGGAAATTCTGTCACAATGACGTGGCACGTGCGTGGACACATCTCCTTACACATAAACTTAAGTTTGACTCCAGACTTGACTTAAAACATGTCCTCCTTCAGATTGAATGAGGAATGTACAATACCTCAGTTCTTTGAGTAACTTTGATTCATGCATAATTATATGCTGCCGCTGTGTTGTTTGTGTGTATGTGTGCATGCATGCATATGTGTGCGCGCACGTGTGTGTATGTGTGTGCGCGTTTGTGCACATGCGTGTGTCAGTGTGGGGGCAGGTCGTACCGGTTGCTACATCGTGCTGGACGTCATGTTGGACATGGCTGAATGTGAAGGCGTGGTGGACATTTACAACTGTGTGAAAACTCTGTGCTCCCGACGCATCAACATGATCCAGACAGAGGTATATTAAACCTGCTATAGAGTCTATTCACTTCAACAGAGGTATATTCACCTGCTAGAGTCTATTCACATCAACATGGTCCAGACAGAGGTATATTCACCTGCTAGAGTCTATTCACATCAACATGATCCAGACAGAGGTATATTCACCTGTTATAGAGTCTATTCACATCAACATGATCCAGACAGAGGTATATTCACCTGTTATAGAGTCTATTCACATCAACATGATCCAGACAGAGGTACATTCACCTGCTATAGAGTCTATTCACATCAACATGATCCAGACAGAGGTATATTCACCTGTTATAGAGTCTATTCACATCAACATGATCCACACAGAGGTACATTCAACTGCTATACATTCTATTCACATCAACATGATCCACACAGAGGTACATTCAACTGCTCATACTGACAGTTTATTGACTCAAGGATCTAAAGGTGCGTTCATGGAGGAGGCAATGATATTTTCCCTGCAGCGAGATTATGTACATAGTCAAAGGCGAGGCAAAGACAAACAAAGATAAATAAGGTGAACTGGGCGCTGCGAATGCAAATAACCAACTCAGACGAAATACCATAACTCAGCAACACAAAGACATTCCTCTGGGGAAATTCTCTGACGACATTTGTTTGTTTTTTCCTTCTTTTCTTTCCTTCTTTCTGTAAGGATCATCACAATGGTTGCTGAGTTAAGATTCTCAATGTGCTTCAAAAGTGCTGCACTGAAACGAAACGTGTGATCCTTATATATATATATGTGTGTGTGTGTGTGTGTGTGTGTGTGTGTGTGTGTGTGTGTGTGTGTGTGTGTGTGTGTGTGTGTGTGTGTGTGTGTGTGTTTGGATTAGATTAATATTATGTTTATCCAATGTTGATTAAGCTGTTTATTACATTTGTAGTTATTTACAGTGTTGGTGTTGCTCTAATTAAAAGTGTTAGTGCCATTGTTTGTTTTTTGTTATACTGTATTCTATTGTTTTTTAGTTATTTATTCTACGCAGCTCTTTGATACAAAATAAACATAATCATAACAAGGTTATGAAGCATTAAACTACTTTAAATTCTCCACTGTTCTTCAACCTTGATTATTCATTGATATTATTTACTGTACCTAGTGTTTTTGTGTTTCTGCATGTCTCCTGTTTTATTTACCTACCTGTCTTATTTCATTCTGTTTGCAGTGCTCACAGTTTTGCAGAGGTGGTGGAAGTGATAGTGTTGTAATAAAGAGTGTAGTTCAGTCTGTACACATACACTGTTAGACTACAGAGTATAACTCAGACTGTACACATACACTGTTAGACTACAGAGTATAACTCAGACTGTACACAGACACAGTTAATTTCCCCTCCCTCCATGTTAACTGTGCTGTTGTTGATGGCCTACAGGAGCAGTACATCTTCATCCATGATGCCATCCTGGAGGCCTGTCTGTGTGGAGAGACGTCCATCCTGGTCAATGAGTTCGCCCTCACCTACAAGGACATGCTGCGTGTGGACTCCCAGAGCAACTCATCCCAGCTCCGAGAAGAGTTCCAGGTCCGAACACATTAAAGGCCCTGAAGGCATCCAGACAGTGTATTGATCAGTTTAAACCTAATCATCGTTTTGGAATATACTCTATATCTGGACGCATTATATGGTAGAAATAAGCTACATAGCAGGAAAGTGTCAGAGCTGAGTGACTATTCTAAACAGACCAAACAAAGTCCATGCGTCGCATGTAGTACAGCTCCGAGTAGAGCCGTCCCTCTGTCTTTGCGCCCCATAGTCTGAAGGGATTCAAGTTCTGATTGTTTCAGAACTTCAGATCAGCATTTCAAGCTGAAACTTTATAGTAAATGCCATTTCTTTTTCAGTGCGCGTTTAAACACACACACACACACACACACACACACACACACACACACACACACACACACACACACACACACACACACACACACACACACACACACACACACACACACACACACACACACACACACACACACACACACACACTCTAGGGAATACTGTTTAATAGATGTAGACGTTTCACAGACAGTATGGTTTGCTGTATGCATTATATAGTATATTTTTAATGTTTTGCACAGAGGGAATGGTGGGAATGGGTTCATAGCGTCACATAACCAGAGGCATCCTACTTTATGCAGCAATGGTGCTTCATTATGTGCCGTTTGGAGAATATTATATTCACATATTGCCCATTTCCTTCTTCAAAACAATCCTCTGGGGAGCCTTATGTTTATATTGAATGATAGAAACTCAATAATACCACTTCTCTAGCGGATGAAATACTTATTTGCACATGGATTTCCCTTGATAATTCAGAATGGGACTAAAACACGGAGGCATGTGTGTGTGTTTGCGCGTGGGCAATGCTATTTCTCTCACCTTCCCTAGTATGATTGTCTTGGCTTATGGGAATGCAATCTCAACACTTTATTCCTTGCTGACTGGGAGAGTAGAAATCCAGCTGTGGTCCGACACGCAGTCACCAGGCAGCAGCCGCATTGATCCAGGGTTTTGCATTTCAAAGAAACAGTGGAATTTTAATTCCATATTATGTCCTCATCTTATGCCCCATATGAATTATGCCAGATTCATTACCCCATGATTTATTGGTCGGTCTTGGGAGGAAGAGAGAAAGAATTCTCTGATTACACACTGTTTGTTCTTCATAAAGACAGAGGTCACGTGTACATCTTAGATCTTTGTAAACTCACCCCTCTGTGCTACTGAGCTCATCACGGCTGCACTGCTCTGGTGTCACTCTGCAGACACACAGATCTGTTCCTACATACACTATTGATGCTGCATATTAACAGATCCAAATATTATTTTGGTATTGTCTAGTCTAATTAAGGCTCAGCCTCTGTGAGCCTCGGTTGAAAATCTGATACCATGGCTACGGCCATTCAGCGTCATTTCAATCTGATGACATCCCAGAAACGGCTTCATGGGATGATGAAGTGAAACAAAATGAAATGTCAACCTGAGTGTCAGCCGGGCTACAAAAATGCTGTTCTTCAAAACACAACCCATGTAGACCCTCAAGAATTTGTATTCAAAGGTAACAAAATATGATATACAGAAACGATCCCAAATGGTCTCTCCCTCCTCGTCCTCTCTCCTCTTGTCTTCCTCCTCCTCACCTAATTTGTTCTTTTTATCTCTCCTCATTTAACCAGACTCTGAACTCGGTGACTCCTCACCTGGACGTTGAAGAGTGCAGCATTGCACTGCTGCCCAGGAACCGGGAGAAGAACCGCAGCATGGACGTGCTGCCCCCTGACCGCGCGCTGGCCTTCCTGGTCACCACCGAGGGCGAGAGCAACAACTACATCAACGCGGCGCTCACCGACAGCTTCCACCGACCCGCCGCCTTCATCGTGACGCCTCACCCGCTGCCCGGCACCACGGCCGACTTCTGGAGGCTGGTGTTTGACTACGGCTGCACCTCAGTGGTCATGTTGAACCAACTCAACCAGTCCAACTCAGCCTGGGTGAGCATTTCACCTTTATCTATAGTTAGGACAAGCTATGCAAGTCTTGGAACTAAGACCTTACCGAGAAATGTCTTCACCACTGTGTTTATCATGGTTTCTAATAACATGTATAGAGACTGAAATTCAACTCCTGTGGGAAACCTCATAAAAAAACAGGTCAGAAAATCGGTCACTAATCTATGAAAGGCAAAACATGAAACTTTCAAATGCTTTACTGTATGTGACATGTGATACAGACAGTATGTCGATAATGGGGGTTTTCATGAAGCTGAATCCATTACAACCATTTGTTTTTCTAAATACTCCTTGGCAGTAAATGTTATTAGACACCATTAGAAACACATTGGTGAATACATTTCTTGGTAACGATTCAGTTCCCAGATTGGTCAAAATATCTGAAATGCCCTAGTGTAGGCATTTCTCTTGACTCCTCTTCTCTTTCTCATTCTCGTGACTCCCTACAAGAACCACAAAAGGCAACAACAAAGTCCAAAAGAAAAGTATAAATACAGTGTTTAAAACTGGGGGAGGATTGTCTGGCGTAGTATACACACAGTGTGTCTGGATTTGTATCTTTTCCTGCCTTTGCCTCATCTGTGGATCTGGATGTACAGTATTTTGTACTGCTCTGTACAATATACTGTACTTTGGTTAGGGTTAGACCTCTAAGGTGAGCAGTGTGCCGTAGCTTCATCTGATTGACTAAAGCATAATGTGTTGAGGTGTCTGCCTGGGTAAATCTGTCCCCTGGGGCCTGTGTTTGGGGTTTCTAGGAACGTCTCAGGGCCAGATTTACATACATCAAAGGCTCAGGACATGCTGGCCTCCGGAGCTATACAACGGTACATGCCTTTTCTGGCATAACATCAAATCCTTCTCACCTGGGAAGCTACAGCCTGTGTCCGTCCCTCTGAGCTTAACTTGATAAATCAAATAGCCTGAATAGAAATGTGCTCTGGTAAGGGGTGCATGGAATTCATGTCTATTCATGTCATGTCTATGGTTTACTAAGGCTGTAGCTAAATATGCACCCATGGCCCACGTGGGGACATGGGGTGGAAGGCCCATGGCTGTCTAACTCTATTTCTGAGCCTAAGTATTATTGGGTGATTGAATTAATAAGCTGTGTTTCGATTATTTATTCATTGCCACATTTAACACCCATTGGCATTAGTAATTTGCACCAGATTTTAAAGATGGGCAATTTCCATGCAACAGCATTGTATTGCATGATTATTAAAACTAATCCAGCAGAATGTATAATCAACCACTTATCATATCTCCTTCTGGCACGTGTTTGACTACAACACGCTTAAAGGGCCACTTGACCCCTTTTGCAATCAGAGCTTATTTTAATTATCTTTAGGGCACAAGGAACACTCTCTTTAGCCAAATTATGAATGTTCCTTCCTGGGCCAAGTCCAGGAAGGAGATCCCTTGATGTTCATGACCTCATGAACATAAAATCAGTCATAGTTCATAACTAAAAAAACAAAACAAAAAACAAAAAACAAACCTATATTACTCACGTAAAAAAGTGTTCCATGTGTCCTAAACATCATTAAAATACGCTCTGCTTGCAAAAGGGGTGAAGTAGCCCTTTTATGTGCTCTTTCTTGGTGATGACACAGAGTGTGTGCTTACTTTTTAGTCATGCCAATTAATTCCTCCCGACACATACTCTTTTGTGTTGTCACTGCTGTTAATGCCACCGAGACCCCTAACGCAAGATGTTGAAACAGAGGTGTCCAGAGACCAGCTGGATAACTCATGCACACGGAGCAGAATGGTATTTGATCAAAATGAGGCTGCAAAAGGTTGGCTTGGGTGTCTACAGCGTTTTTGTCCAGCTGCCATTTACTTTATTATTTGATGAAATAACAAGAGACTTGTGAATGTGCACTCACCTTTATTGCTACTACAAACTATTGCAGTTACTGCAGAGGCTGAGACACATGAGAGGAGACAAGGTTTGGCGAAACAAAAAAACACATCCACTTCCCTGGACAGTCGTTTCATACAGCACAGCTCACCTCAATATGCCGCATGCATTTATTTGTTGTTGTTGTTGTTTATACGTTTAGAGTTTGCAGCCATAGTTTTACTGAAGTTAAGGTTAGGAATAAGGTTAGTTTTCGGCATTGATTTATGGAGGTTAAGTTTAGTATTACCAGGTGGTGAGTGGCCATTCCAAGGTTTCAGGAATTGTATCGAATTGTATTCACTAGAATTGGTTTGACTCACACATTGTTTAAAATGAGTTTGACACAACCTGACCCTTAACTTTCTTCACAAAATACTTAATATTTATAAGAAACAATGATATTCAAATACTAAATTCTATTGCATTTCCTGACAAAGCATTATTACAGTATGTCTTATCTTTTGGTTCAAATAACCTCTCTCTCTCTCTCTCTCTCTCTCTCTCTCTCTCTCTCTCTCTCTCTCTCTCTCTCTCTCTCTCTCTCTCTCTCTCTCTCTCTCTCTCTCTCTCTCTCTCTCTCTCTCTCTCTCTCTCTCTCTCTCTCTCTCTCTCTCTCTCTCTCTGTCTCTCTCTCTCTCTCTCTCTCTCTCTCTCTCTCTCTCTCTCTCTCTCTCTCTCTCTCTCTCTCTCTCTCTCTCTCTCTCTCTCTCTCTGTCTCTTTACTCTCTAGCCGTGTGTCCAGTACTGGCCAGAGCCTGGCTTACAGCAGTATGGACCCATGGAGGTGGAGTTTCTGTCCATGTCAGCAGACGAGGATGTCATCACTCGTCTGTTTCGGGTCAAGAATGTCACGAGGGTCAGTTGTTCAAAATGGTTCAGCTCAGTTTCAGTCTTTTTATTACATTTTGGTGGCACTTCATACCTTCAGCATTCAATATTCAAGAATTTAATTATATTTGAATTTGAATCCCAAATGGTAGAGAGAATGTTCTGCCAATATATGGTATGATCAGATATATCTGCAGTAAAGAGATCTAGCAACAGAACCCACATCTGAATTCATCCTAATGTCATTTAAAACTACTCCAAGTGCAGTCTCTGAACCGTGATGAGTTTAGAACTTTTCAAAGGATGATGCGACATTCATGAAAGAAATTTCCATTTTCTCTGGTACTTTGGCAAGGAAGAGTAATTTCAATATGGGTCTAAACATAATTAGGATTGTTGGTGTCAAGGATAGATTTCTTCAGTAGTTCTAATCTTTTGTGTAAAACATCTAAAGGAGAGGGGGAGGGTTTCATGCCATTCATCATTCTCAGTAAATCTGCTGGTGCACACCGGATCAAAGTTTGATACACTCCACTGTGTGCTAGAGAGATTGCATGATTTGAACGCTTAATGCTGGAAACCTTATCAGCAAAAATGACTGAAGAGTCAACCTGACCTTCAGGATGTTGCTATGCAATCACGACTGTCTGTAGCTAAGTACGTGAACCCGCCACATGAATACCCCGAAAGGTCAATTCATAATGTTGACAAATCTACTGTGTACCATTTTCATATAAAAGCTGCAAGGCAGTGTTATGCACTTTTGATGGCTGGAGACAGAGGCAGGGATGCCCACAAGCACAAGTTCAAGTCGAGTCTCGGGGTCGAGTACAAGTACAATTTCAGAGTCTGGAGTCTTAAAAAAGAACACTAGAATGCCTAAGGGGTCATTTTTGACCGTTTTTGAGATTTTGAAGTGGATTTTCTCTGCCTGTGATGGTCTGAAAAGGTCCCCCTTGCATGACTTTTCCTAAATATGCAATTCAAGTCATCTATGTTTTTCTTTTCGTTTGTAATAATTTCTAAATATGAATTTTGATGCGGAACTTCCTACAAAGACTGGCATTCTCGGTCAAATTTGACCGTCCTCACCCTCTTCCCCCTCCTCCCCCGCTACTCCTCACAGAAGGATTTTTCGCACCAGTCTAATGGGTAATTTACATTTCAATTGTTGTCGCGTCGGGTGCGGCCTCTCTCTCTCTGTCTCTCTTTCAGCACTAAACTAAGCTAACTAAACTTCTCTTTGTAACTTTTCCACATTTTCAACTGTTTTTATTAGACCCGCAAAAGGTTTTTAGTCCACTTAGTCATTTCATTTTATCACGTGCAGCTGCGATGCGGCAACGCGGCCTAAGCAGCAGACACATGCATGAGTAGCCTATTCTCAAACGATTAGGCTATAGATCTTATTTTCAAACAATAATACCTCGGTCAATTCTCAATCATTTCTTACCGTTCAACATGTTATGTTGAAAAAAATGTGCCTTGTTTTTTTTGCTGTATGTGGCGTGCATTTATCCCAAGTCTGCGAAATGTTATTAAATAAATGGCAAAAAAGTCGGGCATTTGCGGCAAAAAATACGCCCGTTATAAATCTTTCTTTTCTCACCGACCGCCGTATTCAACAGGCCCTCTTCATAAAGCACAGGTATGATTAATAAACGTAATTGCTAGGCCTATAGTCAATTTTCTAGCGGTGTTAATCCATTAAAAAGACAGAAAAAGCCGTTCTTTTTTGCATATAACATTCGTCTGCGCCCCAGTGTAAAAGACAGGGGAAAAAGAGACGGGAGAAGGGAAAAAACAGACCCGGACTCATCAAGCCATGGCTAGGGGGGGCTGGAAGATTGCCAGGCGGGCAACTCCAAGGTTTTTCACACCAAGGAACCCGAATTATCCTCATTTGTGTCAGAAACGTCATAAGAGAAGATATTTGATCCCCGTAACCTTTGATTTGAGGAGAAAGACGCACGGGTGGGCACTGCCCTCCCCTGTCCCATGTAGATCTGGCCCTGGATTTGACCAGAAACTCCGCCACTATAGAGCGGTAACACGGGCATCGACAAGCGATGCAGCGTGGATTCCTTCGTCTAGAAGTTTTCATCGCAAAAAACAATATAATAAAAAACAGTTTAAAATGAGGAAAATATGCGCTTCGGCACAAATACATGGTTATAGAAAAAAAAAGTTTAGTGCTGAGAGAGAGATAGAGAGAGAGAGAGCGAGAGAGAGAGACCGCACTGGTCTTAGTTTAGTGCTGAAAGAGAGACAGAGAGAGAGAGGCCGCACCCGACGCGACAACAATTGAAATGTAAATTACCCATTAGACTGGTGCGAAAAATCCTTCTGTGAGGAGTAGCGGGGAGGAGGGGGAAGAGGGTGAGGACGGTCAAATTTGACCGAGAATGCCCGTCTTTTAAGGTATAACTGCTACCCTAGTCATTCTGGTGTCTTAAAAAAGAACAGAGCCGAGGGCTGAAATAGCCTAGTTGTGATAATGAAAGAAATCACATACAAGCTGTTTACATGCAGTTTCACAATATGTTGACAGCTTGTATATCTGTTATTTTGAATGGGGTATGCTGTATATCATGCTCATCCAGCTGAGAATCCAACTTGCTGGGATTTGGTGCAGTTTAACTCCTTAAACATTTATTTTGATTGCATTGAATTGAGTTATCAAGCGTATAGTTGTTTAGAGTTAGGAGTAGGAAAGATAACAAATCAGTACAAATATTTTTATTAGTTAATTACTACACTATTTACTTCATGAAATAATTTGCTCCATTTCGAAGGTACTGTAACTATTACATATCTGAGTTTGACAATCTACACTGATTATCATTACTATAATACATAATACATCACTAATGAATCAAATTGTTTCTCTTGACTTTTCACCCAGAAGAGTTGGATTCTTGCTGAGAAGAACCGTATCCGGTATGCCTGCTGTAGCATAATGTGGGCATCGTGGGCAACATATGGAACCTGACGTTAATGCAGTGAACATTAATTACATAGTGTTTAACGAGGTCAGCAGATGCATGTGGCAACCCACATGCATCAGTTTGTGCTTGCCTAACCATATCTGTGGGTATGGAATGAGCTGCTCTACGCACCGAGGGTTCCTTTGGACAATGGCACTCTTTCTTTCGGCCATTTTATTCAGTAACGTGGGTCCAGAAAATGTGGTAGTGTCTCGATACTCCACACTCCTCGAGAGTTTGAGAGTCTCTTTTGTGGCGTCTTGTTTGAGTGTTACTCAAGTAGAAGACTTTAACTTGAGTCTCCATCGCTGGTTGGAGGCACTTCTGGGCTGTGTGCTCTCAGGTGATAAGTAACAAATGCACACTTCAAGAGCTTTGACTTTACAGCAGCCTGCAGCATTTGGGTCGCTCCAGCAAGTTCCAACTGAGGATCCTTCTTTGTCTGTAGGCCTCACTTCACTTGCTATCACGCTACAACACACAGCGTGCCTCAGTGCCTCTGTGCCTCTGTCCTTCTATAGCTACGTTCTCATGCACACGGCACTACTTTGGTCCCGTGTTGCGTTCTGCCAGTGCCAAGGAAATTGTCAAATAAATACACCGCCAAAGTGTAGCCCGAATATGTGCACAGGGCAGGTCGGCAGAACATTAAACAATTTATTCATAGCTCCATATTATACATGCTGCAAAGGACATATTTGAATTCACCAGGCCAGGAAATTGAACCAGCACCGCTGGGATTTCCATAAAGCCACCTATAAGGGTGAAGATGTACAGCGTAGCCACTCCCCGTACCGTGGGAAAAAACACAGTAGAGAAGCACATTGACATGCATGCCGTAAAGGTCAGTCTCACCCCCTTTTTTCAATTTCCTCCTGATTAACTTCGATGGGCGTCTTCCCTGTCTTTCATGCGTCCGTTGGCATACTAAAGAGGAGCTTTGATTGGAATGCATGGCATATTTCTCAGCAGAGGAGTTATTCTCCAGAGGCTCTGCTGTTTTTGTTCATAAAACCATAACGGGCATTTAAATGAAGTATCTGGTGCCAGGAGAATCAGGGAGCAGAGGTTGTCATCTGGTGGGCAGTCTATGTGCTGTAAAATGAAACTGAAAAATGAGTCTGCTGTAAAGAAAGAGTGTGCAAGCGTGTGAACCTTCCAGACCTTGTTAGCAATTTTATCCCAAAACTCGGGTTGTCCCGAAGCCATAACAGGTTGTACACTACACACACACAGCTGTTGTTCAGGAGCTGTGTTGTCCTCCTCAGCTCCAGGAGGGCCAGCTGGTGGTGTGCCAGTTCCAGTTCCTGCGCTGGTCGGCGTACCGTGACGTGCCAGACTCCAAGAAGGCCTTCCTCAACCTGCTGGCTCAAGTGCACAAGTGGCAGAGGGAGTGTGGAGAGGGACGCACCGTCGTCCACTGCCTGTGAGTCAGCCGGATTATAAAACATTCTTACATGCGTTATGAATATTCTTACGATTCCTTATGAACATATTTGTAATGAAATGCATTATGAACATTCTCATAATGTATTAAATCATTATTATAATGCATTATTAACATACTTAGAATGCATTATAACATAATAAAAAAGTAATAAAACATTGTTAAAATATGCTTAATCATATCTGTCCCCTGGCCCTGATTCATCTGATGGATGAAGACCATGTACTGTATTATAAACACTCTTTTTTATTATTTTTATTATTTATTTATTATTTTTTTTGCAAGTCTCCTGTGGGGGTATTGCATATCAAGGCAGTGTTTAGGCTTACTTTACAATGATGCCTGTGCTGCGACTGCGAGACCCTGCACAAAGCTGTCTCATCATCTTGGACTAGTGTAGTTGGATAAGACCTTAACATTCAATGGAATGCGATGCTGTGTTACCACTCAGCACAGACAGCCTTCCAAAATGCATCCGTTGTTTGAATAGAGGATCTGTTGGTATTGATACTGTCATTTTAATGTTTTGCCTTTGGCATCTGGGTGAAACCCATAATATTCCAGAATAAAATAAATGTTAAGATCATGCATTGATTATCAAGCTAGGATTAAGTGACCATCCAATAATAGCCTTAATTAAAATCTCTCAATAAGTGGTTAAGTTGTCTTCCCAGGTCCAAACCCTGTCTCACAACACACATGAACCCTCACTCACTAGCTATTAGTGTAATTGTTTTGCTGTAACTCTTGTGTTGTCATAAGCCCCTCGGGTAAGGAGCAGAGACCCCCCCTGATGAATATGAATGGACGCTGACGCTCATTGGTCAGCCAACACATGCCCAGCCCCCCGCCCCCCAATCATCCAAACTGTCATCACTCAGCACTGTCACACAGCATTACCCGCAACAACCGGGACAGAGATTATGGAGATGAAATCAATGATGTCTTCATACAGAAAGCCTTGGTTCTGGACACACTAGTGAATCCGAGGCTGCCAAAGCACTGAGGACGATTGATGCTCTTAATATTGCTGCTATTTTGCCGCTGGGTCTGCCTCGCCCTTCTCCGACTTCACCTCTGGAGAGAGGAAGTGTGGCAGTAGTTTATTGATTAACCTGGACAATACCTCTGGCAGGATGTGGCATAATGTGGTCGTTTCTCACTTCTGACTTGCTTGCAGTGTTTCCAGTTTGACCATTTCTCTATGAAGACACAGTGGGCCTTCATTTATCAACCTGGCACAGATCAAAAATGGGTGGAGATCAATGGGCGGGATTTATAAATCGATCGGGACTCTTACTTGAGTTTACAGCCAACTCATATCTCAAGTGTGGTCTCAGGTCATGTAGGTTTATAGGCTAGTTTGTTCCAGTTTGTTCCATCATAGACATATTGTTTATCCATCTGGACACATGTATCCACTATACAAAATGTATAGCTAACACACTAATAAATAATTCATATGAATATATATCATTTTATAAAGGCATACATGGGCACGCCTATTTTATTTCCAAGTCAAATCAATATTGAAAACAACTATAACATATTTGCAATGATATAGGTTAGGCACTTGTCATTCGCCCATTTAAACAAGTGCATTAGCATGCATTCTGATTACAGATGTGTCTCACAGTAGGCTGTAGATCTCTTTTACACATTCAAGGCTATTTCCGTCATTCAGGATTGGTGCGGCTGTAATCATTTCATGTATATGAGGTCTCTAACTGTAGTAGCTAAGTCCTCTGGGTTTAGGATAGAATCCCAACATCTCACCCCAACGTTGGTGATCTTCACACTTCCTCTGGGACCTCAGAGGGAGATCGGAGATGCTGTAATATCAGTACAATCTCACAGGAACAAATGACATTTGTGTCTTGTGCTTGGTTTGGGATGAAAGAGGGACATGGTGAATATACAGTATACTGTAACCACAGCCTGTAAGTAGGCCATTTAGCAACCAGATGTTCTGGTGACTGGGTTGGGACTTCTTCCTAGATACATAAATAAACAGATACATAAATAAACAGGTTAGACTAACAGCTTCAGAACATAAATTGGGAGGGAGATTATATTGTGTATTTCAGTATACAGTATGTGCTTTAATGAGCCTGCCCTGTAGATATGTTCATGTGGCTGTGTATTTACAGTAAAACAATTCCTTCAGTTCATAAAGTGGGTTGGATTTGTATAGCTCTAACCCGAACACTATAAACATTGGGCACTTTTTGACAGGAATGGAGGTGGCCGCAGTGGTTCCTTCTGTGCCTGCACCATTCTGTTGGAGATGATCCAATACCAGAACATGGTGGACATCTTCTATGCTGTCAAGACGCTACGGAACTCTAAACCCAACATGGTGGAGTCTCTGGTAAGAGGTGGTTTTCAATGTCAATGGCATAACATAAACAAGACAATGAACTGAAAATTGTTTCAATTGTTTCAAAACAAAAATCATTACAGTATTTTCCGTACTGCTGTTGAACCATGTGTGTACATGATTTTGAAATTGCCCATTTGGGGGTGAACTCAGTTCTAAACATGAACATTTGGTCGTAAATCATGAAATGTGTCCAAAATGTCACCAAACACATTTTCTTCCTTCTAAAGAGATATTTACGTAGATTGTGTGAAATGTCACATCTCACCTAGACACATGATTTTGACCAGGAGGATAAGATTCATTGTATCCTCTGAGCAGGCAGCGAGGCTGTAATAGCTCAACCTCAACCGTAAAGAAAAATGGCAACCCCTCCGGGGTAGAAGATGAAAGTTATATAGTGCAACTTCAATGCCCTACTTGAGCATAATACTACAGCATCACACAAGGCATTATACATAGCAGATCTGCATGCATTTATTTGTTTATTTACAGTTTAATTTATACTCCTATTGCTTTTTTAATCTACAGGATCAGTACCGATTTTGCTACGACCTCATCCTGGAGTACTTGGACTGCTTTGAAGGGAGATAGCAACATGTTTACATCGTACGGGGGCTCCCGGTGACCGCCTACACATCACTGCACTGGGTTTAGATAGATGAGAAAAAAGAAGCCTGAGTTGTCAAGATTCTGACTTTCAACCTTTAATGTACAGCCGTGATTTCCTCCTTCTTGTCGGTGATGTTTGATTCTTCTGCCTTTTTTCTGGACAAATCTATCACGCCAGGTGTTTCCGTGAGGACAGCGGAGCGTCGCGGTGGCCATGGTGGGATTTGTTCTGTGCTTTTGGGGCTGCCGTTCCATTTCATACGGGAAGGGGCGCTGGTTGTATTTCCAGAGGCTCTGCCGGCATTTCGACTACAAAACAACATTTCAAACGAAATTGACTCAAAAAACCCATTCATAATTAAATATAAAAACTAAGAAAGTCTCGGATGATTCTCTGCTGGACGCTACTGACCTCTGTGACCCGATGGAAGAGAAGCATATAGAATGGATGGATAACTCAAAAACATACAGACACACCCGAGAGCATCTCCACCATAAACTGCCTTATTCTGTTCTGCCTCTGAGTCTAGGAATTGAGTCAAAGTGATTCATTGAGTGATTCTCGAACTCTGTACAGAAACACGAAACACAACAACACAGTTGCTCCTCTAGGGCTTGATTCATGCATGGTTGTGCATTGGTGTCTCAGACCGACAATAATTGATCTAGAAACATCACAACACATTGCGGCAGAACAGGCAGCTTGCAGATTTTCTTTTTTATATTCTTGGTGCACAACATTGGTAAACAACCAAGTTTAAAATAACACCTAACACGTTGCCCTCGTCATCTGCAGTATTGATGAAGAAAACTGTACAGTAGTTGGATGTGATATGGATTTATTTTAATATTATTTTTTATTCAAGGGTAGCTGTGTGTTGCCGTTGGACAGAGGTTTCCCCGAGGCCTCGGCGAAGACACGCCTGTGTCGTTATCTGTTACGGTGCCAACGTTCTGACAGACTTGAAGTCCCTTTTGAAGCCCCTTCCTCACCCTGTTCTCCTGCTTCATGCTGGCACAGGAATTCTGTCTTATATCCGTCGCTGTTGGTGGAAACCTTGTAGTTCTAAAAATGTCATGTGGAAATAACAATAACAGTCATGCAGAACATAATTAGTCACAATCTCTTGATGATACAGTACTTTTTATTAATTGGTGCAGTGTTTATTAAACACAACGTTGAACCTGTCGTACTGTACACACTGTGAGCATGTACATTGGGATTTCTTTTTGCTGCTTTTGCACGCCACTGTTATATAAAAACATCTAATTTCATTAAAAAAAATAAACTTAACAATATGAAATAATTGAAATAACGGAGATGCAAGGTTTCTACCCAACAGCAACAATCTGTTCGGTTCCTCATCCCACAGTGAGGGTTTCTGTTTCATTTTTTTTGCAAAGCAGCTGGTTTGAAGTGTGTCAGAGGCAGCAGCGAGGTGCCACACTGGCCGTGTTCAAAGAGATGTTCTGAGCGCGCTGCTCTGCCGCATAACCAGCCTCTAAAGGTGCTTTTCATCTGTTTCTGTCCTATCTCGTGCTGCCTCTCCTCATAAGCTTTTCAGTTTACCAACAAAAGCCTGGGGGCGACTTGTTTTGAATATTTTATGTTCTAATTTAACTAGTGTAGGCAAGACAGTAAAGACGGGCATGGATTTGGTGAAAGGGGAATGGAACCAACCACAGACTTGTTGTCTAGCTCCACCCCCAACACGTGGCTTTGTGTGTTCTGGATACATGATTGTTTACGCTCCCATTATCAATATGATCAGCTGCAGCTGCGGCTTACTGGTGTGCCAGGTTCTTAATCTGAAACAAACTCTGTAGAATCAGTCTGGGGTTTCGTGGGGTACGTGTTAGTCCGGCCACATGGCCGCTTAAGACTCATCTGTGGCTTCCGTGTGCAGTTAGGCTTTCGGTATAGGGTTTGTGTGGGTTAGTATTCCGACTACGGTCAGAATATTGGTAATCGGATTTATGGGTTGTCAGATTATTGGGACATCTGCATAATGCAACACACCCTGGGATTTCAGTGTCCCTTCATATACAAGTAAGTAATTGATGGCGACAGAATAGGAGCAGTAACATTGTGAAAGCTATAAAATTCAACTCATGCTTTAGTTTTACAAATACAACTGAGTAACTTTAAATTGCACACATTTTAAGGCCCTCTGAACAGTACATTCCCCAAAAATATGAGAAAGCTATCAAAAATGTAACTATAACCCCACTGTCCTGCTTGTTCTAAGAATAAGAGGAGTGTTTTCCCACATTTGAGCCAAATGTCTGTAGAGCTAATAGGAGCCATAAAAGCTATCAAGGACTTAATGAATAGAAGTAAGTCATTATGCATGTCAGCATGTGTGGTACAATGTGATGCGCTGGAGCTGTAATGAGCTGTCAGGCTTTTAAAGGGAACATAAAAGCAGGCCTTCAGCATACTGATGAGAAGTGATTTGAAACACTAAAAACAATCACTGTCCATTAATGGTCCTATACCGCACAGTACCACACTCCCTGTCACACAGCACTCAGTAGTAGTGTAAAGTAAAAAAGTACATATACGCAAGTACTGTGCTTGAGTACAATTTTGAAGAATATTTTTCATTTCTTGTATTACTTTTACTCTACTCTGTTTACTAGTTGCCTTGCAGGTTTAGATTTTTATTTTCCAATTACAAAACCAAAGTTCAGCCGTTTATGGTTTGGTCATTTGAAAATATCTGATCTACAAGCATGCAACCCTTTGCTTAGCAACGTGTTGGATTCATATATGTTTCAAGAAAACTTGTGAAATGGGAGCCTGTTACAAGTAAACATCCTGTATTCCACATTTTACTTGAGGATAACTACAAGAAACGTAATTGGCATCAATACGGTACCAAATCTATGCATTATGCATATCCACTTGTCATATGTCCCATTTCGCAAGCAGCAGATCTACAAGGTCACAACATCCTGTGAGCTTGCAGATATAACATTGCATTTAATTGGTTCGTGTTAATGTGTTATGCTTTGTTACTTGTCACTGAAGTTTTGACAAAAAACCTGGTTAAATGTACTGAATTACCTTCAACCACTGCTAAAGAGAAGCGATCCTCTGCATTTGAAACAGTAAAAAATGACAGCCAAGTAATGTCCCTTAACACAGTCCCAGCTGTTAGAGCCTCGCCGTCAAACCCATGGACGTTTCTTTGGCTCCAGATGTTCAGAGGCCTTTAAGGACGGTTAAAATTCTCTGACAGATGTTCAGTGCCAACTCCCCTGTCTCCTGACAAACGAGGAGAGACACCTTGAAAAATCGCTGCCACAGTCATGGCAGCTAATGTAGAATAGATCCACGGTTTCTCAACCCATTTTTCTGGATGAACTTGAAAATCTCCGAAAAGACGCTTGCGCCCACCGTCATGACGCACTCTGATCAGCCCATTGGAATGGCCATGAACTAGGTTAATTTTATTTTTTTATTTTTTTTGTGATTTTATTTTTTTTATATTCGTGCCAGTACCGTGTGGCCAGTATTTTCTGTCGCAGCAGCTATAGGGATCAGCGTTCTGCCGATTTGTTGGACAGCTACAAGGAAGTGAAGTGCCTGCAGGACACTTGGTTGTGTTGTGGAGCGCGGAGGGAAAGTGTACATAATCTAGATGTATATTTCTGTTCTGTGAATACTGTGTGAATAATATACTATATGTTTGCCCAGAGTAAAAACGGACAGTAAGTAAAACCACAGAGCTGAATGTGTGTTGTAAAAAGAAGAAGAAAAAAAGAAAGAAAAAAAAAAGACCATTTTGTGTGAGTTTAACAGAGCTGTGAAGTCTGACCTGTACTTCCTTGCGCGCCCAGTGAACCTGCACCCAAACTGGTCGATTTACAAGCTCACGGCGCAGCACGGCACGTTGTGAGTTTGTAAGTCTGCTGTTTTGGATTTAAAAAAAAGTTTTAACAAATTTCGGGATATAATATTTTTAAAAATAAATAGTATTACATATATTGTAACATAAAATATAAAAAATGAAATATACAAATATAATAAAGTACAATATTAAAATTGTGAAAATAAAACATTTTAGGATTATGGAAATATTTCCAGTGCGGGACACAGAGCGCATACGTCCCCTCAGTAATCCCCCGATCAGATGCATCGTGCAACAGGGGTCCCACTAACCATGTGAGTCTATTGTTCCCTTCCTCCTCATCATTGCATTTCACCAAAGACATTTCATTTTTTTTATTTTCTCCTCAGGTTTTTCTTTTTTTTAATTGATTTTATTACTCTGCTCAGCATTTGACTTAAAGGTAGGGTAAGTGATTTGAAATTCATCGTGTAGTACCAGCCTGGTGCACTAGGGGCACCCAAGAATAGCTACACTATTTCAACCTGCTGCTCGATCCTGATTGGAGGAGAATTCACCCTCCACCTGGGGAACTTTTATTAGCTCCTCTGCTAACGTGGGGGAGGGGGAAACTCCATATATGGTCTGCACACCTTATAATAGAGCATTTAACAGAAAAAGAAATTGGGGTGATATCTGACAAAAGTGAAATCACTTCCCCTACCTTTAATCCAAATTTGTGTGAGGAATGTACCATTCCAAAGCTTTGATCGCAAACGCCTTACGCTGAATTTGCGCTAGCCATGTTGTTGTAGCCGTGTGTTCTGAGAATGTGACCAGGTTATCTACGGAGAGCGTTCCCCACTATACATTGGGGCCCGAGCAGCAAAAAATCAAGTTGAGAAAAACTTGACTTTGATACCCTGAATCAGAGTGAATCAATCAGAAGTATGCTGTGCTCTGATAATGAAAATCTATCATTGAACTGCCAGAAACAAGCATTGTTTGCCTTAGATCATTAAGTTTTATGTTGGCTTATACTGCTCATAAACCTGGACATGTTCAATTTATAGCATTTTCTGCATTGCGGACGCTCAACATTGTTGGTGTGAATTCAGCGTTAACTGATGGTGGTGAGTTCTCCCATCCCCCCCATGTACCACGAGAGTTCCACCGTCTTGTCTGGAGTGTTTCTGTAAGATAGGAGCCGCTCGTGTTTTTGACCATTGTATTTGTGGGGTAAGGTCTGTATCAGCTTGGGAGGGAGGGGGGGTGTTTCTCTATTCTGAAGAAGAATATCAACAATAATAAAACTGTTCTGTGGGGAAAAACTGAGATGGATTTGCTGTGTGTTGTGTTTTTGATCAATAACATGATATGTCTTTCATGTCCAGTCCAGACATAGTTTGTGGTGGATAAGTGAAACCACAAAGCACTCCAATCCAACCATGCCAGAGGTACTGTACCTGTGCTGCGGTTTGAGTCAGACAGTCTGCTGTCTGACTCAAATAACGAAACCCTTGTTAAAAGAAAAAAGAAAAAAAAAAACTAAAATGTTTCCACTATCTTTATTATTATATTATTAATAACAACTCCTCACTGAGAGTGCAGTGGATTCTCTTCCAAGGCCTTTGTGTGCTTGCAGGCAGCGCTCAGTGAAATGCACACACTGCAAAGAAAGAAAAAATATTCTGTGGTTTTATGATTAGCTGGTCAGCATTTGTTAGGAGCTGACAGACTTCCAGTCTCTTGTGGGTTTTTCCACATATGGGTGTGGCCTGCTTACTTCCACCTGGATAGAGCCCACATTGGTGCCGCTTCTACACACACACCCACGCACACACGCACGCACGCGCGCGCGCGCGCACACACACACACACACACACACACACACACACACACACACACACACACACACACACACACGCAGGTTGTACTCTCCTGACTGTTCCCCACCATTGCCTCTGCTCTGCCTCTCTCTCCCTCCCCATCTCTCTCACACTCAGACACTAAACAGTGATGTTTAAATCGATACAGTAATGTTTGGAACTATAAACTGTTTGGAACCGTATTGGCCTTGCGTGGCAAGTGTTACTGACACATTTCTTGTTCTTGCATACCTCTGAGCATAAACCCCAAATACCCAACAGTATAATATATAGTATAATATAACATAACTGTGAACCATATAGCTCAAGCTTTTTGTCCGTAGAATACACATGCTTAAAGGGGAATTACCCCACCCTTTTTCAAAATTTTACTGAGAGGATACAAATGTGACCCAAATGGACCCTAGCGGGTCCATTTGGTTCCATTTGTACCCTCTCAGGAAAAAGGGGCCTGAAAGAAAAATCATTAACATGGTGAAATACATCTTGATGATGTCATCAGATGTACAGTATTTCACCATGTTAATGATTTTTTTCTTCAGACCTCCATTTTAAGGAAATACATCATGTCCACACAACATCTCTAAGGTATATGAATGACATATTAAAATGTTGAAAATGGGTGGAGTTCCCCTTTAAGATAATGCACTCTGGGTCATTTGGATTTGGGTCCTACCTTATACATATCACTCTCTTCTCTCAGTAGCTCTGCCTCCAGTCCATCTCCCAGGCAGCCCCCTCCCTACACCCCCCCCCCCCCCCCCCATCCACCCCTCCATCCACCCCTCCATCATACCTCGCTGTCAGTTCACCCACAGTAAGGTGACACTCCACTCCAGACCACAGACTTCCTCATCCAGCCTGGACCATGTTGAATAATGCAGCATCTCTGCAAGGTGATCCAGTGTTTAAGTGAAGGGACAAGCTCACATTAATTGGAGGACAAGACCTCCCTCTGTCTGTTGGACGCGAGGACGGCCCGACCCCCTTATGGATTAGAGCCTTAAGAGGGTTTGGAGAGCGGCGGCAGAGTGATTGATCAGCTTTCAACACCGAACTGTCAGATCGATAAAGGAATGTTTTATGTGAAGAGAGTGGATGGCATTCTTCAGATGTGAAGGCCTCCACGATTGTGCTCATCCATCATTAATTTTAATTAGACATCACGGTAATGCATTATTCCTAACATCTGATATAGGTAACTATATTTTTTTGTCATTGAGGTGGATATAATTTATAACAGCCTATTTCATGTCTTCCAAACATTTTTCTCAATTTCCGCCAAGGGCTATTATAACAAGAAATCATCACACAGAGACTCTAGCACGTCCTCTCCGCTCCCTCATATTTGACCGGTGGTTTAAATTGGCGAATAATTTGAATTTTATCATTTTCATTCTGATTACTGTCGGCCTAATGATCCTCCTGTGCCAGATAAGTACTTTATCTGCTGCAGATCCATCTGGCGTCCCTCTTCATGCTCCAACTTCACTGATCACACTCTACTCTGAGCCTCTCCACCACAGTGGAAGCACAGGAGAATAATGTGTTGGTATCACAATGAGCCTACCTATACACCACAATCACATTAAAAACAAACTGTTATTTTAGCAAATATATATAAATTACAACTATAGCATAGGAAAAGTATTAGCCTAATATAACATATTATGAATAGTTACGGTGTAACACATGCTGATTTCCAAGCAGCCGCACTGGCACTATATTAATAACTGTTTTATATTCAACACCTGTTTTGTATTCATAAACCCAGCAGCATGCAGGACTGTGGTGTGTTTGAATCAAAGTAGTTTGTCATAGAAGACGGTATAGAGTTCTAGAGTACATTTCCTATCTGATTGAATGCTTCACATACGTAGTTATGAAAGGAACTGCTAACAAAAAAAGAATATACCTAAGTAAATCGCACAATAGTGCCGACTGCCGACCCTCCGTGACCCTCTCCTACAGTCTCCTTCTGGGAGATTCACTACAGGGCCGTCTTTAAAAGAACAAACACACAGGTAATAACGCTCCCAGTCCCAGATCCGCTCAAATATAGAAGGTCTATACCTCCTATAGTGTGCCGTTCGCTATGTAAATCTCCTCAAGCTACATTCAATAGCAAGGCCAAGGAGATAAAAGTGATTTTATGTGGGCAGTACTCTCCATCTATAATAATAGACATCTTGTAAAATAATAATGATGTGCAGTACCGGAGCAATGATTTGAAACCAAACTTTCTTTTCTTTCTTTCCTTCTTTTTATTTATTTATTTTACCAAAATCTAGAGTTACTATATTCAGGAACAATTGGTAGCCTTACAGATGAAAAATGACGTAACTCCACCCCGAGCACGCCGCTGCTCAGAGAGTGCACGGTGCGTTTAACATTAAATCACAAAAAAATGACCCTGAATTTGTGTTTTATGGGCCACACTGGAAATAAACATAGAGGAGAGTCAGTGAAATCATTTTGGGGCCGAAGGCCGCAGCTGATGGTCTGGTCCGCAAACCCGGCAACCGTTTTACTATCGATCGGCCGTTTTACTATAAGCCACGACCTTATACTCTAAGGCCACGACCGATAGACCATCAGCCATAACCTTAACCTTTGACCGATAGGATAAAAACCTGCCGCCATAGACAGATCTAGAAATTATGGGCCCCTGGGCCAGTTCTCCCTGTTATTCACTGCTACCCCTTTTTGGGGGGAAGGGGGGGCTGAGCTTGAGCCTCTTAGCGATCACACAGACACTCAACCTCAGGGGCCCCCGATAGCTCAGGGGCCCCTGGGCCTGGGCCCAACGTTCCAGTGGGATAATCCGTGACTGATGGACCATTGGCCACGGCCAGTATATATACAGTATATATAGAGAGAGAGAAATATTGTACAGCATTTTTGCAGTAAGTGAAAGTGTCTAACAAGCTAAAAACATCAGACAAAAAACATACAAAAACATCTCTATTTCTACACTCATCAAGGTCTATGTGACTGTAGGCTACTTGCCGTTAAAAGTTATAACTTGAATCATAATTAATTATGCTGCTTTGTGTGACCTCATCATACTGTACATCATGGGCGTCACCGCCATTCACTATGCGGGTGCCTCAGCACCCGCAACTTTTTCACGTCGGAAAAAAAAATAATGCGAAAAAGTGGGGGTGCTCCGGTGCTGGCCAAATCGCAACTGTCCATGCTGCGGGAGAGGCAGAGCCATATGAACCATATAGTGTAAACAGAGTTACGACAACTCCATCCACTCCAAGAGGCAAGTTCAATGGCGGCTTTTCTACTGAGACAGGGCAACAGCCCCTTGAAAGCATGCATAAAATAGCTCTTATTTGCGCTGTCGCCCTCATTGAAAACAATGCATTTCCAACTCCAGTTTGTTTGTCCCTATTCAGGCTGCATGAACAGCAGCGCGAGCGTTCAGTTTGTGACCCATCAATGTCGCAACTCTTGTAATAGATGGCAGGCACTGATCTGGGAAGGAGGGAGACGGGGTGACCGGCCGCTTGCATTCATTGCTTTGATATGAGTTGCACAGTCGGCGACGGTGCGGTTTTGAAACTTTTTCGTCAATCCACTACATTCTCGTCTCGACACGTCAGGTCAACCATAACTCACAAACGTCTCGTCATATTTTAGTCATCATAGATAGCCGTTTTATCTCGTCACAGTCAGTCTTGTACTGCATTATAACACTGCTTCATTGAAGTGTGTAACCATTACATTTATTGTGAAATATTAGTAAAAAGTGTTTTAGAGGGGGAAAAAAAGCCCAAAATTTTTCGCAATTTAACCCTTGCAGCAC
Organism: Benthosema pterotum; assembly: GCA_039105355.1. Lineage (NCBI taxonomy): Eukaryota > Metazoa > Chordata > Actinopteri > Myctophiformes > Myctophidae > Benthosema > Benthosema pterotum. The sequence continues at coordinate 35,645,814 of CM076967.1, read as the reverse complement.
CCGCATCTTTCCAGACGCGGTGACGCGCCTGCTGTACATCACCCACGTCATCATGAGCAGCACATTGTCTGTTCCTGAGCTCAAGGGTTTGTTTGCGTTTTTGGGACACATACTTCAACGACATGAATCGCGATGTGGAGAACAAGAGGCAACGGTTGCCAGGGTAACGTCATCAGTTGAAGTTTGGGTTGATAAGATGAGAGCTTTTGAGGGTGACCTTCAGAGACGCACAGGGACACACAGAGCCGTAGGGAGGGCAACGCGCATAACGCGCAGTGCGTTGGGCCCCACGTGACCGGCAGGGCACAATTAAAAATAAAAATAAAAATCTATAAATATGCATTTTCCCGAGAAAACTGTTGAATCTGCTTTGTGCCCCTCTCCAGAGACATGGTGCCCCCCTGTTTGTCACGCAGTCCCTTAAGCTAATTTCGTCAAATAGATTTGGGAAATAGATAAGGGGATTTCAAAGCCACGTGCGTGCACAGACTGTGCGCACTGCGCAGCATTGGAGATGTCCACAGAACCGCCAGTTCAATTCATCTCCTTATTTATGGATTGTCCTATAAACAGCTCTAGACAGCTGCCTGCTGTCGGTCACTTGCTTGTGTTTAGGTAAGGCATATGATATAATTAAATACATTAATTAACTTGTGACAATGCTGCTGCTTTCACGTTTCCACTGAAATCCCGACGGTTACATTTGTCTTGATTCCGCTTCGTAGAGAAGACCTACCTGCATATCCTATACAGCATCTGAGAGAATGATTTTTGCCCGTCACGCTGCATTTTGAAATGTACAAAATGGTCCAGAATTGAAGGAGATATGAATGATCAAAAAGATGTCTGTTTTGCGCGAATTTCCCGACTTTTTTTTTTTGCAATTTACTAATGTTTAGTTTAATAACGTTTTGCAGACTTGGGATAAATGCTCGCCACATACAGCAAAAAACATGGAACATGTTTTTTCAACATAACATGTTGAATGGTAAGAAATGATCGAGAATTGACCGAACTGTAATTGTTTGAAAATACGAACTAAAATACTCAGCCAGGCTGCGGGCTTATTCAGGGCCGCAGCGCCACTACTAGGTTTTGGAGGCCCTAAGCATAACTGGTCAGGGATGCCCCCCACCACCACCTCACCCTACACACGCCCCCACCTCTCTGTGTAGGCTGCAAGGGTGCAGCCTACATGAAAATTTCAGTAGGATTTCACAGGGGCTGTGGTTAATTTGCTGGTCCAGGCTATAGCTTGGGCCAGGAATTCAGGGAAGGAAAAACAGGGGTTGACACTAAGGTCTCGGAGGCACTTGCCATCGGAACGTAAAAATGAAACCAAATGGACCCTTGCGGGTCCATTTGGTTTCATTTTACACTCTCAAGAGTTAAAATTCATCATCTTAATTAGCCCAGGTCTACACAACTAGAGAATGAAGATTAGGTCATTTTGATCTGTATGTTAATTTGCCTGTTTTGTTTCCCAAACCCAGCCTGGAATTGTGTAGGCCTATAGCTAGAAAGCAGGGAAAGACACAGAGGCAGAGTGCAATGACTGCCTCAAAGACAAATTTATCTTGTGTTGTGTTATAGTGCACTAAGTTGCACACTTGCCCGATCGGGCAACCAGGTAGCAGTCTTCACTTGCCCGACCATTTTTTTTTACTTTCCCCGGGCAAGCAGGCAAGTGTTGGTGTCAACCCATGAAAAAAAATCGCTATTGCAACTGAGAAACAATGAGTAGTGGTGGGGGATTCGGGGAACTATACATTACAATGGCATTAGGAAGGTTGTTCCAAGGTGTTAGACTTCATTAATTCAGCCTTTTGTTATCAAATGAGTCAAAACCTGTTTAACTGGTTATGGAGACTGGAGGTGTTGGATCGTTCTGAAAACAACAGGATGGCTAATGGCCCATCACTGCTTATGTGAAACGGTGGCCCTGTGAGAAATACAACATTTTTGTCTTTTTTGTTGGGAGTGGGGAGTGGGGGGTGGGTGGGGGGGGAGTGGGGGGGGGGGGGCACCAGAAAGCATTTGTGCTTAGGGCACCCAAATGGCTAGCAACGGCCCTAGGGACACACAACTGCACGCAACTACACACCACAACAGCACTGCAGTTAATGCCTTCAGAGAGCCTTCACACAGGGAAACACAACAGCACTGCAGTTAATGAGCATGAACCAAGGCGGGAGGTTTTACTGTAGCCCCAAGCAGCTGCTCTCTCTGCATACAATACACAACAATAACAGCACACCTGCAGTCACAATCGATTTTACCTGGAAAGAAAAAAAAACATGTCTGTCCGTCTCTTTAAAGGTCTGTCTGTCTGTTGTTGAAAACCATGAAAAAGACAAGCAGGAAATCTTTCTATGGCCGAAAACCATGAAAAACAACATACTGTATGTCATCAAAACCCATGTTTTGTGTTGTTTGTTTTTTGTTTCATTTTTAATTATAAAAAAAATATATATACAGTATTTTTTCGACACATTTTCACCCCAGAATAGGGACGTAAGGGTTCATTTAAGAACATTCAGAGTTTGGAGTTGACTTTTCTTATATTATAATATTTTTTTTCCTCTTCACAGCAGATTAAGTTCTACCAGAGAGGAATTGGGAGGTCTTCTGGGTATTATCTTCCCTCATTAAGCTTCATAACAATCGATTTCAACAAAGTTATTAATGCACAGCACTGCCATTGATTGTCTCTCCGTTTTCTTTTCGGCTGCAGGAGCATCACGCTCAAAGAAAGGGTTGTTCAATAGCATTGATTGATGTATGAAAACATTAAAGATAAAAAACCTGGAAATTTGAATTAGCTGGTTTCATTCTGACAGCCAGCAATCGTATGCTATCAGACTAGAATTATATATCATCAACCACATAAGCTCTAACCTATTCAGTACTTTGGCTATTCGAAAACAGACCCGCAATGTGTTGCTGTAATCTGAAAATTCACGTCTTCATAGTTCAGACAGACTCCACCTTAGCCTGTAGCTCTTGCTCTACCCTCAAAGACTTTGCAGGCTTATGAAGAGGCTAAAATTGAATTGAAATAGCATCCCAGAGGGAAAAAATGCTTCTCAGTTTAAGCTCAGGAGCATCTCTTAAGCAACCATGTTTATTTATCACCTAGAGATCACCTATGCCTCTTTATGGCTCCTAAGATGCATACTAGGATCCATAAATGAGGCAAAGCTGAAGTCTCTCCAATGGCTGTTACGGCTGTATTTGAGAGATAAATGAGGCAAAGCTGAAATCTTGCTATATGCGTACATATAGCAAGATTTCAGCTTTGCCTCATGTGGCTCTTAGGAGCTTTATGGCTCTTAGGAGCCATAAAGAGGCATAGGTGATCTTTAGAAATAAACGTGGTTGCTTCTGAGCTTAAACTGAGAAGCATTTTTTCTCTGGGATGTTATGTAGACTCTATATAAAAATTTCCTCTGGGATGTTATGTAGACTCTACATAACATCCCAGAGGAAATTTTTGACCTGATATCTCTCTATATTGTAGTGAGATTCCAGGTCATTGCAAATCATTCTGGATTAAGAACGTGTGCCTAAATTGTACATTCATTTTTGTACAAGAAGATAATTAATCATCTAAATTTGAAAGTATGTTGGAAGAAGTATCAGCTGTGAGTGCAGTCTGTAGTATAGTCTGTACTCTGTACTTCAGTTCAAAGTTGCTACAGTGTTTGACTGGCTATTCACATGAAGTCACCCTTGCCTTTCTTTTTTCTCTTTTGTGTCTCTAAGTGCGGACACAGACATTCGCTTTAGTGGGAGCTTGTATCCATTTTCAAAGCATTTCATGCAACCACAGTGACTGTGATGTTGCATTGATTTCTTTTGTAAGGGCATTTGAAACCGCCCTATCTTCCTCCATTTACACTACAAACCTATTCTATTCATTGTTGTTCTTTATTCTTCCTCCCTCAATGGTCTTTGTCTTTTATTGTGGAGTTCCACCCATCCATACTCTCTCTCTCTCTCTAAGAGAGAACACGCACAAACGCATGTGCACAGTTCGATTGGCAGTTTTGAACAAAGAAAAAAAACAAACAGGGTTAGTGCGACAAACTGTGAAACTCTCAGGTGTACATGCTCACAATACAGCGCATTGTGGCGTGTTGTGAGCCACAATAGCAGACACACACACACACACACACACACACACACACACACACACACACACACACACACACACACACACACACACACACACACACACACACACACACACACACACACACACACACACCTTACAGTATAGTGTAGTCCCACTGAGTTGTTATTTCAATGCAGTCGGTCAGTGTGTTCATCACACAGTATGGACGAAATAACAAGATTTTATTTATAATGGCTTTATTTTTATTTTCATCTTACACACCACAGACAACATGAATATCTCTGGCCATGTACATATTTTGTCCTATACGGACACACCGCTGACCTCTCAACCCCTTTTTCCTCTCCCTCCTCGTCCTTCTACTCCAGCTTTATGCTATGGACACAGACACGGCCATAAACGATGGCGCCCTGCTAACCTCCAGCAGCGCAGCAGCAGTCCTCAGCCGCTAGCCTTGGCCCATCGCCTCATCTCTCTTCCACACCAGACACCCCCGGAGTGCAGGCGGGCTCCGCACAAGCCCCCCCCCCTCGCCCCTTGTCCCCTCTCCTTAGTGTCCCTGGAGCCCCGCAGTCCCTCCATAACCCCCACTGTCCCCTCTCCTCAGTGTCCCCGGAGCTCTGCGGTCCTGCGATCCGCGCAGCCCTGTAGCTCTAACCTATCCTCCCCCTGCCAGAGGTGAGTAATGCCTGGCCAGGCGGGGACGGCACTCGCATGCTCAATGAGAACCTCTGCCTCCGACTCTGTTCTTTTCTTCTCCTGAGTCTCGGCCGCTTTGTTTCGCGTGCCTCCTCGCCTCACCTCACCTCGCACCGGCACTCTTTCACACTTTGGCACAGTTTAAAAAAAATCCAGAGACACTTTGTGCCTCCTGTGTTCTGCTCAAAGAGAGCAGGCACATTGGCGCAGGTGGAAGAGCAGAAGACTATACTTTTGTGTAAAAGTTAAAGTACCAATACAATATCTTATGCCTATTGTCAACTAGCTGAAGTATAAAATAGAAACTTAGCAACAACCACTTAAATACTTTATCCTTTTGCCGCCATATATTGTATCATGTGTGAATGATATTGTATAAATATGTGTGATTTGATCTAGTGGAAGGTTACCCTCGATATCCAGGCTTTCATTTTTGTCTGTGTTGCGAGAAAACAGAAAGCCTGGACTAATTTGTTAGCCACAGTGGCCTAGAAGTGGGAGTCAACCTTTCGGGGTGGGCGTCGCTCCAAATGATGTAGCACAGCAGTGGAGGGGTCGGGCATGCAACACGTTGGTGAGATCAAATCAGATCAGCTCATCTGCCGTCAAAATTCGGATGGCACCCCGCCCCATAGGCCAAAATCATTTCAAGTTAGAACAGGCTAGTGGAAGGTCTACTCACATTAGCTTCGAACCGCTATTATTATTAGATGAGACCCGGGGCATCGTGGATTGAGAACACGTGTGTTTGTGTGCACAAGCGCATTTCTCTAATATAGACTCCAAAAGCCCTTCCCAGGCTGCAATTCTTCTCAAAACACAACTCTTTTCACATAACGTTGCAGTCTCTTCTATACCGGCCTCCATATATATAATAATCATTATCATCACCACAACAGAAAGATGAACATCCAGTGAGACGACAACACAACATAAAGGCTTATTTAGTGGTTGCAGGAAGTTTCTAATATAGCCTATACGGTCATGCACAGCATGCCATTTTTCATCATTTAGTAGATTTTCGAAAAATGCCGAAATTTAAAAAAAAAACAACAACATAGTATAGTATGTTGTTTTTCGTCGTTTTTGACAATTTTCAAAAAAATGACGACAGACTATAGTACACAGTCTTGCACAGCATGCCGTTTTTTATCGTTTTGATTCTTGAGGATTTTCGAAAAATGACGTTTTTGTTCTATAAATTTTGTTACTCAAAGACAAATGTAGACTGACCCACAGCAGATACAGAGTAGCTCAGTGAACTGATCTGGAGGTTGAGAGTTCAAATCCCAATCAAGTACTTACTTTTAGGAATGATATACAGTATATACTGAATTGACCACCAAAATTGGAAGCACTATATTTTCTAAAAAGATGAAACATTTCAAAGATTGCTTGAAAAATGACGAAACCTGGCAAAAATGCAAGGCTATAGCCTCATGGTCTTGCATAGGATGCAGTTTTTCATAGTTTTGAGGATGTTTAAGGATTTTCGAAATATGTCAAAATTTCAAAAAACATAAGGCTATAGCCTCACGATTTTCCATCGTTTTGAGGATTTTTGAAGATTTTCAAAAAATGATGAAACCTGGCACAAATGCTAGGCTATAGCCTTAGGGTCTTGCGCAGCATGCCGTTTTTCACCGTTTTGAGGATTGTTGAGGATCTTCGAGAAAAGTCTTTTTTTTTTTTTTTTGAAAAAACCTAAGGCTATAGCCCTACCGTTTTGCATCATTTTGAGGATTTTTGAAGACTTTCGAAAAATGACGAAACCTGGCAAAAAAAACGCTATAGCCTTACGGTCTTGCCCGGCATGCCGTTTTTCATTGTTTTGAGAATTTTTGAGGATTTTTTTAAAATGTAGATTAAAAAAAATAAAAAAAAAAAAAAAAAGTTAGGTTTTTCATCGTTTTGAGGATTTTTGAAGATTTTCGAAAAATGAGGAAACCTGGCAAAAACGCCAGGCTATAGCCTTATGGTCTTGCACAGCATGCTGTTTTTCTTCGTTTTGAGGATTTTTGAGGATTTTCGAAATTAAAAAAAAAAACAAACAAACAAAAAAAAAACGCAAGGCTATAGCCTTACCGTTTTTCACCGTTTTGAGGATTTTTGAAGATTCTCAAAAAATGACGAAACCTGGCAAAACGCAAGGCTATAGCCCCACAATCTCATATAACATGCCGTTTTTCATCGTTTTGAGGATTTTTAAGTATTTTTGAGGATTTTCGATTATTATTATTTTTTTTGAAAAATACGTGAGGCTATAGCCTTACGGATTTTCATCGTTTTGAGGATTTTTGAAGATTTTCGAAAAATTACGAAACCTGGCAAAAAACGCAAGGCTATAGCCTTACGGTCTTGCACAGCATGCCGTTTTTCATCGTTTTGAGGATTTTTGAGGATTTTTGAAAAATGACAATTTTTTGAAAAACTGTAAGGCTATAGCCTTACGGTTTTTCATCGTTTTGAGGATTTTTGAAGATTTACGAAAAATGACGAAACCTGGCAAAAACGCAAGGCTATAGCCTTACGGTCTTGCACAGCATGCCGTTTTTCATCGTTTTGAGAATTTTTGAGGATTTTTGAAAAATGTAGATTTTTTCATCGTTTTGAGGATTTTTGAAGATTTACGAAAAAATGACGAAACCTGGCAAAAATGCAATGGTATAGCATTACAGTCTTGCTCAGCATGCCGTTTTTCACCGTTTTGAGCATTTTTGAGCATTTTCGAAAAAATGTCGAAATTTCGAGAAAAGAAATGCAAGGCTATAGCCTCACGGTTTTGCACAGCATGCCGTTTTTTCATTTTTTTGAGGATTTTTGAGGATTTTTGAAAAATGTTGATTTTTTTTAAAACCGTAAGGCTATAGCCTAAGGCTTTAGCCTTTCTATAGCCTTTCGGTTTTCATCATTTTGAAGATTTTCGAAAAATGACGAAATCTGGCAAAAGCACAAGGGTATAGCATTACAGTCTTGCTCAGCATGCCGTTTTTCACCGTTTTGAGCATTTTTGAGCATTTTCGAAAAAATGTCGAAATTTCGAGAAAAAACCCCCAAGGCTATAGCCTTACGTTTTTTCATCATTTTGAAGATTTTCGAAAAATGACGAAATCTGGCAAAAGCGCAATTAAGGGTATAGCATTACAGTCTTGCTCAGCATGCCGTTTTTCACCGTTTTGAGCATTTTTGAGCATTTTCGAAAAAATGTCGAAATTTCGAGAAAAAAACCCCAAGGCTATAGCCTACGTTTTTTCATCATTTTGAAGATTTTCGAATAATGACGAAATCTGGCAAAAGCGCAAGGGTATAGCATTACAGTCTTGCTCAGCATGCCGTTTTTTACCGTTTTGAGCATTTTTGAGCATTTTCGAAAAAATGTCGAAATTTCGAGAAAAAAAACGCAAGGCTATAGCCTTACGTTTTTTCATCATTTTGAAGATTTTCAAAAAATGACGAAATCTGGCAAAAGCGCAAGGGTATAGCATTACAGTCTTGCTCAGCATGCCGTTTTTCACCGTTTTGAGCATTTTTGAGCATTTTCGAAAAAATGTCGAAATTTCGAGAGAAAAAAAAAACGCAAGGCTATAGCCTTACGTTTTTTCATCATTTTGAAGATTTTCGAAAAATGACGAAATCTGGCAAAGGCGCAAGGGTATAGCATTACAGTCTTGCTCAGCATGCCGTTTTTCACCGTTTTGAGCATTTTTGAGCATTTTCGAAAAAATGTCGAAATTTCGAGAAAAAAACCCCAAGGCTATAGCCTTACGGTTTTTCATGATTTTGACGATTTTCAAAAAATGACGAAACCTGGCAAAAACGCAAGGCTATAGCCTACGGTCTTGCACAGCATGCTTTTTCTCATTGTTTTGAGGATTTTTGAGGATTTTGAGGATTTTCGAAAAATGTCGAAATTTCGAAAAAAAACGGCAAGGCTATAGCCTTACGGTTTTTCATGATTTTGACGATTTTCAAAAAATGACAAAACCTGGCAAAAACGCAAGGCTATAGCCTACGGTCTTGCACAGCATGCTTTTTTCATCGTTTTGAGGATTTTGAGGATTTTCGAAAAATGTCGAAATTTCGAGAAAAAAAAATCAAGGCTATAGCCTTACGGTTTTTCATGATTTTGACGATTTTCAAAAAATGACGAAACCTGGCAAAAACGCAAGGCTATAGCCTACGGTCTTGCACAGCATGCTTTTTTTCATCGTTTTGAGGATTTTTGAGGATTTTGAGGATTTTCGAAAAATGTCGAAATTTCGAAAAAACGGCAAGGCTATTGCCTTACGGTTTTTCATGATTTTGACGATTTTAAAACAACGACGAAACCTGGCAAAAACGCAAGGCTATAGCCTACGGTCTTGCACAGCATGCTTTTTTTTCATCGTTTTGAGGATTTTTGAGGATTTTGAGGATTTTCGAAAAATGTCGAAATTTCGAAAAAACGGCAAGGCTATAGCCTTACGGTTTTTCATGATTTTGACGATTTTCAAAAAATGACGAAACCTGGCAAAAACGCAAGGCTATAGCCTACGGTCTTGCACAGCATGCTTTTTTTCATCGTTTTGAGGATTTTTGAGGATTTTGAGGATTTTCGAAAAATGTCGAAATTTCGAAAAAACAGCAAGGCTATAGCCTTACGGTTTTTCATGATTTTGACGATTTTCAAAAAATGACAAAACCTGGCAAAAACGCAAGGCTATAGCCTACGGTCTTGCACAGCATGCTTTTTTTCATCGTTTTGAGGATTTTTGAGGCTTTTGAGGATTTTCGAAAAATGTCGAAATTTTGAAAAAACGGCAAGGCTATAGCCTTACGGTTTTTCATGATTTTGACGATTTTCAAAAAACGACGAAACCTCGCAAAAACGCAAGGCTATAGCCTACGGTCTTGCACAGCATGCTTTTTTTCATCGTTTTGAGGATTTTTGAGGATTTTGAGGATTTTCAAAAAATGTCGAAATTTCGAAAAAACGGCAAGGCTATAGCCTTACGGTTTTTCATGATTTTGACGATTTTCAAAAAACGACGAAACCTGGCAAAAACGCAAAGCTATAGCCTACGGTCTTGCACAGCATGCTTTTTTTCATCGTTTTGAGGATTTTTGAGGCTTTTGAGGATTTTCGAAAAATGTCGAAATTTTGAAAAAACGGCAAGGCTATAGCCTTACGGTTTTTCATGATTTTGACGATTTTCAAAAAACGACGAAACCTCGCAAAAACGCAAGGCTATAGCCTACGGTCTTGCACAGCATGCTTTTTTTCATCGTTTTGAGGATTTTTGAGGATTTTGAGGATTTTCGAAAAATGTCGAAATTTCGAAAAAACGGCAAGGCTATAGCCTTACGGTTTTTCATGATTTTGACGATTTTTAAAAAATGACAAAACCTGGCAAAAACGCAAGGCTATAGCCTACGGTCTTGCACAGCATGCTTTTTTTCATCGTTTTGAGGATTTTTGAGAATTTTGAGGATTTTCGAAAAATGTCGAAATTTCGAAAAAAACGGCAAGGCTATAGCCTTACGGTTTTTCATGATTTTGACGATTTTCAAAAAATGACGAAACCTGGCAAAAACGCAAGGGTATAGCCTACAGTCTTGCACAGCATGCTTTTTTTCATCGTTTTGAGAATTTTTGAGGATTTTGAGGATTTTCGAAAAATGTCGAAATTTCGAAAAAACGGCAAGGCTATAGCCTTACGGTTTTTCATGATTTTGACGATTTTCAAAAAACGACGAAACCTCGCAAAAACGCAAGGCTATAGCCTACGGTCTTGCACAGCATGCTTTTTTTTCATCGTTTTGAGGATTTTTGAGGCTTTTGAGGATTTTCGAAAAATGTCGAAATTTTAAAAAATGGCAAGGCTATAGCCTTACGGTTTTTCATGATTTTGACGATTTTCAAAAAACGACGAAACCTCGCAAAAACGCAAGGCTATAGCCTACGGTCTTGCACAGCATGCTTTTTTTCATCGTTTTGAGGATTTTTGAGGATTTTGAGGATTTTCGAAAAATGTCGAAATTTCGAAAAAACGGCAAGGCTATAGCCTTACGGTTTTTCATGATTTTGACGATTTACAAAAAATGACGAAACCTGGCAAAAACGCAAGGCTATAGCCTACGGTCTTGCACAGCATGCTTTTTTTCATCGTTTTGAGGATTTTTGAGGATTTTCGAAAAATGTCGAAATTTCGAAAAAACGGCAAGGCTATAGCCTTACGGTTTTTCATGATTTTGACGATTTTCAAAAAACGACGAAACCTCGCAAAAACGCAAGGCTATAGCCTACGGTCTTGCACAGCATGCTTTTTCTCATCGTTTTGAGGATTTTTGAGGATTTTGAGGATTTTCGAAAAATGTCGAAATTTCGAAAAAACGGCAAGGCTATAGCCTTACGGTTTTTCATGATTTTGACGATTTTCAAAAAATGACGAAACCTGGCAAAAACGCAAGGCTATAGCCTACGGTCTTGCACAGCATGCTTTTTTTCATCGTTTTGAGGATTTTTGAGGATTTTGAGGATTTTCGAAAAATGTCGAAATTTTGAAAAAACGGCAAGGCTATAGCCTTACGGTTTTTCATGATTTTGACGATTTTCAAAAAACGACGAAACCTCGCAAAAACACAAGGCTATAGCCTACGGTCTTGCACAGCATGCTTTTTTTTCATCGTTTTGAGGATTTTTGAGGATTTTGAGGATTTTCGAAAAATGTCGAAATTTCGAAAAAACGGCAAGGCTATAGCCTTACGGTTTTTCATGATTTTGACGATTTTCAAAAAATGAAACCTGGCAAAAACGCAAGGCTATAGCCTACGGTCTTGCACAGCATGCTTTTTTCATCGTTTTGAGGATTTCTGAGGATTTTGAGGATTTTCGAAAAATGTCGAAATTTCGAAAAAACGGCAAGGCTATAGCCTTACGGTTTTTCATGATTTTGACGATTTTCAAAAAATGACGAAACCTGGCAAAAACGCAAGGCTATAGCCTACGGTCTTGCACAGCATGCTTTTTTTCATCGTTTTGAGGATTTTTGAGGATTTTGAGGATTTTCGAAAAATGTCGAAATTTCGAAAAAACGGCAAGGCTATAGCCTTACGGTTTTTCATGATTTTGACGATTTTCAAAAAATGACAAAACCTGGCAAAAACGCAAGGCTATAGCCTACGGTCTTGCACAGCATGCTTTTTTTCATCGTTTTGAGGATTTTCGAAAAATGTCGAAATTTTGAAAAAACGGCAAGGCTATAGCCTTACGGTTTTTCATGATTTTGACGATTTTTAAAAAACGACGAAACCTCGCAAAAACGCAAGGCTATAGCCTACGGTCTTGCACAGCATGCTTTTTTCATCGTTTTGAGGATTTTTGAGGATTTTGAGGATTTTCGAAAAATGTCGAAATTTCGAAAAAACGGCAAGACTATAGCCTTACGGTTTTTCATGATTTTGACGATTTTCAAAAAATGACAAAACCTGGCAAAAACGCAAGGCTATAGCCTACGGTCTTGCACAGCATGCTTTTTTTCATCGTTTTGAGGATTTTTGAGAATTTTGAGGATTTTCGAAAAATGTCGAAATTTCGAAAAAACGGCAAGGCTATAGCCTTACGGTTTTTCATGATTTTGACGATTTTCAAAAAATGACGAAACCTGGCAAAAACGCAAGGCTATAGCCTACGGTCTTGCACAGCATGCTTTTTTTCATCGTTTTGAGAATTTTTGAGGATTTTGAGGATTTTCGAAAAATGTCGAAATTTCGAAAGAACGGCAAGGCTATAGCCTTACGGTTTTTCATGATTTTGACGATTTTCAAAAAATGACGAAACCTGGCAAAAACGCAAGGCTATAGCCTACGGTCTTGCACAGCATGCTTTTTTTCATCGTTTTGAGAATTTTTGAGGATTTTGAGGATTTTCGAAAAATGTCGAAATTTCGAAAAAACGGCAAGGCTATAGCCTTACGGTTTTTCATGATTTTGACGATTTTCAAAAAATGACGAAACCTGGCAAAAACGCAAGGCTATAGCCTACGGTCTTGCACAGCATGCTTTTTTTCATCGTTTTGAGGATTTTTGAGGCTTTTGAGGATTTTCGAAAAATGTCGAAATTTCGAAAAAACGGCAAGGCTATAGCCTTACGGTTTTTCATGATTTTGACGATTTTCAAAAAACGATGAAACCTGGCAAAAACGCAAGGCTATAGCCTACGGTCTTGCACAGCATGCTTTTTTTCATCGTTTTGAGGATTTTTGAGGATTTTGAGGATTTTCGAAAAATGTCGAAATTTCGAAAAAACGGCAAGGCTATAGCCTTACGGTTTTTCATGATTTTGACGATTTTCAAAAAATGGCGAAACCTGGCAAAAACGCAAGGCTATAGCCTACGGTCTTGCACAGCGTGCTTTTTTTCATCGTTTTGAGAATTTTTGAGGATTTTGAGGATTTTCGAAAAATGTCGAAATTTCGAAAAAACGGCAAGGCTATAGCCTTACGGTTTTTCATGATTTTGACGATTTAAAAAAAATGACGAAACCTGGCAAAAACGCAAGGCTATAGCCTACGGTCTTGCACAGCATGCTTTTTTTCATCGTTTTGAGGATTTTTGAGGATTTTGAGGATTTTCGAAAAATGTCGAAATTTCGAAAAAACGGCAAGGCTATAGCCTTACGGTTTTTCATGATTTTGACGATTTTCAAAAAATGACGAAACCTGGCAAAAACGCAAGGCTATAGCCTACAGTCTTGCACAGCATGCTTTTTTTCATCGTTTTGAGGATTTTTGAGGATTTTGAGGATTTTCGAAAAATGTCGAAATTTCGAAAAAACGGCAATGCTATAGCCTTACGGTTTTTCATGATTTTGACGATTTTCAAAAAACGACGAAACCTCGCAAAAACGCAAGGCTATAGCCTACGGTCTTGCACAGCATGCTTTTTTTCATCGTTTTGAGAATTTTTGAGGATTTTGAGGATTTTCGAAAAATGTCGAAATTTCGAAAAAACGGCAAGGCTATAGCCTTACGGTTTTTCATGATTTTGACGATTTTCAAAAAACGACGAAACCTCGCAAAAACGCAAGGCTATAGCCTACGGTCTTGCACAGCATGCTTTTTTTCATCGTTTTGAGGATTTTTGAGGCTTTTGAGGATTTTCGAAAAATGTCGAAATTTTTAAAAAATGGCAAGGCTATTGCCTTACGGTTTTTCATGATTTTGACGATTTTCAAAAAACGACGAAACCTCGCAAAAACGCAAGGCTATAGCCTACGGTCTTGCACAGCATGCTTTTTTCATTGTTTTGAGGATTTTTGAGGATTTTGAGGATTTTCGAAAAATGTCGAAATTTCGAAAAAACGGCAAGGCTATAGCCTTACGGTTTTTCATGATTTTGACGATTTTCAAAAAATGACGAAACCTGGCAAAAACGCAAGGCTATAGCCTACGGTCTTGCACAGCATGCTTTTTTTTCATCGTTTTGAGGATTTTTGAGGATTTTCGAAAAATGTCGAAATTTCGAAAAAACGGCAAGGCTATAGCCTTACGGTTTTTCATGATTTTGACGATTTTCAAAAAATGACGAAACCTCGCAAAAACGCAAGGCTATAGCCTACGGTCTTGCACAGCATGCTTTTTTTCATCGTTTTGAGGATTTTTGAGGATTTTGAGGATTTTCGAAAAATGTCGAAATTTCGAAAAAACGGCAAGGCTATAGCCTTACGGTTTTTCATGATTTTGACGATTTACAAAAAATGACGAAACCTGGCAAAAACGCAAGGCTATAGCCTACGGTCTTGCACAGCATGCTTTTTTTCATCGTTTTGAGGATTTTTGAGGATTTTGAGGATTTTCGAAAAATGTCGAAATTTTGAAAAAACGGCAAGGCTATAGCCTTACGGTTTTTCATGATTTTGACGATTTTCAAAAAACGACGAAACCTCGCAAAAACGCAAGGCTATAGCCTACGGTCTTGCACAGCATGCTTTTTTCATCGTTTTGAGGATTTTTGAGGATTTTGAGGATTTTCGAAAAATGTCGAAATTTCGAAAAAACGGCAAGGCTATAGCCTTACGGTTTTTTCATGATTTTGACGATTTTCAAAAAACGATGAAACCTGGCAAAAACGCAAGGCTATAGCCTACGGTCTTGCACAGCATGCTTTTTTCATCGTTTTGAGGATTTTTGAGGATTTTGAGGATTTTCGAAAAATGTCGAAATTTCGAAAAAAAAAATCAAGGCTATAGCCTTACGGTTTTTCATGATTTTGACGATTTTCAAAAAATGACGAAACCTGGCAAAAACGCAAGGCTATAGCCTACGGTCTTGCACAGCATGCTTTTTTTCATCGTTTTGAGGATTTTTGAGGATTTTGAGGATTTTCGAAAAATGTCGAAATTTCGAAAAAACGGCAAGGCTATAGCCTTACGGTTTTTCATGATTTTGACGATTTTCAAAAAATGACGAAACCTGGCAAAAACGCAAGGCTATAGCCTACGGTCTTGCACAGCATGCTTTTTTTCATCGTTTTGAGGATTTTCGAAAAATGTCGAAATTTTGAAAAAACGGCAAGGCTATAGCCTTACGGTTTTTCATGATTTTGACGATTTTCAAAAAAACGACGAAACCTCGCAAAAACGCAAGGCTATAGCCTACGGTCTTGCACAGCATGCTTTTTTTCATCGTTTTGAGGATTTTTGAGGATTTTGAGGATTTTCGAAAAATGTCGAAATTTCGAAAAAACGGTTTTTCATGATTTTGACGATTTTCAAAAAATGACAAAACCTGGCAAAAACGCAAGGCTATAGCCTACGGTCTTGCACAGCATGCTTTTTTTCATCGTTTTGAGGATTTTTGAGGATTTTGAGGATTTTCGAAAAATGTCGAAATTTCGAAAAAACGGCAAGGCTATAGCCTTACGGTTTTTCATGATTTTGACGATTTTCAAAAAATGACGAAACCTGGCAAAAACGCAAGGCTATAGCCTACGGTCTTGCACAGCATGCTTTTTTTTCATCGTTTTGAGGATTTTTGAGGATTTTCGAAAAATGTCGAAATTTCGAAAAAACGGCAAGGCTATAGCCTTACGGTTTTTCATGATTTTGACGATTTTCAAAAAATGACGAAACCTGGCAAAAACGCAAGGCTATAGCCTACGGTCTTGCACAGCATGCTTTTTTTCATCGTTTTGAGAATTTTTGAGGATTTTGAGGATTTTCGAAAAATGTCGAAATTTCGAAAAAACGGCAAGGCTATAGCCTTACGGTTTTTCATGATTTTGACGATTTTCAAAAAATGACGAAACCTGGCAAAAACGCAAGGCTATAGCCTACGGTCTTGCACAGCATGCTTTTTTTCATCGTTTTGAGGATTTTTGAGGATTTTGAGGATTTTCGAAAAATGTCGAAATTTCGAAAAAACGGCAAGGCTATAGCCTTACGGTTTTCATGATTTTGACGATTTTCAAAAAAACGATGAAACCTGGCAAAAACGCAAGGCTATAGCCTACGGTCTTGCACAGCATGCTTTTTTTCATCGTTTTGAGGATTTTTGAGGATTTTGAGGATTTTCGAAAAATGTCGAAATTTCGAAAAAACGGCAAGGCTATAGCCTTACGGTTTTTCATGATTTTGACGATTTTCAAAAAACGACGAAACCTGGCAAAAACGCAAGGCTATAGCCTACGGTCTTGCACAGCATGCTTTTTTTCATCGTTTTGAGGATTTTTGAGGATTTTGAGGATTTTCGAAAAATGTCGAAATTTCGAAAAAATGGCAAGGCTATAGCCTTACGGTTTTTCATGATTTTGACGATTTTCAAAAAATGACGAAACCTGGCAAAAACGCAAGGCTATAGCCTACGGTCTTGCACAGTATGCTTTTTTTCATCGTTTTGAGGATTTTTGAGGATTTTGAGGATTTTCGAAAAATGTCGAAATTTCGAAAAAACGGCAAGGCTATAGCCTTACGGTTTTTCATGATTTTGACGATTTTCAAAAAACGACGAAACCTCGCAAAAACGCAAGGCTATAGCCTACGGTCTTGCACAGCATGCTTTTTTCTCATCGTTTTGAGGATTTTTGAGGATTTTGAGGATTTTCGAAAAATGTCGAAATTTCGAAAAAACGGCAAGGCTATAGCCTTACGGTTTTTCATGATTTTGACGATTTTCAAAAAATGACGAAACCTGGCAAAAAAGCAAGGCTATAGCCTACGGTCTTGCACAGCATGCTTTTTTTCATCGTTTTGAGGATTTTTGAGGATTTTGAGGATTTTCGAAAAATGTCAAAATTTTGAAAAAACGGCAAGGCTATAGCCTTACGGTTTTTCATGATTTTGACGATTTTCAAAAAACGACGAAACCTGGCAAAAACACAAGGCTATAGCCTACGGTCTTGCACAGCATGCTTTTTTTCATCGTTTTGAGGATTTTTGAGGATTTTGAGGATTTTCGAAAAATGTCGAAATTTCGAAAAAACGGCAAGGCTATAGCCTTACGGTTTTTCATGATTTTGACGATTTTCAAAAAATGATGAAACCTGGCAAAAACGCAAGGCTATAGCCTACGGTCTTGCACAGCATGCTTTTTTCATCGTTTTGAGGATTTTCTGAGGATTTTGAGGATTTTCGAAAAATGTCGAAATTTCGAGAAAAAAAATCAAGGCTATAGCCTTACGGTTTTTCATGATTTTGACGATTTTCAAAAAATGACGAAACCTGGCAAAAACGCAAGGCTATAGCCTACGGTCTTGCACAGCATGCTTTTTTTCATCGTTTTGAGGATTTTTGAGGATTTTGAGGATTTTCGAAAAATGTCGAAATTTCGAAAAAACGGCAAGGCTATAGCCTTACGGTTTTTCATGATTTTGACGATTTTCAAAAAATGACAAAACCTGGCAAAAACGCAAGGCTATAGCCTACGGTCTTGCACAGCATGCTTTTTTTCCATCGTTTTGAGGATTTTCGAAAAATGTCGAAATTTTGAAAAAACGGCAAGGCTATAGCCTTACGGTTTTTCATGATTTTGACGATTTTCAAAAAATGACGAAACCTCGCAAAAACGCAAGGCTATAGCCTACGGTCTTGCACAGCATGCTTTTTTCATCGTTTTGAGGATTTTTGAGGATTTTGAGGATTTTCGAAAAATGTCGAAATTTCGAAAAAAACGGCAAGGCTATAGCCTTACGGTTTTTCATGATTTTGACGATTTTCAAAAAATGACAAAACCTGGCAAAAACGCAAGGCTATAGCCTACGGTCTTGCACAGCATGCTTTTTTTCATCGTTTTGAGGATTTTTGAGAATTTTGAGGATTTTCGAAAAATGTCGAAATTTCGAAAAAACGGCAAGGCTATAGCCTTACGTTTTTCATGATTTTGACGATTTTCAAAAAATGACGAAACCTGGCAAAAACGCAAGGCTATAGCCTACGGTCTTGCACAGCATGCTTTTTTTCATCGTTTTGAGAATTTTTGAGGATTTTGAGGATTTTCGAAAAATGTCGAAATTTCGAAAGAACGGCAAGGCTATAGCCTTACGGTTTTTCATGATTTTGACGATTTTCAAAAAATGACGAAACCTGGCAAAAACGCAAGGCTATAGCCTACGGTCTTGCACAGCATGCTTTTTTTCATCGTTTTGAGAATTTTGAGGATTTTGAGGATTTTCGAAAAATGTCGAAATTTCGAAAAAACGGCAAGGCTATAGCCTTACGGTTTTTCATGATTTTGACGATTTTCAAAAAATGACGAAACCTGGCAAAAACGCAAGGCTATAGCCTACGGTCTTGCACAGCATGCTTTTTTTCATCGTTTTGAGGATTTTTGAGGATTTTGAGGATTTTCGAAAAATGTCGAAATTTCGAAAAAACGGCAAGGCTATAGCCTTACGGTTTTTTCATGATTTTGACGATTTTCAAAAAACGATGAAACCTGGCAAAAACGCAAGGCTATAGCCTACGGTCTTGCACAGCATGCTTTTTTTCATCGTTTTGAGGATTTTTGAGGATTTTGAGGATTTTCGAAAAATGTCGAAATTTCGAAAAAACGGCAAGGCTATAGCCTTACGTTTTTCATGATTTTGACGATTTTCAAAAAATGGCGAAACCTGGCAAAAACGCAAGGCTATAGCCTACGGTCTTGCACAGCATGCTTTTTTTCATCGTTTTGAGAATTTTTGAGGATTTTGAGGATTTTCGAAAAATGTCGAAATTTCGAAAAAACGGCAAGGCTATAGCCTTACGGTTTTCTCATGATTTTGACGATTTAAAAAAAATGACGAAACCTGGCAAAAACGCAAGGCTATAGCCTACGTTCTTGCACAACATGCTTTTTTCATCGTTTTGAGGATTTTTGAGGATTTTGAGGATTTTCGAAAAATGTCGAAATTTCGAAAAAACGGCAAGGCTATAGCCTTACGGTTTTTTCATGATTTTGACGATTTTCAAAAAATGGCGAAACCTGGCAAAAACGCAAGGCTATAGCCTACGGTCTGCACACGTGCTTTTTTTTCATCGTTTTGAGGATTTTTGAGGATTTTGAGGATTTTCGAAAAATGTCGAAATTTCGAAAAAACGGCAAGGCTATAGCCTTACGGTTTTTCATGATTTTGACGATTAAAAAAAAATGACGAAACCTGGCAAAAACGCAAGGCTATAGCCTACGGTCTTGCACAGCATGCTTTTTTTCATCGTTTTGAGGATTTTTGAGGATTTGGAGGATTTTCGAAAAATGTCGAAATTTCGAAAAAACGACAAGGCTATAGCCTTACGGTTTTTCATGATTTTGACGATTTTCAAAAAATGACGAAACCTGGCAAAAACGCAAGGCTATAGCCTACGGTCTTGCACAGCATGCTTTTTTCATCGTTTTGAGGATATTTGAGGATTTTGAGGATTTTCGAAAAATGTCGAAATTTCGAAAAAACGGCAAGGCTATAGCCTTACGGTTTTTCATGATTTTGACGATTTTCAAAAAATGACGAAACCTGGCAAAAACGCAAGGCTATAGCCTACGGTCTTGCACAGCATGCTTTTTTCATCGTTTTGAGGATTTTTGAGGATTTTGAGGATTTTCGAAAAATGTCGAAATTTTGAAAAAACGGCAAGTCTATAGCCTTACGTTTTTCATGATTTTGACGATTTTCAAAAAATGACGAAACCTGGCAAAAACGCAAGGCTATAGCCTACGGTCTTGCGCAGCATGCTTTTTTTCATCGTTTTGAGGATTTTTGAGGATTTTGAGGATTTTCGAAAAATGTCGAAATTTCGAAAAAAACGGCAAGGCTATAGCCTTACGTTTTTCATGATTTTGGCGATTTTCAAAAAATGACGAAACCTGGCAAAAACGCAAGACTATAGCCTACAGTCTTGCACAGCATGCTTTTTTTGATCGTTTTGAGGATTTTTGAGGCTTTTGAGGATTTTCGAAAAATGTCGAAATTTTAAAAAACGGCAAGGCTATAGCCTTACGGTTTTTCATGATTTTGACGATTTTCAAAAAATGACGAAACCTGGCAAAAACGCAAGGCTATAGCCTACGGTCTTGCACAGCATGCTTTTTTTCATCGTTTTGAGGATTTTTGAGGATTTTGAGGATTTTCGAAAAATGTCGAAATTTCGAAAAAACGGCAAGGCTATAGCCTTACGGTTTTCATGATTTTGACGATTTTCAAAAAATGACGAAACCTGGCAAAAACGCAAGGCTATAGCCTACGGTCTTGCACAGCATGCTTTTTTTCATCGTTTTGAGGATTTTTGAGGATTTTGAGGATTTTCGAAAAATGTCGAAATTTCGAAAAAACGGCAAGGCAATAGCCTTACGTTTTTTCATGATTTTGACGATTTTCAAAAAATGACGAAACCTGGCAAAAACGCAAGGCTATAGCCTACGGTCTTGCACAGCGTGCTTTTTTTTCATCGTTTTGAGGATTTTTGAGGATTTTGAGGATTTTCGAAAAATGTCGAAATTTCGAAAAAACGGCAAGGCTATAGCCTTACGTTTTTTTTCATGATTTTGACGATTTAAAAAAAATGACGAAACCTGGCAAAAACGCAAGGCTATAGCCTACGGTCTTGCACAACATGCTTTTTTTTCATCGTTTTGAGGATTTTTGAGGATTTTGAGGATTTTCGAAAAATGTCGAAATTTCGAAAAAACGGCAAGGCTATAGCCCTATGGTTTTTCATGATTTTGACGATTTCAAAAAATGGCGAAACCTGGCAAAAACGCAAGGCTATAGCCTACGGTCTTGCACAGCGTGCTTTTTTTCATCGTTTTGAGGAATTTTTGAGGATTTTTGAGGATTTTCGAAAAATGTCCGAAATTTCGAAAAAACGGCAAGGCTATAGCCTTACGTTTTTTTCATGATTTTTGACGATTTAAAAAAAATGACGAAACCTGGCAAAAACGCAAGGCTATAGCCTACGGTCTTGCACAGACATGCTTTTTTTTCATCGTTTTGAGGATTTTTGAGGATTGGAGGATTTTCGAAAAATGTCGAAATTTCGAAAAAACGACAAGGCTATAGCCTTACGGTTTTTCATGATTTTGACGATTTTCAAAAAATGACGAAACCTGGCAAAAACGCAAGGCTATAGCCTACGGTCTTGCACAGCATGCTTTTTTCATCGTTTGTAGGATTTTGGAGGATTTTGAGGATTTTCGAAAAATGTCGAAATTCGAAAAAACGGCAAGGCTATAGCCTTACGGTTTTTTCATGATTTTGACGATTTTCAAAAAGGCAAAACCTGGCAAAACGCAAGGCTATAGCCTACGGTCTTGCACAGCATGCTTTTTTTCATCGTTTTGAGGATTTTTGAGGCTTTTGAGGATTTTCGAAAAATGTCGAAATTTTGAAAAAACGGCAAGGCTATAGCCTTACGGTTTTTCCATGATTTTGACGATTTTCAAAAAACGACGAACCTCGCAAAAACACAAGGCTATAGCCTACGTCCTTGCGCAGCATGCTTTTTTTTCATCGTTTTGAGGATTTTTGAGGATTTTGAGGATTTTCGAAAAATGTCGAAATTTCGAAAAAACGGCAAGGCTATAGCCTTACGTTTTTTCATGATTTTGGGCGATTTTCAAAAAAAGACGAAACCTGGCAAAACGCAAGACTATAGCCTACGTCTTGCACAGCATGCTTTT
>CM076967.1:35549597-35623351 GCA_039105355.1 Benthosema pterotum | reverse complement strand
TTGAGCATTTTCGAAAAAATGTCGAAATTTCGAGAAAAAAAAACGCAAGGCTATAGCCTTACGTTTTTTTCATCATATTGAAGATTTTCGAAAAAATGATGAAAATCTGGCAAAAGCGCAAGGGTATAGCATTACAGTCTTGCTCAGCATGCCGTTTTTCACCGTTTTGAGCATTTTTGAGCATTTTCGAAAAAAATGTCGAAATTTCGAGAAAAAAAAACAAGGCTATAGCCTTACGTTTTTTCATCATTTTGAAGATTTTCGAAAAATGACGAAATCTGGCAAAAGCGCAAGGGTATAGCATTACAGTCTTGCTCAGCATGCCGTTTTTTCACTGTTTTGAGCAATTTTTGAGCATTGTCGAAAAAATGTCGAAATTTCGAGAAAAAACGCAAGGCTATAGCCTTACATTTTTTCATCATTTTGAAGATTTTCGAAAAATGACGAAATCTGGCCAAACCGCAAGGGTATAGCATTACAGTCTTGCTCAGCATGCCGTTTTTCACTGTTTTGAGCATTTTTGAGCATTGTCGAAAAAATGTCGAAATTTCGAGAAAAAACGCAAGGCTATAGCCTTACGTTTTTTCATCATTTTGAAGATTTTCGAAAAATGACGAAATCTGGCAAAAGCGCAAGGGTATAGCATTACAGTCTTGCTCAGCATGCCATTTTTCACCATGTTGAGCATTTTTGAGCATTTTCGAAAAAATGTTGATTTTTTTTGAAAAACCGTAAGGCTATAGCCTTACGGTTTTTCATCATTTTGAGGATTTTTGAAGATTTTCGAAAAATGACGAAACCTGGCAAAAAGGCAAGGCTATAGCCTTGCGATCTTGCACAGCATGCCGTTTTTCATCGTTTTGAGGATCTTTGAAAAATGTTAATTTTTTGAAAAACCGTAAGGCTATAGCCTTACCGTTTTTCATCGTTTTGAGGATTTTTGAGGATTTTTGAAAAATGCCGATTTTTTTGAAAAACCGTCACGCTATGGCCTTACGGTTTTTCATCGTTTTGACGATTTTTGAAGATTTTCGCAAAATGACGAAACCTGGCATAAACGTAAGGCTATAGCCTTACGGTCTTGCACAGCATGCCGTTTTTCATCATTTTGAGGATTTTTGAAGATTTTCGAAAAATGACGAAACCTGTCAAAAACGCAAGACTATAGCCTTGCGATCTTGCACAGCATGCCGTTTTTTATCGTTTTGAGGATTTTTGAGGATTTTTGAAAAATGTTGATTTTCTGAAAAACCGTAAAGCTATAGCCTTACGGTTTTGCATCGTTTTGAGGATTTGTGAAGATTTTCGAAAAATGACAAAACCTGGCAAAAACGCAAGGCTATAGCCTTACGGTCTTGCACAGCATGCCGTTTTTCATCGTTTTGAGGATTTTTGAGGATTTTTGAAAAATATCAAAATTTTGAAAAAACGTAAGGCTATAGCCTTACCGTTTTTCATCGTTTTGAGGATTTTTGAAGATTTTCGAAAAATTACGAAACCTGGCAAAAAACGCAACGCTTATAGCCTTACGATCTTGCACAGTATGGTGTTCTTCATCGTTTTGAGGATTTTTTGAAGATTTTTGAGGATTTTTGAAAAAAGTTGATTTTGGGGAGAAAAAAAAAAAAAAAAAAAAAAAAACGTGAGGCTATAGCCTCATGGTTTTTCATCGTTTTGAGGGTTTTTGAAGATTTTCGAAAAATTACGAAACCTGGCAAAACCGCATGGCTCTAGCCTTAAGGTCTTGCACACCATGCCGTTTTTCATCGTTTTGAGGATTTTTGAGGAATTTCGAAAAATGTCAAAATTGTGAAAAAAAAAATTGAGGATTTTTTAAGATTCTCAAATGAGGAAATCTGGCAAAACGCAAGCCTATATCCTCACGGTCTTGCACAGCATGCCGTTTTTCATTGTTCTGAGGATTTTTGAATATTCTCAAAAAAATGTTGATTTAAAAAGAAAAAAAAAACGTAAGACTGTAGCTCTACTGTTTTTCATCGTTTTGAGGATTTTTGAAGATTTTCGAAAAATGATGAAAACTGTCAAAAACGCAAGCCTATCGCCTTACAATCTTGCACAGCATGCAGTTTTTCATCGTTTTGAGAATTTTCAAAAAATGTCAAAATTTTGAAAAAACGTAAGGCTATAGACTTACTGTTTTTCATCATTTTGAGATTTTTTGAAGATTTTCGAAAAATGACGAAACCTGGTAAAAACGCAAGGCTATAGCCTTACAATCTTGCACAGCATGCCGTTTTTTATCGTCTTGAGGATTTTTGAGAATTTCTGAAAAATGCTGATTTTTGAAAAATGTTGATTTTTGGAAAAGAAAAAAAAAACGTAAGGCTATAGCCTTACGGTTTTTCATCGTTTTGAGGGTTTTTGAAGATTTTCGAAAAATGACAAAACCTGGCAAAAACGCAAGGCGATAGCCTTACGATCTTGCACAGCATGCCGTTTTTCATCGTTTTGAGGATTTTTGAAAAATGACGTTTTTTTAAAAAAAAAAAAAAAAACGTAAGACTATAGCCTTACCGTTTTTCATCGTTTTGAGGATTTTTGAAAATTTTCTAAAAATGTAGATTTTTTGGAAAAAACGTAAAGCTATAGCCTTACGGTTTTTCATCGTTTTGAGGATTTTTGAAGATTATCGAAAAATGACGAAACCTGGCAAAAAGCAAAGGCTATAGCCTTACGTTATTGCACACCATGCCGTTTTTCATCGTTTCGAGGATTTTTGAAAAATTTTGAAAAAACGTGAGACTATAGCCTTACCGTTTTTCATCGTTTTGAGGATTTTTGAAGGTTATCGAAAAATGACGAAACCTGAAAAAACTGCAAGGCTATAGCCTTACGGTCTTGCACAGCATGCCGTTTTTCATCGTTTTGAGGATTTTTGAGGATTTCTGAAAAATGATGCTTTTTTTGAAAAAACGTAAGGCTATAGCCTCTCGGTTTTTCATCGTTTTGAGGATTTTTGAAGATTTTCAAAAATGAGGAAATCTGGCAAAACGCAAGGCTATATCCTTACGGTCTTGCACAGTATGCAGTTTTTCATCATTTTCAGTATTTTTGAGGATTTTCGAAAAATGTCAAAACCTAGCAAAATCGACAGGCTACAGAACACCGTCTTGCATAGCATGCCTTGTTTTTCATAATTTTGAGGATTTTTGCGGATTTTTGAAAAATGTTGAAATTTCGGGGAAAAAACCCAACATAGTATAGTATGTTGTTTTTTCACGTTTTCGGCGATTTTCAAAAAAATGACAAAACCTGGGAAAACGACAGGCTATAGTAGGCCTATGTGTTGTATTCATAATCTTAATGTGCAAAAATAATTGTACAATATTTGTCTCTGAGATGTATTATTATTCAACATGGACCTGCTCAAGCATCTCTCTCTCTCTCTCTCTCTCTCTCTCTCTCTCTCTCTCTCTCTCTCTCTCTCTCTCTCTCTCTCTCTCTCTCTCTCTATCTATTTAATCTAATTCGGTTGTGAATCCCCTAATTAAAGGACCAGAGTCTACTGCTTGTTTCCCCCAATTATGCACAGCTCTGCAAAAACATGTCCGTACTATGGCATGCTGCCCATGCAAATAAAAAATACCCCAAGGACATCTCTGTGAATGTACATTTTACCTTTCTTCCCCACTGACAGTCATTCATTTCCAAAAGCTTCCCATTGTTTTTAGACTTTTTCGATAAGTTCTTACCGTCTGAATTGTTCCTTACACTCCCAGAAGCACGTTAACAGTGTGACTGCACTCATTAACAGAACTTTGCCCATTAGACTGTTGAAAACATGTCTAATGACTATGCTATAAATGAAGTCCTTGCAAAGAACTAAATGAGCTGACTTCACTAGGCCCGCGAGATGACAGCTATCTCACAAGAGACATTAATTTCACCATAGCGCTTAATGAAAATCCATTTGTAGAGACGCTTGTTTGAGATTGATAATTCAACACTATGAACTTCATATTAGATTCTTCTTTTTGGTCAAAGAGAACAACTGCACAGAACACTTACACTTTACACATTATACTTTGCTCACTCTCACACACAACACATCTGAAAACACAGCCACTGCCAGCCCTCTGTGCTGTTTACGCAGAACCTGTCAAGGGGTCTGCATAAGGGCCATTCAGGTGTGTCCACATAAGGCCTATGCAGGTGTGTCCACATAAGGCCTATGCAGGTGGGTCCACATAAGGCCTATGCAGGTGGGTCCACATAAGGCCTATGCAGGTGGGTCCGCATAAGGCCTATGCAGGTGGGTCCGCATAAGGCCTATGCAGGTGGGTCCACATAAGGCCTATGCAGGTGTGTCCACATAAGGCCTATGCAGGTGGGTCCACATAAGGCCTATGCAGGTGTGTCCACATAAGGCCTATGCAGGTGGGTCCGCATAAGGCCTATGCAGGTGGGTCCACATAAGGCCTATGCAGGTGGGTCCACATAAGGCCTATGCAGGTGGGTCCGCATAAGGCCTATGCAGGTGGGTTCGCATAAGGCCTATGCAGGTGGGTTCGCATAAGGCCTATGCAGGTGGGTCTGCATAATGGATCACACACGACTCTCCCCCCTTGAGCTAGTTCAACAGTCTACCAGTGAACAATCAAGTCAGTGTTCAAATTAAATGAATAGGTTTCTTAGAAAGACATTGGCTATGTAGGATATGCCATTGATTTGTTTTTAATCACATGCCTCTCCCTCTCATCTATGGAGACATGACAACATGTAACATGTATTGATTTTCAGATCATCAGTAGCTGCTGAATTGATTGTCAATATCCATCGCATTCCCTTCAAAGGTTGTGTGTGTGTGTGTGTGTGTGTGTGTGTGTGTGTGTGTGTGTTGTGTGTGTGTGTGTGTGTGTGTGTGTTGTGTGTGTGTGTGTGTGTGTGTGTGTGTGTGGTGTGTGTGTGTGTGTGTGTGTGTGTGTGTGTGTGTGTGTGTGTGTGCGCACGCATTCATACATGTTTATGTGCAAGCCTGCGCCTGCATTAGTGGTTATGATGTAGACACTCCTGGGCCTTCCTTCTCTTTACTGAGTAGTGTCTGTCTGCTCTGAGTAGTGTCTGTCTGCTCTGAGTAGTGTCTGTCTGCTCTGAGTAGTGTCTGTCTGCTCTGAGTAGTGTTCTGCAAATCATGCATACAGATCCCATTATAGAACTGGTTGACAGGCAAACAGTTATCTTCAAGGGGTGGTGATGTCCACATGGTCGAGTGAGGACAGTGATGTCCACATGGTCCAGGTCATGCAGTTTGTCTGGAGCACAGGGACATTTCAGTGTCCAGACAATAACAATGACCTTCAGGCAGCATCCTGTCACACTACATTACCACCAACACATTAACAACTCTGTTACCCAAGGCTCTCTCTCTCTCCCATCCTTCATTGTTCTCCATCACCTCTGTCTCTCTATCTATCCCTCCCTCATTGTCTTGTCCAACTCTCTTAATCTTGTCCTCTGTAAAGCCTGATTTATACTCGCATGTTTAAAACAGCAAGTGACGGAAGGTGGCAGAGGTTTGCATTAACACACCTGTTATAGACTTGGCGGGTGAAGCTGCAACAACCTTGCATTTTTAATTTGCTGCATTTGCATTCACTGCACTTTGTCAACCGTACCTAATTGGCTACTTTGTTATATGCTGGCTGCATAGCCATATCTGCTGGACACCCCTCTCCTTCAAGGGTCCCCAAACAGGCCAAGAGGCTGAAGCAACCAAAACCTACACTACAGTGACTGGGGCTAGCAACTGTCTACATCCTTATTGGTTATTCCTGTCCACGTGCATCTTTGACCAACCAACCACAATACAATATTTGGTGTGATTCCATTCACTCATTGAACTGAATTGTGTGCGCTTGGAAACAAATAGAGACCTGCGTTTTTTAGGCGAATTAGAATTTGATATGCACCAGAATTCGAATGAGCTTTAACACCTGCCCAAGCAAAGCACACTTCACGACAATACGCACCAGGAATAGCTGTAATCGCATTAAAACATCGTTGTGTGAACACGGCCCAGAGCAACCCCGCTTAGAAGCAACATGCGTCTCATGTTGTCACATACCCTGTCTGACAAAATGTTGTGTTTTACTCTCTGTCCTACAGTAATACAGTTAGAACTTTTGACTTTTCAAGACTTCACATTTAGATTTAGATTGGCAACGCTACTAAGACTGGTGTGTGTATAGCATCCTCCTGCAAAAAGCTTTTCATGCTGTCAGGTCAGTCGAACCATCTTTGCACCTGCAGTTCCACCCGACCCGAAATCATACTGTATCTATCTGCTGTGTCTACATCAGTCACAGTTTAAAAGCTCTCAACAGGCAACAGTTGAAAAAAAGCTCCTATTCTTGAACAAATGCCCATCTGTACTGCGCTCTGCTGCACTTCCTGTTTGGGTACAAACAACGCCTCAGCGCTTTCCCCACATGGGCACAACAACCAACCCTGTCCCTCCGAATTTCCAGCCCTGTGCGATGGCATTGTTGTCATCTGAAGGCTCAGTGGGCTGATGAGCGGTGGCACTCTCTAGCTCAGTGTTTGATGGTAATCTGCTACAACGAGGGCGAGGGGCAGCGGCGTACGGAGAACAGTGAACTCTGCTCTGCCGTGTTTTCAGCCTGACGTGTCTCTGAAAGTGGTAACAATGGACGTAATTGGTCACGGATGGAACCAAAAACGCAAGCATGCATTATGCAGAGAGCAGGGCTGGACTGGGGGGAAAAAATCGTCTCATTTTATGCGTGAATTTGGCCCAGACCGGCCCATTTTTGCGTGTATTTGGCCCAGATCAGCCCAAAACAAATTAATGAAAATAATGATACGAACCAACAGACCTACACAAGCCTTTGCTGCTCTCATTAGAATGATGGTGGCAAAAGGATCCAAGATCGAGCAGGGGTTTTTGTCACTCACTGATACAGGTATAATACAGGCCTGTATTATTATTTTTTAGCACCCCTAGTGGCCCCCTATGGCCGCGGTCCACCGGGAGAGTTCCCGCTACTCCCTAAGGCCAGTCCGACCCTGGCAGAGAGAGAGAGAGAGAGAGAGAGAGAGAGAGAGAGAGAGAGAGAGAGAGAGAGAGAGAGAGAGAGAGAGAGAGAGAGAGAGAGAGGACTGTACATTAAGTGACCCTAATCATTCTTTGCTGATGCATGCTGAAGTTCTTCTGTTCATAGTTATTCTTAATACAGCATATAGATCTAGGCATATTGGAACCGGTGCAGTTAGTTGTGTGTGACTTCTTTCCTCATTCATTCAGAGCAGTTACTTTGTTTGTTCTGAAAATTTGACTTAGATGTTAAAAAAACAGTTGGGTTTCCTTCCCCACTGAGCAAAGGGGCATTACTCTGAAAATGCTGATGTCAGTGTTTTGCGCTGCATTCTACAGGGGAGAGGAGAAGGGAGGTGTGCACACATTGGTGAACCACTGGGGAGCCGATGTCAATTTCCAGAGTAGTTTGTGTCTGCGCCTCTACGCCAAGAAAAAGGAGTGTTCTATCTTGACATTTCTATATTGAAGTCCCTCCGATAGTATATGTGGCATACTGTATCCTGCAGTGGTTCTCATATGGGTCCTTGAGGAGATTTCAGCTGGAAAGATTCATAGTTAAGGACCAAATGACCAGCATTGGTTTTAACTCTGAGAGTGTATGATTGGAAACTGTGCCATGCCGAGCACAGGTTATTATTTTAATTAAAAATAATAATCTTTATTGTCCTGAAGGATATTTGTCTTCACAGTCTGTCACCAACATTGAACAACACAAAGCACAATACACCAAGACAGTACAGAAAACCAGACAGAACCATCACATCATGTACTCTGCATACAGACCATCCTATAGAGGCCTTTCTCAGTCCCATACTCAGAAAGGAGCGGCCATCTTGTTGGTAAACAAGTGTGAAGTGTTCAATGGAATGCATTCTACTAAAACTACTTCTACTAGCAGTACTACGACTAGCACCACTCCTCCTCCTCCTCCTACTACTACTACTGCTGACAGTACTACCACTAATACTACTACTACTACTAGCACTACTACTGGCAGTACTACTTGTGGTAGTACTACTACTACTACAAGCCCCACTACTACAGGCAGTACTACCACTACTAGCAGTACTACTACTGGCAGTACTACCACTACTACTAGCAGTACTACTACTGGCAGTACTAGTACTACTACTGGCAGTACGACTACTGGCAGTACTACTACTACTACTAGCAGTACGACTACTGGCAGTACTACTACTGGCAGTACTACTACTGGCAGTACTACTACTGGCAGTACTACTACTACTAGCAGTACTACTACTGGCAGTACTACTACTACTAGCAGTACTACTACTAGCATCACTCCTACTACTACTACTAATGGCAATACTAGCACTACTACTACTACTACTACTAGCAGTACTACTACTACTAGCACTACTACTACTACTACTACTACTACTACTACTAGCAGTACTACTACTACTAGCACTACTACTACTACTACTACTACTACTACTACTAGCAGTACTACTACTACTAGCACTACTACTACTACTACTACTACTACTAGCACTACTACTACTACTACTACTACTACTACTACTACTACTACTAGCAGACCTAGTACTACTACTACTACTACTACTACTACTACTAGCACTACTACTACTACTACTAGCACTACTACTACTACTACTACTAGCAGTACTACTACTACTAGCACTACTACTACTACTACTACTACTACTACTACTAGCAGTACTACTACTACTAGCACTACTACTACTACTACTACTACTACTACTACTAGCAGTACTACTACTACTAGCACTACTACTACTACTACTACTACTACTAGCACTACTACTACTACTACTACTACTACTACTACTACTACTACTAGCAGACCTAGTACTACTACTACTACTACTACTACTACTACTAGCACTACTACTACTACTACTAGCACTACTACTACTACTACTACTAGCAGTACTACTACTACTAGCACTACTACTACTACTACTAGCAGACTACTACTACATGCTAACAATAGCATGATAATGATAATATGCTAATGATAGCATGCTAATGTCAACATGCTAATGCTAGCATTAGCATGTTAGCATTAGCATGTTAGCATTAGCATGTTGGCATGTTAGCATTGACATGTTTAGCATTAGCATGTTGGCATGTTAGCATTGACATGTTAGCATTAGCATGTTAGCATGTTAGCATTAGCATGTTAGCATTAGTATTTTAGCATTAGCATGTTAGCATTAGCATGTTCGGGTTAGAATGTTAGCATTAGCATGTTAGCATGTTGCTAGCATTAGCATTGGTAGCAGTAGTAGTAGTAGTAGTGCTAGTAGTATAGTAGTACTGCTAGTAGTACTAGGTCTGCTAGTAGTAGTAGTAGTAGTAGTAGTATCTCCCCTCTGCCTGTCATCACATCCATTGCTGGCATGTGTAGTTACTGCTATTAGTACTACTAGTAGTAGTACTAGTAGTAGTAGTAGTAGTAGTAGTACTGCTAGTAGTAGTAGTAGTAGTGGTATGGCTAGTAGTAGTAGTAGTATCTTCTCTCCGCCTGTCATTGCATCCACATTCCATTGAATATAACTTATGGCTTACCATCAAGATGGCCGCCATCCCCTCAGAGTATGGGATATATAGGTCTCAGACAGACCATTCTATTGGTATTGGTGGGGCGTTTGTTTAATGTCGCAATGGCTGAGGGAACAAAACTCCTGGTAAAACAGACCTTTTTCCAGGGCAAGGTTTTGTATTTTTGTCCAGATGGCATGAGGTTAAAAAAGTGATACAGAGGATGATCAGTGTCATTTGATATTGACAGAGCTAGCCGTGTAATGGCGTTATTGTTCATATCAGAAAGTGAGGGTGTCGGGATTGCTGTTGGACCTGTGAATGACAACAAAGGAAAAATTAAGGCACTTGTAGTACTTTTGGTTCACTAGAACAGGGTTCAACTCCCTGCGGTGACCTGCTCAACATGTTGCGTTTACATTGTTTATTTTTCCATGGTCCATGGTCTCGGAGGACATAATGGCTCGGTATGTCGTTTTTAGTAATTTTTGACTATTTCCAAAAAGGACGTAATCTCAGACGGCATACTAGTATGTTGTCATTTTCGTTGGTTTTGACAATTTTCAAGGTTTTTCGAAAAATTATAATATATTTGTATATTATAGCCTATTTCGAGGATTCTCAAAGAATTATGAAACCTTGGAAAAACGACAGGCTATAGTACATGTTTTGGACAACATAGTATAGTATGTCGTACTATAGCATGTCGTAAAAGCCACAGGTCAGACTTCATTTGCCTTTGAGTACCAACAAATATACAAAAAGCAGGACATCTGTATTGTTTCTGCTGTTTTTTTTCCATTTGTAGAACTGTATGTTGTTTTTCCTAGATTTCGACATTTTACAAAAATCCTCAAAAAAGCTGAAAACTGATGAAAAACGGCATACTATATGTTGTCCAAGACCATGCTTGTCGTTTTTCCCAGGTTTCGTCATTTTATGAAAATGCTCGAAAACATTGAATCACTACAAACGACATCAAAACTGCATACTATAGTATGTTGTTTTTCTTCGATTTCCGTCATTTTTCAAAAATCCTCAAAAACGATGAAAAACGGCATACTATAGCATGTTGTCCAAGACCATGTACTATAACCTGTTTCTTCGATTTCAACATTTTTCGAAAATCCTCAAAAACAATGAAAAACGGCATACTAAACGATATTCTCCAGGACTATATACTATAGCCTGTCGTTTTTCTTTGATTTCGACATTTTTCGAAAATCGCTCAAAAATAATGAAAAATGGCATACTATAGCATGTTGTCTGAGACCTTGTACTATAGCCTGTCGTTTTTCTTCAATTTCGTCATTTTCAAACGAGGATTTTCGACATAATCTGGATGGGTAATATTAAAAATTGTGTTTTACAATAATTGGCTGAAATGAAAAATACAGGTCAAAGGTTCATCTTTGTCCTCTAAGTTGTAGATGCCATTTTTCACTCAGATCGATGCAGGTATATGTAAAATTTCCTAGTGCCTAAGAGGCCGTTAACAGGCCGTTCTGGAAAATTTGAGGCAGAGGTTCATCGTTGGCATCCAGGGAGTGCAAAGTTTGCCAGCGATCGGATCAATGGTGCCGGACATTAGCTGTACACAGGTGGACAAAACAGCACTTGTATGGAAATGGAGCCAATGGTGCATTTACACTCTCTGACGTATGGGGGTCTCTTGATGCATGCCAAAATGGGCGTCCTTGAAATGAAAAGGATTGAGAACCACTGATGTGATGTGGGCTGTGTCCATGGCCGGTAAGAGAGGAGGATGGGAATTGCCACGATAGTCTTTCCTCATCTCTATGGCATTCACAAGCAGTGCCAGGCGGCATCGAACGGGCCTCGGCTCAGCCACTGATGAAATGCACACAGACAAATGAGCAGTTGAACACGCTTCACTCTGCACTAACACAGACCATCTCCTGTCACATAACAGTGGTTAAATAAGTCTCCCAATGATACTTTAGTCTCTGTGCTTCTCCCTCTCTACCTCTCTGTGCCTCGATCTCCCTTTCTGTCGTTCTCCTTCTGTCGCCCCAGGGCGGATGTAACCTTTCCCAATTTGGGGGCAAGAGAAAATGATATGGGAGCGACTTCAACGATGAAGCCGCTCCCATACCATTTTCAGTTACAGGACTTTTATTAGGCAAGTAAAGCATCAATAATAATATCAGTTGTTGTTGAAGTTGCAACAGACATGCATAACACGCTAAAGGTCTGACTCAGAGAGTTTTCTGTTTTCAATGATTAAATGGTGTTGTTTTAGTGGTGCCAATGGTAGTTAGTAGTTAGTAGCAGTAGTAGTAGTAAAATTTATTGGGTTCTTTTGCATGTTTGGTGGGGCAGTCAGGGCATTTAGGGGGGCATTGCCCCCCTATGCCCATGCCAATAGATCCGCCTGTGTCGCCCTCTGTCCCTCCGTCTCTCTCTTGCCCTCCCTCTCTCTGCCTCTTTATCTCTTCATTTCACAGAGGCGGATGAGGGTTCATCATCAGCGGTTTGATGGGATAAAAGTGTGAGAGGGGCTCAGCCATCCAGACCAGATGGTTTGGCTGTGCTGATTAGAGAAGAAATCATCAGAGAGAGGATAGGAAGTGAACCATCATGACACACACTGGCCTGGGCCGTTTCCTTACTTTCTTCACACCCGTTCTACCAATGATGCTAATTGAGGTTGCGTTCCTGGTCTAACGGAGTGTGCCATTAGTGTGGTAAATAGAACACCCATGATATTATCGGTAAGACCTGCGAAGGAAGCAATAGGAAGGTAGCCGTGCTGAACCAAAATATAGCTGCTAGTTGTTTTGCTAAGTATTTTGAGGCCCACTTGCTACCCTATGCTACTTGTGGGCCCCACCCCCCACATGTTCGGAATCAAACGCAGAGAGCCCTTACCATGGAAGCCAGGCAGAACATGTCTTTCTGCGTGTCTCTGACTGTGTCACGCACTTCATATTTGGCCAGAACCAGGTCTCCACAAGCTGACAGACTTAATATTTGGGTAAACAAAAAATATATGGGTATAAAAAGGGACACATAATTTGCGAACACCGTGGGCCACTTATTATGTATGCCAGGCGGAAACGTCTCTCTGTCTGTCTGTGCATGTGTTAAACACTCCACATCATGGGTATACCTGACCCAGAACTATGGGAAAGGAACACGCACATTCGCACAGGTATCTAGGTGGAGCATGCATTTCCAACTTTCATCATTCCGAGTGGGCCGGAACCTACAGGGTGTGCAACGGGCACCGCTGTAGAGGCCCCGCGGGCAGCGCTCTAGTTTTAATGCTAACTTACCAACTGCATGCGCTCCCGTGTTTGTGCGTCTTACTTGTCTGGTGAGTTTGGTAGAACTCAGAAGCAGAAGAGATGGGAAGTACTTTTTGAAGAAGTTCATCTACACAAAGGAGAGCAGAGCAGATGAGGACAAGGCTGTGAGAATGATGATGGCTCATCGCTCTTAAGTTATGCACCATTAAGACGTTGATCCACAGGGGTCCTCCTCGCAGCTCCTCAGAACAAATGTTAACTCCAACAGAATGGGCCATTAACAACTATCTATGTGACAGTGGCACTTGGATGTTGGAAGAAATCGTTCCTGTCATTTTTCTCAGGTGCTAATGACCCATATTATTGTCGGCATCACTGCTCGCTCTTATCTCTCGGCGCTAAAAGCGCCACTATGATGCGAGGACCACAGATCCTGTCATCTGTGTTTTCAGAGCGCCTCTTCACATGAATCACCAAGCAGTGTTTTTGTTTTTATCAGTCACTTAGGCTGTGATGTAAATCTGAAAAGCAAAATAATAAACCATAACGTTTTCAAATAATTGTAGTGGAGTAAAAAGTAACAATATTTGTCTCTGAGATAGTGGAGTAGAAGCTTTAATATGAAGTATTTCTTCTCGTGTTTTTATGCGTTTCTTCATTAGACCCCTTGGTGTGGTTGTTATGTGTAATTCCTGGATGCTGAAACCATGATAGTCAAACGTGACAATGAAAAAACTGTGATATAGAGACATTAAACTAAGCTACCTACAGAGTATAGGCTACCTAGGCTAATAAAACCTCATCCGCACTGCAAGAGATGCAAGAAAGTGAAACATGTATTTATTAGAATACATGTTTTTCAATGTGACTGTCCTGACAGACCGCAAGCAACAACACGCCATGCAGTGACATTGTCAAATAGAGACTCTGCAAGCGAGTATAGGAGGGGAGTCCTATACTCGCTTGCGAAGTCTCTAATTGAGTGCGATTTTGTGGCCCCACTTTTTATTGGTCGAGATCTACACACTACTATTTATTGTTTTTGATTGGTTTGAAGAATAAAAAAAATCCTCCTTTATAATAATAATATGCTGATTATGTTTTGGGATGGAAAAAACAAAAAACATAAGTTAAATGCACCTCAAAATTGTACTTATACAGTTCTTGATTTACACCAGTACTATGTACTATTTATTAGGAATTATTAGGATCCAATGTGTACAGTTACAGTAGTGATGCTAACATGTCGGCCACTCCTGTCAGCCATTTAGCTTACAGATAAGGACAGCGGTGACATCGGTTTGTCACAGTCTTTGTCTTGCATCAAGCTGTGTTGTTGTTTTCTTTCAAATAGAGTTTGCTCTGAGCGGAATACACATGGCTCGTCTCCAACCGGTACGAAAATGTTCCCTTCGCCGTGCTGCTGTGAGCGCTCCAACACATGCATAATTAGCTTCCTAGCTGTGCAATTGTATTCAAGTGGTGAAATTATACAGCACCTTTCCCATATTCCACACCACTTCTCACACACCCTTTCTCACACGCACGCACGCAAGATCAACACCACCAGGTCATTTTTTGTTTGTTTTTGTTTTTTGCTTTCATTTTGGGGGAGCAAAGCAAGCACGGGGGTTATTTATACTAATTCATTATTAATTATATGGGTACACATATGTAAGAACTCAATGCTGAAAAGAATAATAGTACTTCATTTTAGTTATTTTTCTAGACATTATATATGATTTGTTCATTCATTTTGGAGCCAAACAGCATCAACAGTCCATCAATGTTGTAAAGCATATAATGTTGCAATACTGTTGAAATGAAAAATATGTTAACGTAACTACCCCCAAAGTTGTATGATGGAGCTTGTCAGAAAACAAATGTTTTACACAGGTCTGTAAACCTGTGATGTGAATGTCAATAACTGTGATTCTGATTGTGACTCCAGGTCATGGTTAGGGATCAAGGACACTTTGGCCGGTTTTACACTGACAGCCAAATCTAGCCTGAATCAGATCTGTCTCACTTCAAGATAGAAATCTGAGTGGTCTAAAAGGTCACATGACTCATTTAAACAAATCAGATTCCAAGCGCAATGTGGCTCAGATCTGATTCAGGCTGGATTTGGCTGGCAGTGTAAATCATGGCTTTGAGCCGGGATTCAAACTGAGAACTCTATCCTAATGTTTTGACATGGGTTAAAACTGGCAAATCTTCCAGCCATATAACTATTCAAAATGAACACTGTGGATGATGCACTTGTCCTGAGGCGCCATGATGTTTCCTTACCTGACCCCCTTTTCTTGTTTCAAATCATTCAGTGTTATTTATTTTTTTATCGCATGTCCCGACTGGCTTGTGGAGGTCTCAATGTTTTTTTTTTAAGCATTACAGGGATTTGGGTGGGTCCTTTTTGTGTTCACAGATCCTGGTTGGCTTGCAAGGATTTGGGTGGGTCTTTTTCAGCATCGGCTGGCCTGTGGGGGTTTGGGTGAAGGTTAGAGATTATTTGACACCTCAGTCAGCTCAGTTCCACAGGGAGAGGAAAAGCAATTCCATGCATGGACCACAGTGAATCCGTCTCTGTCAGTTCCGCTCCTTGATGCCATCAAAACACACACGCGTGCACGCACCCACACACAAATACGCACGCACATGCACGCACACACACACACACACACACACACACAAACACACACACACACACACACACACACACACACACACATGCACACCAAGGGTACTGTGGTGTGATATCACTGTGAGGGCGGAATGGAGGTGACATGCCTGACATGTCCTATTTTTTGGGCCATGTTATTATAAGCAGAGCATTTTGGAAATCTCCCAAAATAGCAAAATAGAAGACCTATGCAAGCTGACGGCTTGCAGATCAGCTATTTTTGCGCCTCTTGCCTGGAACCATTGTATGAGGAAGTAAAGGACAATTATTCTCAACCTTGCATTAGATCGCAGACCACAATTTGTTTTTGTTTTTTTTATCTATGGGAACCTATATACAGAGAAATGCTGTATCATTTTTCATTGGCTTTTTTATAAAGAAGGGAACCATACTTCAAATTGACATATTGGTTGTTGTTCAGTCAGTGTGACCCATCAGTTTTGGAAAAACGGGTTATATAGGTTAATGTCTCGAGAAAGCAGTTTTGAACTCAGAGTTACAGACCTGTAACCTCTCAGGAGTCCTGAGAGCTAGCGGTGGCCATAAAGATTGATATTTCAATATATTGTGATTCTGACTGCCATGATATCAATATCGAATTGCCAGGTTAAAGTTTTTTTTAATGTGTGTGTGTGTGTGTGTGTGTGTGTGTGTGTGTGTGTGTGTGTGTGTGTGTGTGTGTGTGTGTGTGTGTGTGTGTGTGTGTGTGTGTGTGTGTGTGTGTGTGTGTGTGTGTGTGTGTGTGTGTGTTAAATGGTTCATGTCAGAAAGACTGATGGTTATATTGCTGCATTTGTATGATTGAACCTTTCATTGCATGCATTTATATGATTGAACCTTTCATCCTTTCATTTAAAATCTAGTTGTTTGAACTTTTATGGTCCGTATTCTTTAGAACTGTTTTCAATTATTCTAGTATGATCAAAGCAAAGCAATTTGTGGGGGAAATTTACAATACACATCAATATATCGTATCGCAACATAGTTAAGAATCGTTAAATATTGAAATTGTATCATATTGTGAAGAAAGTGAATCATCCCACCCCAACTGGTAAGATAGACACCTTTATTGTTCCCATTGGGAAATTACTGTCCAATACAGCAATACAAAGGCAAGAAAATGCAGAACAATAATTATACAGTCCTATGTGCTATTATGTGGTATTGTACATTGTACAAATACAGGCCATTTCTGTTCCATGTTTGTGTTCATTCCTGGACTTAAATTAATTGTTCTGCGCAAACCGAAGAATGTGACACCAACAACTGCAGGGGGTGCTGAAAGGTTAGATATGTAGTGCTGTGAAAATTGCCTCAATCGCCATGGAACCTTGTGATTACACGTTAATCATATTGTAAATAAAGTCGAACCTATTCAACTCTTTCATGAAGCAACGGGAGAAATTGCCTCGGGCCTGTAGAGGCAAAGCAAGCAAAATGTGCTTACTGAAATGTAGCTGCAATCTATTGTTCATAAATGAAACCAATAATAAACTCTCATTTGATTTTTTTTTTCTCTTTCGTTTTCATTTCGCAGCCTAGCGGAATGTCTTGACAAAACATTGCTTTCCAGCTGATAGTATTATGGTTGTCATAGTGGTTGCATGCTACCAATTTGTAGACAAATTTTACACAGACTTCTAAACTCGGATTTTAAGCCAATGAAAAGTGAAGTCATTGCTAAGCAGTCAAGTCTCATTGCAGAGTAATTTGTCCTTATCTGCACCTATTTCATGCATCCTGCACCCAGTCAGCTCAATAGAGAGCCTGCCTTACATCTCCACCTGAAAGGTGCTGTTTGATCCGTATTAACTCTTATTAACGGTTTGTTGCTTACCTCCGTATTAACCAAGGATGTCCCGATGCTATTTTTCCATTTCCGATCCGATACCACAATTTATGTGTTAGCTGATACCAAATACCAATGCCAGAGAAGATAAGATATACTGTAATAATATAAATAATACATTATATGAATTCCACCAACCAGAATAGAAGATTCCTCACTCAAATGTGCACTTGGGCAACTAAAAAGCAAACTCTGCATGACCAAAGACTTTATTTATTGGCCATAGTGTTTCTTATTATGTTTGATCTTTTCAGTAACTCCTTATTATGACCTGTTTGATTCTTACACTGTAATTAAATCCTTAATGTATTGCTCCTACACTGTACTACTTAAGTAATTTTTATCCCAAAATTTTGTAACCCACTTTTTACACCCAAAACTTCTGGGCAACTAACATGCTTCGTTCAATGCATGAGGAGTCCAAGCAGCCTTCTTTTCACCTGACGGGTGAAAAGCTAGTTGAACCCTCTGGTTCAACTAGCTATATTAACTTAAACAGTTATCTTTTTTCTCCTTCATTTATATAATGTAAACTCTGTTTTGTATACATTTTTCAATGTTTACCTGTGTTTATTCCTCTACTATTATTTTTACATGTTGGATTCTGTTCTTTCATTTGGCGTAACAAATCTATAAGAATTTCTAAAAAATCATTTAGGTACGTTGTAAATCCAAGGCAGAGAGGGAGGCTTCAGTCTACGACATTTTAAACCGTATTACTGGGCAGCCACTTTGAATGCACTATCCTACTGGCACGACGGTTTTCAGGAGGGAAAGCACTCGGGCCAGCTAGGCCTCAGATCAAGTGTTTCAGTTGGGGCCACCTCACTTCCCGCTCTACTTTCCGTTAAAATCTGGAAACGAATTCAATCATTCCTCAACCTACGCAAGGTACACATTGACAGTCCAATATGTCATAACTACGCCTTTCTATGCCATGACAGACCCTGTCTTTTCTGCCTAGAGGGACGGGGGCATATTGTCACCATCAAGAATTTGTATGTCAAGTATGTATATTTATGTGTATATGTAACCTTGCCATTTCAACACAACCCTTGTTGTTTTTAAGAACCCGCTGCCCTGCTCCCACAATTATGTGATGCATTTCTCAAGGTCAGTTTTGCAGGTTTGAGTGGCTTATCGTTCCGATTGCTTATTGCTTATTAGGCACTTGCTTGATTCCAATCCCATATAATCAGCACCTAAAAAACCTCCTAGTTAGACATATCCCATGCTACATAAAGCATGATGACATTTTGCATGTTATACCTTCTATAGTTTGTGCCTAGTACTCCAACTTACTCACATAACTGACCCGTTATGTTTCCCAAAGTAGAATTTCAACATAGTACATATGTTATTAGACACCATTAGAAAGACATTGGTGAAGAATCTTAGTACCCAGAGGTTCAAGGTTCATTTTATTGTCCCTTGTGGGAAATTGGTTCGCAGCCAGGAAAAGTAGAAACACATACAATAAAAGACATTCAACAAACAATAAACAGCAAACTGGTCAAATATCTGCTAATATTCCCCAACTAAAACACTAAAACACAATGAGCATGGCACAGTAGGGAATTGAACCCCATTCCAGTAAACCAGGAGCTCCATGCCTGTGCCTTGGGTTTGTTTTTTGTGTGCGCGTCAAACTCAAACTTTGCACACTGACTCCCTAGATGCCCCACTTTTTCTAGAAGTGCCTGTTATAGCGCCACCAGGAGGCCAAACTTTGTAAATACACATCATTTCATATTGCTTCTCTAGATTCTGTCCCCAAATCCTTCAATTTGTTACACAGAATCTTTACATACAAGTGATCAATGGTGGAGAATCTGTTTCCACTGCGTCTGTGTGTGTGTGTGTCCGTCCGTCTGTACAGTTCATCCCCGGCACCGTTAAAAGGTTCAATATGGCCTGTCTTGGTAGAAAGCCCGCCCACCACGTCAAGGTGCAGGCCTTGAGCGGGTACGCTATAACCCCACAACGGGGGAGAGGTTGGGGGAGGACAAAGCACAGAATAGAACACATGGCCGTGCAGCAAGCCCAACTTCCCAGCTAAATGATGTTAAGTTGGTTAACCAGTGGGTTTCAGTGGTTTTCAACCAGTGGTCTAGGGACCACCAGTGGTCATTGAGAGGGTGCCAAGTGGTCCCCAGCTAAATAAGTTGGTTAACCAGATGTAATTCCTAAAAATCACACCCGTGCGAAATGAAGTGCTGCGTGTGTGGCTACAGTATACTAAAACACACTTCGTCCCATTGTGCTTGTTTCTCTGAACATGGCAACATCAACAATACACACTTCGTCCCATTGTGCTTTTTATCTGAACATGGCAACATCAACATGACTCCACGCATGCAGGCAGGGACAGACACACACACACACAGACAGACACACACACAGACAGACAGACAGACAGACACACACATCTTGTGAATCGTCTAAGGGAAGTGCTTGGCAGCACTTCAAAAAAATAAAAAAACAAAAGGACCCGCTAGAGAATGTAGAAGATTAATGGTCATTTTGATCTGTACAGTATGATTGCCTGGAATTGTGGACAAAAACACAATAAATCTTTGGTTTTGGGTCTGTGGGGGGGGTAAAAAGTAATCAAATGGTGGTCCTCCGTAGCTCAAATGCTAAATAAAATGTGGGCCCTGGTGTAAAACTGTTTGAAAGCCACAGTAACACTAACCTGAGGTTTTCGTTCCATCTGCTGCTTTTATGTGTAGTTTTTTCCAGCCTGTATAAACACGTTGCTTATTTACTCTGTCCGTGTCAATGAATAAATGTTACACGACGAGTTGTTCAATATTAAAACAAACAACTTATTCCCACATAGCAAAACCTATGAAGACTGTTCTGGCCCAAATGCCGTTTTTGTTCTGGCAGGTCTGGCATGCCTCTGGCAAATTTCACGCAAATTTCACTCCGGCAAGTGGTATGTGGACCGGATGTGAGCCAGGTCTGGCAATGACGGAACCGTTTAGATCATGGCAAGCCGCATGTGGGCCGAGTATGGATTGGGTTCATTTGGCCCGCATTGTGCATTTTTGTATCTGGCCCACAAGTGTTTTGGGTTCATTTGGCCCACATTGTGCATTTTTGTATCTGGCCCACAAGTGTTTTGGGTTCATTTGGCCCACATTGGGCATTTTTTGTATCTGGCCCACATGTGTTTTGGGTTCATTTGGCCCACATTGGGCATTTTTTGTATCTGGCCCACATGTGTTTTGGGTTCATTTGGCCCACATTGGGCATTTTTTGTATCTGGCCCACATGTGTTTTGGTTCATTTGGCCACATTGGCATTTTTTGTATCTGGCCCACATGTGTTTGGGTTCATTTGGCCCGCATTGGGCATTTTTGTATCTGGACCACATGTGTTTTGTGTTCATTTGGCCCACATTGGGCATTTTTGCATCTGGCACACGAGTGTTTTTGGGTTCATCTGGCCCACGTTAGGCATTTTTGTATATGGCCCACATGTGTTTTGGGTTCATTTGGCCCACATTGGGCATTTTTGTATCTGGTATCCGACCCTTTTAATTAGCGTACCAATTAAGCACTTCCCGAGGTCGGAGAGCAACGGGAAGTACTTAATTGGTACCGTTGGATTCAGCGTTGAAAAGCAAGTCAGGAATCGTCCTATCCGTTTTGAGAAAGAGTAAACTCGTTTGGACACATGTTTAAACGTACTTGGCCCCGCCTACAAGCGTCGGAGGAGGGAGTAATGCACTTTCATGCATTCAGCTTGTCGAGACGCACACGCTAATATGTGTTTCCTCGCACACGGTTGCACCACTCAAAAGTTGGGTTTTTGACTTTGACAGGCTGTAGCTCCGCCCCCAAAGGGAGTGGGGACAATCTTGTTGGCTCTCCGAGTCCGTCTCG
This sequence comes from Benthosema pterotum, assembly GCA_039105355.1. Lineage (NCBI taxonomy): Eukaryota > Metazoa > Chordata > Actinopteri > Myctophiformes > Myctophidae > Benthosema > Benthosema pterotum. Next base: position 35,602,026 of record CM076967.1, on the reverse strand, counting down.
ACGAGACGAACAGTTTGGTGTATGGCACTTGTCTGTGCGACACTTTCTTCATATTGATTTCCACTTTCGGGGAGGTATTAGAGTTGTGTACCCTTACATCATATTTACGGCCCAGGTCGATTTTGAAAATTCTGAGATTCTCTTATAGGCCTATCGGCCTCTTAGAGAGAAGCACTATGTCGCTGACCCCACGTGTCTGCGACCTTCTGTTACGGAGTAACAAATGTGGAAAAGAACGGGATTTTTTGCTGCCCTGGCCGTGTAACACGGACTCTCGCGGACAACGAGATCCAACTCAGTTTTTCATGGCCTTTCAGGGAAAAAATAGAAAAAAATCCTTCGGACCCACAACATGAATAAACGGCACTTCTGGTTCAAACAAACGGCGGTTTAAAGCACTTCCTGTGCTCCGATTTTGAAATGGATAACAGATTCGGAATCAGCGGAAAAAATCAAGTGGGAAATCATTAAGTAGAAGTTAAAAAACTTCAACACCCTTTGCTGCTGATAGACCAATGTGTATGCTCTGTAGCTCCGCCCAGGAATGTCGCACAGCAGGGAAACACATATGAGCCTGTTCAGCTCCTCGATGTGCGTCTCTTGGCCTTGGTTCCGTCTCCCTACGACGTTCCTAAAATCCTTTCCGATGACATGTCACACCGTACGTGTACTTGGAAAATTAACCTCACAGGGAGGGCCTATGGCTAAACAAAACCCCTGACCTTCAACCTAACCTCGAGTCTATGCGCAAAGTCGAAGCCATTTAGCCAAATATGGTGTCAGACATACCAAATATGGACTGTGTGACATGAATGTGTGACACACGCACAGATACATTTGGCCTGGCTATAAGGGCTCACTGCGTTCACTGTCCTATAGACTGAACACAGGAAACTGGAAAGTGGCCCAGATCCGGCCCAGATCCGGCCCAATGGATACTTGCATTGAGCCTATCACTCTCTCTGGACACTCACAGATCGACGTGTATCAGGTCAATGACAGGTCAGCGTGACAACGCTGAGGAAGACCATCTAGGTCGAACGCGTTCGTTGACTGCACGTGGAGGTAAATAAAGATACACAAAAAGGACATTCATTGAGTGCTGGCATTTCTCTTTTTTATTCAGGTCAATAAGTACCAATAAATTGAAATTGACCAACACCGGTCAGCCAATTAGGACATGACTTGAATCCCAGTTTGATATGGTGGGTCACAAATGAGGATAGAATTCTTCGATTCTTGTTTCTGGCTCCTTTGGTTATACGTCTCCTGCTTGTTCTGTTGAGACTTTCTCATGATATAGGCTTGTATTTTTGTACTTACAATCATTCATTTTCTCTTCTAATGTAGGGAATATTTCCTTATATTTATATTTTATATTTCCTTATATTGTTCAACCCAGCACAAACAAGGGACTTAATTCCTTCCGCTCATATGCAACCAAAATGTGGAACGCCCTACCAACAGTCATTAAGACTTGTGAATCCCTTGACTCCTTCAAAACCGCTCTCAGAAGGGGCACCTACAGATGGCTGCAATTCGAACTGGCCTCTGTAAACTGGCCTCTGTAAAACAAAATTGTATATAACCCCCCCCTCCCCTCTTTGTACATTTCTCTTTTCCCTTTTTACCTCCACTATGAGTTTACCTCCATGATCTGCTGCTTCTGACTTCACTGAAGTAGTTGTTTTGTATGTATTTGAATGCCTTAATGAAATGAACAAGTTGGACACTATTGTAAACAAGTGTATGCTTAACTAGTGTGTCCAATCAGCTTTTTCAGATTTGATGCAGTTGTACTTGAATTGTACTGTAATTCTCCAAGCTGTTATCAGTTTTGTAGCAGTGTGTACTTGACTTGTACTGTAACTCTCATCTCTGTCAATAAAAATTTCATTCATTCATTCATTCATTCATTCATTCATTCATTCATTCATTCATCCATTCATTCATTGTTGTGGTGTTGATGATATTCAACTCCATTTTATGTTCCCATTTTACTTATTGTATTTTGATGCTTTGGCAATGTAAACATATGTTTTCTCATGCCAATAATAAGTTTGGGTTCCTCTAAAATGAATATTGATTAAAAAAAACCTAGAGCGACGGTCTATTGGTCGTAATCTCCTTGACAACCAGTGAAACCTATAGTCATTTGTCGGCCCGAAGCACCCCCCGCCCCCTCCCTGTGTGCTGCGCTCTCATTGGCCGCACTCATTGGCAGTAGCATTTCTACCAAGGAACCGGGAAAACGCGTGGACACGCCCCCAACAGCCGTTACCGCTGAGCAAGCAGCAGCAGCAGCAGCACTGAAGAGAGACACAACTACGAGAGAATATTGGTATGTTTATATGGTTTTATAATGATTTATATCCACTTCTGATGTTGGTGGAGAAATATGTTGTGACACAGCTCATGTGTTGTCCCTCCCGACCCGGAGGGGTGCTTTCTTTGCAAAGAGGCTAGCTGGGTTACTAACTGTTGCCAACTAACTGTTGCAAACTCCTGGCGGAAAATCTGGTGCTTTTTTGCTGGTGCAGGCGTGCAAAATTGTAGCTTTTCGGCGAAAAGTGGCGTTTTTGTCCCAAATTGGGCACCCACGTAATTCAATTCTGTTAAAAGAAGGTTTGAGAGGGTGGGTTGTCGGACGGGGTATCGACAGAGTGGTGACAACTCGGTTCACTTCATGGGGTCAGTCCAATGGCGGCTCCTATACATAGACTTCTATTGAAAAGGGGGACAAGCATGCAAAGCGAGTGCTCGGTTTATGACCCCTGAATGTCGCAACTCCCAAGGCTGTGTCTGTACTGTATGACTCCTGAGTCTTCTCCCTCCCTCCGTCCGATGCCTTGGGGAGAAAACAGCACATCGCACACACGCAAGAGGACGCGTAGGTCTATGGCAGAATTGACATTACAATTTAACAATAAGCTTTGCTGTTTTAATGTACTAAACAAAACTATGAGTGGCTAGCGAACTAGCTGCTATGCTGACTTTGCAAACTACTGATCGTGTGTGTGTGTGTGTGTGTGTGTGTGTGTGTGTGTGTGTGTGTGTGTGTGTGTGTGTGTGTGTGTGTGTGTGTGTGTGTGTGTGTGTGTGTGCGGCAGAATCAAGGACTGGTCTAGAGCTATGGATGAACCAGAGCTACCTTTTTGACATATATTCAGCCTCAATAATATTGCATTTGGGGACTTTGGGCATCAGATCTACAAGCTCTATAGATGTCATGCTGCAATGCACACGTGGGCTTGTAGATCAACTATTTTGATAAATATAGAAGAAAATACCATTTTGCAAATTATTCTTTTTTAAATATTCAAATCCTGTGCCATGAACAAAGCGTTGAAGGTGACTTTTTTTGTAGGGTCAGCACGCACGCACGCGCACACACACACACACACACACATACAGGTCCTTTCCAAAAAATTAGAATATCAACGAAAAGTTGGTTTATTAGCACAATTCCATTCAAAATCCCGAACTTTCATTAATTATAGATCCAGTGCTCATATTGTAAATGATTTCAAGTATTTATTTGTTTATTTTTACACAATTTTGGCTTCCAGCTCATAAAACCCACCAAATCAGGATTTCAAAAAATTAGAATATTTTATGAGACAACTAAAAAAAAATGTGTTTTAAACATGAAATGTTGACTATCTGAAAAGTATATTAATTTATGCAGTTAATACTTGGTCTAGGCTACTTTAGAACAAATTATTTCATTAATGGGGCGGGGCATGGAGGTGATCAACCTGTGGCACTGTTGAGGTGTTATGGAAGCCCAGTTTTGCTTCAATAACAGCCATAAATGAATTTGTATTTTTCAGTCTTATGTCTCACACCTTCCTCTTGACAATACAACCCAGATTCTCTGTTGGGTTAAAGTCAGGACAGTTTGCAGGTCAGTTAAGTGCAGTAATACCATGGTCGGTACAGCAGCTACTAGTAGTTTTAGCTCTGTAGGCAGGTGCCAAATCGAGCTGGAAAGGAAAATTAGCATCTCCATGAAGCATACCGAAGCATAGGGTAAGATGGCTGTGTTGCAACCACTGGTGAGTTTTCACTGTCAGTGGATTAACACCAGCCGATAACATGGCTTGGAGACTGGACATGGCAAAACACATGATTTAGGCCATGTTATCGGCTGAAAACTTCAACACAGCCATCTTTTTAGAGTACTTTGTGCTTCGGTATGTTGACAAGCTTGATGGGGATGCTAATTTTCCTTTCCAGCTCGATTTGGCACCTGCCCACAGAGCTAAAACTACTAGTAGCTGCTGTACTGACCATGGCATTACTGCGCTTAACTGACCTGCCAACTGTCCTGACCTTAACCCAACAGAGAATCTGGGTTGTATTGTCAAGAGGAAGGTGTGAGACATAAGACTGAAAAATACAAATTCATTTATGGTTGTTATTGAAGCAAAACTGGGCTTCCATAACACCTCAACAGTGCCACAGGTTGATCACCTCCATGCCCCGCCCCATTAATGAAATAATTTGTTCTAAAGTAGCCCAGACCAAGTATTAACTGCATACATTCATATACTTTTCAGATAGTCAACATTTCTTGTTTAAAACACATTTTTTTTAGTTGGTTCATAAAATATTCTAATTTTTTGAAATCCTGATTTGGTGGGTTTTATGAGCTGGAAGCCAAAATTGTGTAAAAATAAACAAATACTTGAAGTCATTTACAATATGAGCACTGGATCTATAATTAATGAAAGTTCGGGATTTTGAATGGAATTGTGGAAATAAACCACTTTTCGTTGATATTCTAATTTTTTGGAAAGGACCTGTATAGCCCCTAGTGCATTTTGGAAGTGCAGTATAAGATTATTTAGCTGTTTTTGTTGACAAGTGACATCTGACTGAGATCATTATAAGATCATTTGGCTGTTTTTGTTGACTCGTGACAAAAAATATTAACTCCCGTCGAGATTCTTGTGATGCGATTTTTGTGATGCTCCACGAGATCTATGGAGCAGGAACGTCACTGAAATAGAAGACTCTCTACGGGTGTTATATTGTCAAGCGACGACACAGATTTCTGTTGTTTTTATTATATGTTCGTATATCTTGGTGCACTGCTTCGTGGAATCTGCCTAGGTCTGGCAAACACAATCCGTTGAAAACAGGCTTATATATTTCATTTGCAAACAAAACTCAAAAACTAAAATCTAAGCTATGAGACCCAGCACTGATCACTGAGCTCAAGCCTTTTGAGCTGGGCGCGTTTCCATTTGGCGTAAACTGTGTAGCCACCCTCAGACTCTCTTAGGGCAGATTAGCATATGTTAATTCGAAACTCCTTGCGATTGGGGCGGGTTAAGAAAATATGTGACTGACAATTTTTCTTTCCATTTCCTGAAAATTTATTTTTTGTCTCGTTTTAGCGGCTGTTCGTCAGAATCAAGTGTTCAGGACTACAACGGATAACGAAATTGAAACGTGCATCAGGAAATGGCTTGAAGGATCGGGTGATAGAAGTGGGGGGAGAAGAGAGAGAGAGCTGCTTCGGATAAGCGGGGCCAATCCAGGGTGAGTCTTGTCTAGAAGAGATGGTGTGTTCGGTTAATTCCGGATCATGGGTCTCGTATGGCAATTAATAACTGAATACAAGATATCTTTTCCAAGTTCTCGTTCTAAACAATATGGACCCCCCCCCCCCTTTTTGTTTGTTACTGCGTTATGTGTTTATTTACCACTGCACTGAAAATCAAGCCCCATGACTAAGAAACATTCTGATGTTTGTCTTCATTTCAGGGGTCCAGCGTCAGGTGGTGTGAGGGGAAGAGGCAGAGACAGCGGGACATCAAGGTGCAATGCAGAGTGAGTCTTGTCTAGAAAGACATGTTGTGTTTACGTAGACAGTTAATTCTGGAATAGGAGTCTTGTCTGGTCATTAATAACTGAGCTTAAATTATCTTCAATTAGAAGTTCTTGTTCTAAACAACATGGGCTTATTATTATTATTTCTCCAGTTTTCCTTAATGCATTTATCCCCCCGTTGCACAGAGGATCAAGCCCCATGACTAAAACATTCTGGTGTGTGTGTGTGTTTTTTTTTTTTTTTTTTTTTCAGGGGTCCTGCGTCAGGTGGTGTGAGGGGAAGAGACAGAGACAGAGAGACATCAAGGAGCAATGCAGAGTGAGTCTTGTCTAGAAAGACATGTTGTGTTTACATAGACAGTTCATTCTGGAATAGGAGTCTTGTCTGGCCATTAATAACTGAGCTTAAATTATCTTCAATTCCAAGTTCTTGTTCTAAACAATATGGGCTTATTATTATTTTATTTCTCCAGTTTTCCTTAATGCATTTCCCCCCCGTTGCACAGAGGATCAAGCCCCATGACTAAAACATTCTGGTGTTTTTGTTGTTGTTTTTTTTTCAGGGGTCCAGCGTCAGGTGGTGTGAGGGGAAGAGACAGAGACAGCGGGACATCAAGGAGCAATGCAGAGTGAGTCTTGTCTAGAAAGACATGTTGTGTTCAGTGTTGGGCAGTAACTAATTTTAGATTACATATTACTGTAATATTATTACTTTTGCTCCAAAAAGTAAAGTAACGAGATTACTCTGCAAAAATAGGTAATAAGTAACGCATTACTTTGCAAGTAACGCCAAGTTACTTTTTTAAAATGAGCTTGTTGTTGCATGCAAAAATAGAACAGATTTACAAGCTATCGACAGGTACTGTAACAACAGAGATGTGCACTAGATTCTAGATCCAATCCACACGCTGCATCCTGTGCACAGTCATGTACACTACAAATTGCTTGCTGCTTTATTTTGTATTTTATTTTTAAATACAAGACCTCAACTGTCTTTAAAAACGATTGTGAATTGTGCAAGTGTTATTTGCAGGTCTGTTTTGTGATTCAAGGTTAAAATGTTATCATTGATTCTCTCTGCTCCTTTTATTTTTTCATCTAAGAAAGATATTTACAATGTTGGATTTTGTTGGCTTTGTTTTCAGGAAAGTAATAATGTAATATGTAATATTACTCTTCAATTCCAGTAATAAGTAAAGTAATGATATTACTTTGTCTAAGGGGTAACAAGTAAAGTAAAGAAGTTACTTTTCTAAGTAATATTGACCAACACTGGTTGTGTTTACGTAGACACAGTTCATTCTGGAATAGGAGTCTTGTCTGGCCATTAATAACTGAGCTTAAATTATCTTCAATTCCAAGTTCTTGTTCTAAACAATATGCAATTATTATTTTATTTCTCCAGTTTTCCTTAATGCATTTCCCCCCCGTTGCACAGAGGATCAAGCCCCATGACTAAAGAAACATTCTGTTTGTTTTTTTTTTTTTTTTCAGGGGTCCAGCGTCAGGAGGTGTGAGGGGAAGAGATTTTTCTCCCTAGAGATTTTTCCTAGATCAAAATGTGTTCCAATTGTTCAGAGTTGTGTTCATTCTATCTATCGCCCTAGTTCTACTTTGTGTGTACAGATGTGATGTGGAGGTTATGTGATTTGTCTGGTACCATTATGGTAGCATGTAGCCTGCTTAACGTTGTGTTTAAGTCTGTGCAAACTAGAAGGAGCGATTCTATGCAATCACCAGCAGTGACAGCTGTGTTATCTGGCAACCCAAACGCTTACCTTAACCAAGTCCTCAAAATGTGTTCCAATTGTTCCGAGTTGTGTTCATTCACCTGAGAGGTGTTCATGCACCTGCATGCTGCTATTAAAATTCATTTGTTCAACCATGGCCCACGGCTTCTCTCACGATTCTTCATACATCTCCCAGTAAAATGTCATTAAACTGATTCTTTTATTATTGTTAGGAAAGCTTTACGCGTTGTAAGCTGTGAAGTGGGGTAAGTGTTAAAAAAAATCTAGATTGTGTTCTTTCTAGAATGGAATTGAATAGGTGTCTGAATCTAGATCGCTATCTTTTTTCGATAATTGTGCAGCTCTACCAAATGGTTGTATTTCATTGTGTTAACTGGTGGAGAGAAACTTATTAATGAAAGCACAAATATGATTTTTATTTTGTCTTAGTCAAATATAGCATGTATATAGTATGAGACCTTTGTCACACCCTATCTTAACTTCTACAGTTTTTGAGGGTTGCTCCTGTTCTGAGATCTAGCCACACCTTCACCCCTAAAATGGGGCAATTGTCTCATTTTAGGGTCGAATAAGGTGTGGCAAGATCTCAGAACAGTAGCACCTATGAAAAGTCTGTAGAAGTTAAGATGGGGTGTGACAAAGCTGGCCCTGTGCTGGACAATGTATGGGCCAGCTGTGGACACAGTGTTCTGGCCCTATGCTGGTGACCCATGTCTGGGCCAATTATACACATTGATCTGGCCCTGTGCTGGCTAACCACGTCTGGGCCGAATTATGGACACAGTGCTCTGGCCCTGTGCTGGCTAACCACGTCTGGGCCGAATTATGGACACAGTGCTCTGGCCCTGTGCTGGCCAACCATGTCTGGGCCAAATTATGGACATACTGTTCTGGCCCTGTGCTGGTGACCCATGTGTGGGCCAGCTCTGGACACACTGTTCTGGCCCATCCCTGGGTAAGCAGAGTGTGGCCCTTTACAGCTGGCCCATGCATGGGATCATGTATGGCTCAGCTTTCTGGCAAACCGATCTGGCCCATTCAGGATTGATAGACCATAGCTCCGAGTGGGCCATGACAAACAGCATGATCCGGGCCATGACTAAGCCAGGCTGTTTTGCTATGTGGGTTGTAACAAGCACTATAGCAGCAGCAGCAGCAGCAACAACGTTGGGTGTGTGAAAGAGTCGGCGTGGTGGACCACACGTCTTTTTTGCGGATCCCACCGCAGCTCACGGTAAACCTCTCTCTCTCTCTCTCTCTCTCTCTCTCTCTCTCTCTCTCTCTCTCTCTCTCTCTCTCTCTCTCTCTCTCTCTCTCTCGCTGTAATTTCCAAAATGTCTCCATTAACCCATTGTGTCCTGACCCTCGATTGGAGTTTCTGACACCAGATTATACAGTAGTTCCTGACACCAGATTATAGCAGCAGCAACATTCTAGCTTTTGACGCTAGATTCTACAGTAGTTTCCGACCCTAGATTCTAGTTATTGACACTAAATCATAGTTTCTCAAACTAGGATTTACTTTTTGACACTATAATCTAGTTTCTGACCCTAGAATCGAGTTTTTGACACTAGATTATATCGTTTTTGACACTAGATTCTAGTTTTTCTGAAAAATCTGTGTTCCTGTGTCAGTGATGCTAACATATTTCAAGCCAAGGACCACCAGAATTATCCATATTTGGCTGCAGATCCCCATCTGAAAACGGGGGAAAAAGATGTTGTTCTAGAGATACCCCAGAAGCAAAAAATTGAGCTAAAAATGTTTGCTTCCAGAATAACATATTCAGAGATTTGCAGCACATTTTCACATTTTTTCAAAAATAGCAGAACAACAAGCTCATGTCGCGCCACTCGGTGGCGCGACATGAGCTTGTTGATCTGCTATTTTTCAACAGATAAAACACCAAAACGCGTTCAGGACACTATAGTTAAGGTCACAGCCCCACACACCACTGCAAAGGACTCATGACATCAACTCACTTCTTTAGGTTTCTTCAAATCAAGTCTTATCTCAGGACGCACATACCCAATTATGAAGATTTGCCACATTAGACATGCTGTCTAATGTGTTGTGTGTTGGCAAATCTTCATAATTTTTGAAGATTTTGTATACGTCTGGTTTGGGATCGGTTTCGTTTTATGATCAGTTGCAAGCTTCTGTTGTGATTCCCAGTGACAAATATAGGTGCGACTGGGAGAGGAATCTGGATACTACTATTTCTATATGTATCAATTCTAGTTCTATTAATGCCAGGCACATAGTAATTTATTTCAAGGTAGCTTTTTGTACAACTGCCAAGTCTGCCATTCTTCTTGTCATTCCTAAAAAGTATGTTAAAGTAAAGGAGTGGAATTAAGATGCCGATCTAAAATCAGACCATACCTGCAGAAAAGAATGTAGAAAAGAAGAGAACAGGAGGTTAAATGGGGGTGACAGTTTCCACCTCAAGGGACCGCAAATGACGTCCCAGAGCACTGGACTGAAATGAAATTATACCATGCTGAACCTCCACTGAGGACTGGAGGCAAATGGAACATCAAAGTTACAACCTGTAATTGTAAACGTCCTCTTCTCTTTTGTTGCTTTCGTAGGCTTGGAAACCGCCTCAAAGCAGCCTCTAGCCTCCCACTGAGTTTGTAACGTTCCTCTGTGAGGAAACTGTGACACATTATTTCTGCGCGCGATGAAGGCGTACACAATGTGATTGATGACGGCAGCCATGTTGGATGGGAGAATAACGTTCTGGACCGTTAATTTGACAGAGTCAAGGAAGGAGAGCTCTGGACTGTCAACACCCGGATATGAGAGGGATTTATCTCCTGGCTGGCTACTTTCAAACACTGGTCAAATCCTCAGTGTTCATTTAACCCAGAGTGTTGGAAATGGAACCAAATTTGGTTCCATTCACTATAGTGTTTTTAAAGGATTGTATGCATAAAAAAGAAAAGTCTTATATAAAAATCTTATATAATTACTTCAAAGTCATCAAAACCTTAACCTAGTTATACCGAAACTAAACTGCCTTCTAGGTGGCACAGTGGTAGTGCTGTTGCCTCACAGCTAGGTCTAGAGTTCAATTCCCACTATGGGGCACTGTGGGTGTCTGCTCCTCCGTGTCATCAGTGCCCATACCCAAGGCGTGGTTGGCGAAAGGGCCTTGCTGTATGGAGTTTGAATGTTCTCCCTGTGTCTGATAGGGTATGTAACCTCACAAAACATGCAGTAATCTGGTTTGAATAAAGTGCTCCTTCCACACGCTAAGTCCAACCAGAAAAACCTCCTCGTAGGTGAAAAGAAGGCAGCCTGGACTCCTCATGCATTGAAGGAAGCATGAGGCCAGTCCACTGCCTCTCCAGGTTGGTGGAGGGTTAAAGAAAAAGAAAAAGAAAAATCTAAATCCTGACCTTAGTTTTCTGGAAAAAAACATTACTATTTCAATGACAATCTAACATTAGCATTAAAACATTAATGTAAAGAAAAATCACGTTATATACTTTAGATCCTTGAAAAATAAGTTTTCATTGTGCAGCAGTTGCTTGGGGGTATGGTGACGCCTCAGCTTCCCCAGAGTTTGTGTCAAAGTGACCCTGAACAAGACTCCTAAGCCCTAATTGCTCCCGATGTGCAGGTTTGTGCCTTGCACGGCTCTGGCATTGTATTGTGTGAATGCAATGCACAATCGCAGTAAAGCACCTTGGGTAATGGTGCTATATGATTGCTACCATTTACCATTGTGTTACAGATAAACCAGCCATTAATCCAAGCCGGAACACAGTCCATTGATTGATGATTAAAATAATTATTGATCATTATAATGCATGCGAGCCACCCAACTAACCACTTCAGTTGTAAGTGGTTAGATGGGTGGGGAATCACTGATGAGAGGGTGGTGAAAACTGCTCCAGAGGATGAGACAAGGCCAATCCTATTGATGTAGCCTATAGGTGACAGGATGGTGAAAGCTCCAGTACAGAGACAGTCCTTTTGCATCATCAACACACCAAACACTCTCCATGGACTTGATAAAGCACACTGGTCAAGGCCAATTTTGTGTGCCGCTCCAGATGCAACCTTTTTCCTGGATTTGTTAAATGATGTCAGGGGTGGACAAAGTAGCCTATACTCATCTCTAGTACTAGAGTCAAAGTATGGTTACTGGTGCACCATCACATATTACTACCATAAAGCTATACTAGGTAACTTTTTAAATTTGATATGCATTATGACTGGCGTATATGTCACATAAGCCATTGCCTGAATTTCAGCCCGCAGAGTCCTGTCCTAACTATGTTTTCTATAGAAAAGTGAGGCTGATGGGTACTGTGTAGCACCTGTATCACCGAGGTAGACCACTGGACTAGTTCTAGTAGGAGTGGGTGTATTGGACAAGACTGTTAAATTGCAAGCCAGCAATTTTAATTGATAGTAAGTTAAACAAAGATATACGGAATATATACACACACACACGCGCATACAACACGCATTTTACCTTTGAAGAAAAAAAAATCCAGCAGGTGTCCTAAGGTAAGTAATTTTACTTCCCTTTCTTTTAAACCTAGTTTAGTCGTAAAACTAGGTTATGGTAGTTTTAGTTTCCTATTGTAGTCAACTAGGTTTAAACAAATTTTAGAAAACTAGTTCTTCTTTCTATTTTATTTCTATTTGTGTTCTATTGTCTTGAGTTAACTCTCTTCTTTTTTCTCCACAGGAAAACAAATATGTTCACAAGTGAGGAAAGTATGGGTATTGTAAGTATGAAATTTCAAAATAAAACATCAAAATTGACTGAACCTTAAATCACAACTTTGAATGTTATGAAAATATAACACTGATTCGGTCCCTTTCCAAAACCAAAATAAAAGAAATAAGACGCTGTAGCACATGGTCCCTTTTCAGTTACAAAATAACAAATAAAGTAAAATACTTTTATGCTGTAATTCAAACAGTCTCTCAGTTCAACTTCAGTTGTTTTTTTTCCCACAAAACAAAATAAAAGCACATATGACACCTTTAATTCACTGTCTCTTTCAGTTAGTGTCCTCAATATCGAACGGCACTCTATTGACTCAGTTCTTGTGATGTGTACTATTGACTTAGTTTAATTTCAAAATACCAAACAGCTCTTGCAGTGAGTATCAGCTGTTGTCAGGTTGTGCATAGGGGGCCCTTGCACTCGATTCGGTTCCAGGGACGCGAGCTCGCCATGCAGACCTCCGACTTGCCACTGTGATTCTCCAACAGGGACAAAAATCCTGACCTGCATGTGCAACAGGTCATAAAGAAAATAAAATAAATCACTCAAATACTCTTTAGATTACCAGGTAATGTGGGTCAATTGTTTCAACCAGACCCAATTGATGCTGATCATTGGCAATCATTATCAATCATTGCTGTCAGCAATAAACCAACATTTTACCATCAAAACATACAGTATGTACTGTTAATCACAAAAATAATGCAAAATGTTTTTGTGTGCAAATGCAACTTAGTGCAATATGTCAATGCACTGTTTCTTAAACTTACCAAAACACTTGGTCTGCACAAACACAACACCCAACACTGTACACAGTTGCTGTGTTACGGTTTTAAGTATGTTCTGTCTGCTGCTGTCTCTCACACTGTGCTTTCGTTGAAGGGGTGTTGTTTTTTTTACTGTTGATTTTGTAACCTTTATACCCTTTTAACCCATATTTATCACAGGTGATGTTTTTAACTGCTTGTGCATTTCAATGGCTTACTTATTTATTTTAATATAGTGCTCATATTTATTTATTTAACATATAGTATACGCTGTTTTTAAAAGTGGGGGAACTGTTTACTGGGACGACCTAGTGTTGTAAACGGAATTGCCCCGGTTTCCTTACTGACCTGGAACTGGGCGCACACTGCAGATAGCTCCACTGTGTTCCTACAACGAGTAGCCGTAGCAGTAGGGCTCATGTTGTCCGTTCGTTTATCAGTGTGTGGTCGTTCGTAAATAAGGCCCAATGAATGCACTCAGCGACATCAGCGCCCACTTCACCCAAACTCGGCTCATTTGCAGTGTGAGTTTCTCAACGCAGCAGTAGTGTATTCATACCCTAGCGCATGCACACACACACAATCTGATGCACATAAATCAAAGCTAAATCATGAACAGAATGACCAGAGATTTGTATCCTTTGTGAGATTAAACAAAAGAAACTATTAGTGTAAATATGATATCATTTGACAGACTGTGACTGGAACTTTGGAACTGTGACTGAGAATGACAGCAGTGTAGTGTAGAGCACTCCGTCAGTCCGTGACACCACTGGCCACATGACTGGCTGTGCTACAGTGCACTGAAGCCGGCCTGTACAGGGCTTATTACAAAGTCTGATCAAAAAAGTTAAATTTGCAAGGGATGCTGGGAAATGTAGAATGTAGGAAGTTGCTCTGTAAATGTGTGCTTTCGTTAACATGCTTTAGTACTTGCTTGTAAGAATACATGCAAGTATTAAAAAGTACAAATTTATTTTTTGCTACTTTCATGCAAAGCTGTACAACAAGCATTAACAACAACAAAAAGTGAAATATGAAGCTTTCTGTAGTGATGGCGGTGTATTATAATTGTATTGCGGTGTGGGAATAAAGGCTGGCTCTGTTCTGCAGCTGCAGATTGAGTTCAAGCCCTTGGACCACAGGTATCATCATCACGAGGCACATCCATGGCTCTGTTATTCTCCCACTGAAATGAGGTAGTATGATCGACAGGCTGCTAATAGCGGCGGCATCAAAACAGCAGTGTTCTTTACACAAAGCATAGGAAATTGAGGGTTTGTGCACTTTGCTCCATTTGTTATAAATCACTCAAACAACTCACTAAATGCTCCAGTGCAATCATTTCCATTTTGGGATGTTTTGTAGGCTGAGTGTCTCCTGCATGCGGTGAGAGCCATATAGCCTGGGTTTTCAGTGAAATATATACTTTTGTGAAACGCTGGTGATAACTACAACTGTGGCGCTTTCCTGGAAGATTTACAAGAGTTTATGCACAGTTAAATCCTCAGTGCAAATGGATCCCCAAAACAACAAAAATATAAATCCTGATCTTAGATAGCCTACTGAAATAGAACTCCAACACACAAGCATGCAGGTTTGTGATATGCTATACCTTATTTGTTGTGTGTCTTGAAAGATTTACCTGTGTTAAATCAAGTCAGTATGCATTTAAATCTATAATATTCAGACAACAAATAAAGGAAAACTAAATCATCCATAGGTCCTGGTAATATAATCTGTGAGATGCCATTATCATTTGATTAAATCTGCACACCAGCAGATCCTGTACAGCAGTCCCTATTTACACTTTATGTTTGCTGTGGCATGAAAGTATAATATTTTCAAAACGTCTGTAAGGATTTCAGCCATGAAACCTGATGTGACACAAAATGTTGTTCCTGTCACTTTTTACTCGCCAGGGCGTTGACCTCGGTCACCTCTGACAGCCACATTTATCAATGGTTTTACCAGAGGGGCCTGATCCCTGACTCAGGGAACCACTGACAGTGACGTATGTGAGGATGGTACCAGCTGTGGGTTTCATATCGATCCAATCTGTGCTCATGTTGTAGACTGAAACGATATGACGGAAATGACTCCAATGTTTCAAAATAGCTTGTAGATTGCCCATTTTCACTATGCACCCATAAAATAAAATTGGCCACTATGAGCTGTGAACACCTGCTATTTTGGGGGGGAAATTGTGAGATTGCAGCACAAATTTTTGTTGTTCTTTCAGAGCAAATGTTTTGTAGAATCTACAGTGTCAGGTCAAAATGGGTTAAAACAGACAACTAAAACATGACTAAAATATATATATATTTTTTTTTTCCTCCCAAAAGACTGTGGATCCAATGGAAAGTATGGAAAGTATTAACCAGTATTATCCTTGTAACTAAATAATAACTATATACTGGATCCGTTGGACAGTATAGTTTTTCTTTTCCTGGAAAACAACTGTTTTGGACAAACAAGGTTTCCAGTGCCCGATAGTGACGGTGTTATGCTTCTCTCCCATAAGACACACAGTATAGGAGAGAAATGTGGGGCACGTCCCAGCAGCACAAGGTTGATATGACACCTCTCACAACTCTTACCACTGCACTGCTTTTATTGTGGATATGCAGAGCCAGAAAACACAAATAAAAATAACTATTTTTACTGTGCGTGTCCAGCTGCTATAGACTCCCATACCTTTCAATAACTTGATACGCCCCCACCCTGTAAATATACTGTATGATTCTGGTGAGCCTTATTCCAAAATGTGTTTTATTGTATTTTATAATATAATGTATCACTGATGGATTGAGTAGGCGTGGTTTGTGTTATTTTATTTATTCATTTTTATGCCACAATTGACTCAGCTGTCAATTATCGTTTATAATACGAGTCGCTACGCTTCCTGTGTGTGTTCACCAACTTTTCAGCAACTTTTTTTTGTGTTCAGGAAGTTCCGAACTGATCTCCCAACCTTATTCGAATGCCAATCTGTTGTAGTCATCGCAATGCAGTTGAACAAGCTGATGTAGCTGTCGTGGGTGTGCTGTATGCATGAATTCATTTGTTAGCTAATGATAATTAAGGGAGGTGAGGGAACTCTCATACACTACTCATAGTCTCAACTATTTTGCAATGCTCCATGTAAAAACTACTGGGTGATCATTCCAACAGCTCACTTGGACACCCTCCCATGGGTTAATTCTAGCCAAAGGCATCCTTGCAATATTTCTGGCAGAATGGGTTAGCAGTTAATTCATATCCGTTGATGCATAAATGTTCAGCATTTTATATAGACAATATGATGAGAATTCCCAATAATGCATTCAGGACATACTTGGTGGACTCACGCTGGTTTGAGGAGATTTACATCTAAATGGACTAAGTTACTGCATTGCCCACAGCTACGGATACTAAAATGTCCTCAAATCCCTGTAAAAGTACCTTAAAATGTCCTCATATCCTTGCCAAATCACCATACTGTCAGTGTATTCAGTGCTGTGCTATAATATTAGGTGTAGTTGTGAATTTTGAAGTGTAGTGAAATGTGACTGTCCCTTCTTCACAATTGACAACTTAGTTAGCAGTGATTTACTATTTGACGTACTTGTCAGAGTAAACGTATAGGCCAAAACATTTAAATTGCCCTGCCCTCTCTTGGAAAAATAAATAAATAAGACAGATACAGAAGTGTCTGGGACAGCACCATTACACCGCAAGGCGGAACAGTACCCAGGCAATTCCATACTCCAGAAATGTGGAAGTACCATCAAGACCATACAGATTGGACAAAATGAAATTACAATATAATATAGAGTGCGACACAGTTTAAGGAAGTTTTACTTTACTTGTGGTTATTAGTTTACTTCACTGCAAACAACGACCTCTCGCTTCACTTTCCTTCTAATATAAAACATTTAGAAAGATCCTATAACTGATTTAAATCTCCCAGGTTGCCTGATAGAGCCGATCAGATTGTGTTTTGCTGAGAAATCCTCCCACTTAAAAATGTGAAGGAGACCTTGACAAGACCTGAGTGCTTGTCAGTGCTACACTGTGTTGTGTAGCCGTCATTGACGGCTACACAACACAGTGTAGCACTGACATAGCGGGCGATATGTAGCACTGCACATTGACAGGCCGTCAATAACAATGCTTGGAATGATTCATGTGCCATTGTTCCTGAACAACAAACACACTGTAGCCTGCAGAGTTTGCATTTTGCAACGGCTGAACTGTGTGTGTGTGTGTGTGTGTGTGTGTGTGTGTGTGTGTGTGTGTGTGTGTGTGTGTGTGTGTGTGTGTGTGGGCGGGCGGGCGGGCGTGCATGTGCGCGTGCACGTGCGTGTGCGCGTGCGCGTGTGTGTGTGTGTGTGTGTGTGTGGCCGTGTGCACATGTTGTGCATTCCCTTTTCTCCTCAATGTATAATTTTCTTTGGCCTTATCTATACTATGATTTCCTTGTATATAGAAGTGAGTGTTTGTATGTCTGTAAATGCTTTCATGAAATGTACATGGTGTACATTGTACACAAAAAGAAATGTCTTAGGCTATGGTGTCGTCGTACTCACTTAACAGGCTTTGTATATTTGAGTTGTGCTTGAAATGCACTGTAAATCTCCAAACTGTTAATACAAATTTCAATCTGAATCAATCAATCGGTGTGTGTGCATGTGTGGTAGAAGTATGATTAAATGAGCATGGGATAACATGATCTGGGACGTCCAAAATGGTCGCTCCATGGGATGAGCAATCGAATAGAGTTCCATTATGGGTAGCACAGGTTTCCTGATGATGTTTGTGAAGGCATTAGAACCTCCCAATGGAACCGGCCAAGAGCGATGGCATATTGAATAATACTGACTCTCCCATGAAAGGAGAGGAGAAGTAGGGGCCCGAGGAGAGGAGAGGGGAGAGGTTATAGCTCAATTTTCCTTCCAATACAATTCCAATAACTCGAAGCATTTCAAAGAAATATAACCGCTGTTTGAGCTCTATTGCTGGAAGTGGCCAGTTAAATCATTCTCTGTCAAATTAACCTTTTGCGCCGTGGCGGAATGAAAGGGGAAGTGCGGTGGCGGTGAGATTACACAGCTTTGCAAATCAATGAAAAATGTATTATTAAAAAAAGGAAAAGAAAAAAAGTCTAAGGTCCAGCCTGTCCAGAGTAGAGGTATTACCCCAATATCCATTTAATGCCACCGGCCATCTGTAAAGAGACCAAGGTTTAAAGAGGGGGAGGGCTGGGGTCTAGCCTGTACGTCGCACTTGTAAAGCCTTAGAAGTGTTCCTGTTTAGATGCTGAACACATGTGCTGAATATTCATAAACCTATAGCCTATAACTATACACACTTTATGTTATTGTCTCAAACATACTGTTATAATTACTTGGCAGTGTGCATTGTTAGGTATAAGCTCATCCATATTCATTTTGTTTATACCATCCACAGTCAAATCCATTTGACTTTGAGTGCGTACTGTACACATGGAACCTCCATTTGGATTAATTTGTAAACTATTTTTTTTCCCTGTGTGAACCACTTAACTTCTCTAATCTTAGTGAAACGAACTTGAGTTTCAAATGCCCTCTTGACCGGATTGTTCCGTCTATGCCAACAAGCTCATTAAAATAAACAGCCTCTGAAAACACACACAACCACCACCATCTAGCCCAGCTTGTTACATTTCCTATAGGGTCCTGATGCAGAACTGGTTGAGAATCAGTAAAGATAACGATACAGAAATACAATAATACATAAAACACTGCAATAATACAGTATTAGAATACTTTTCAGGATGGAAAATAGATAATGGCAGATTTTTGGGTTTGTAGATACTATTTGTAGATACCACAGCCGTATAACAGGGTGGAGAGTACAAGTGACTTATACAGCCTGACCTTCACCGGGAAGCTGATGGTGTTGCTCCTCCAGATTCTGGCCAGTCTTGTAACATCAGCCATGACAAGACTGGCCAGAATCTGGAGGAGCAACACCATCAGCTTCCCGGTGAAGGTCAGGCTGTATAAGTCACTTGTACTCTCCACCCTGTTATACGGCTGTGAGAGCTGGACACTCACAGCAGACACCGAGCGTAGGATCCAGGCCTTTGAGAACAAGAGCTACAGGAAGATGCTGCACATTTCTTACACAGAACACCGAACAAATGACTATGTCAGACAGCTAGTCACCACCCATGCTGGAGAACAGGAGCCCGTACTCTCAACAGTAAAACGTCGCAAAATGGCCTGGTATGGTCACATCACAAGGCATACCTCACTGTCCAAGACCATCCTACAGGGGACAGTGGAGGGGAAGCGGAGAAGAGGCAGGCAGAGGAAGTGCTGGATGGACAACATCAAGGAATGGACTGACTGCAGCTTCCAGACCCTGCTGCGAACAGCTGAGGACCGTGAGCGCTGGAGATCCCTGACTGCCCAGACGTCCACCATGGCACCCCTACGGCCTTCTAGGCCATGGGATGAGTGAGTGAGTGAAAGTGAGATACTATTTGATATTTTTGCATGACACTGTATGTACTGTATATAAGACAGTGACTATAAGTATTAAAATACAGTATAATAGTATAGTAAGTATAAATGCTCTTATGGTACAGCGTGTTTAAAGCTGCTTTGGTGCAGACCTCCTGTTGTCATGGGGTCTTTTAAACAGCACGAGCCCAAAGGCTCTGTGGTAATACATCATGTCATGCTACTGTGTGTGTGTGTGTGTGTGTGTGTGTGTGTGTGTGTGTGTGTGTGTGTGTGTGTGTGTGTGTGTGTGTGTGTGTGTGTGTGTGTGTGTGTGTGTGAGAGTACATGTGCATGTGCACAACACATGTGTGTGTGTTTGTGATGCATGTAATAGATCATATAATGCCACTGTGGTGTGTGCATGTGTGTATTCGTGCATCATACATCATATAATGCCACTGTCAAACAGCCAGGGAAGCCACTACAGTCAGTTATAACCAGGTGTTAATGATATTGTCTTTACACACATGAAAAAACAACTTTTTAAAAACTTTTTCTCATGTCTTTGGCACTCTGAGCGTAGAACCAAAGCCCAATGGTCCCCAAACTGTGGGTTAATCTTCTCTTCGACTGGTGGTAGAAGCGTATGGAGCCAAAACAGGGCCTTTATTCTTCGTATTTGTAGAAATAATTTCACATCTGTGCCAGATACAATGTATTTGTGGTGAAACATCTTGCATCTGCAGGTTGATTTTGTAGATCTGCACACAATATGTGTGTATTTGCAGAAAAAAAATCAGATTTGCAGAATCATTTTACATATGTGCCAGATACAATGTATTTGTGGCAAAGCATCTTGCATCTACAGGTTTATTTTGTAGATCTGCACACATATTTTGCATCTCCTAAAATATAAAACGTACGTGTATAAATGTTTTGTAGTAGGAGTGTGTACATATGTGAATCTGTTTTGCGAACCTCGTCCTGCTCGGAGCAGCAAGCACGCAAGTGTGGATCTATGTTGCAAGTTTACGAATTATGGCCCTCTTTTGACGGGGGGTGGGGTCAGAAGTTGGAAGCCAATCAAAACAAAGCTTTCATGGCTTTCAATGGGACCAATCAGGCTTGATTCCATACGCGTGACGTCATCAGCCTGCGCATCAGTCAGTGTTGCCAACTTGGCGCACTTGTCACTATAATATAGCTTTTTCCCAGACCCCCCCCCCAAAATTTGTGGGAAAAACTCCTGGCGGAAAATCTAGTGGGTTTTTTTTGCTGGTGAGTTGGGGCGAAACTGGTTGACAGGCACCAGAGATAAAACCCTCATTTTTCACCATTTTCCCTCCAATGACAGTGTTTTCAACCAGTGGTCCCCTGGCTAATAATGAACATCTGGTTAACCAGATGTAACTCTTTGAGAGCGTAAAAGTGTAAAAATGAAACCAAATGGACCCTTGCAGGTCCATTTGGTTTCATTTTTAAAATATTCATCATGTGTGTTAGCCCAAGTCTACACAACTAGAGAATGTAGGAGATTAATGGTCATTTACTCATTTTGATCTGTGTGGCAAGCATAATGCAGGGGTTTTCAACAAGTGGTCCGGGGACCACCAGTGGTCCTTGAGAGGGTTCCAGGCTGCCCCCAGCTAAGTTGTTTAACCAAATGTAACTCTCAAGAGTTAAAATATCCATCATGCAAATTAGTCCAAATCTACACAACTAGAATTAAGATTAATGGTCATGGACAGAAGCAAAAGAAATCTTTAGTTTTGGGGGCTGTGGGTCTAAAACATATCCTCAATTGGTGGTCCGTGGCTCAAATTCTGAATAAATAGTGGGCCCTGGTATGAAAATGGTTGAACCCCCAGTGCTCTGCATTTTGGAAGTGCCACTAGTGCATTTTGGATTTGGGCAGTTGGCAACACTGGCATCAGGAAATGCCGATTAGAGCGGAGGGGGCGGGGGCCGTGCCTTTCGATACAGTCGCCTGGCCAAACTCCCACGACGACGGAGAGATCTACTGTGGTGAACAAACTTGGACTGTCTCGGGTAAGTTACACGACTAGCGCTTCTTACGTTAACATTTGTTAGCATGTTATGCTAGGATGAAAAACAAAGGAGGAGAAATGTTAGAGAAAACTAGACATGCAATTATATCATTGATTCTCTTCTATGAGTCTGCCTTGCATTGGAAACAGCAACTGCAGACTCATAGAAGCACTGGAGCTCTGGACCAGCGCCCCCCCCCCCACTTTAAAATATAAAATAGGCCCTATATGCACGGACCCCCATAAGACAAATGCCATTTATATCCCTGGGACCCCCAATTTATATTGACTTGTACAAATGGAATCAAATGGGCCCGTCTGAGTTACAGAGTAGACACAGCTAGCTGAGGACCCCCTGGAATTCCCGGAACGAGCCCTGGGGTCCCCCGGACACAACTTTGAGAACCACAGCTGTAATTCAATTCCCCATCCTCTTTTCAGTAATTTGCTCTCATCGTACTACATCAATTGGAATTATTAATTAGTAGAGTGGGGGATAACACCCGACGAATCTGCGACAAATCACCGGTTCCTCGGGTGTTATCCCGCTTATTACATGGCTTACATCAGTGGTTTTCAACCAGTGGTCCTAGAGAGGGATCTAGGTGGTCCCCAGGCTAAATGATGGAGAGTTTGTTAACCAGATCTAACTCTTTGAGAGCATAAACATGTAACCAAATGGACCCTTGTGGGTCCATTTGGTTACATGTTTATGTTGCGGGTCCATTTGGTTTCATGTTTACACTCCCAAGAGTTATAATATTCGTCACCTGAATGGCTTCTCATTGGAGCATTCATTCAAGCCATGTAATAAAGTGCACTAACGCTATGTTACAGGGCACATTTTTGTATTAGATTCAGTACATAAAGTTCCCAATAACAATGATTTTATACATTCTCTAATTGTGTAGATTCTTGTAAATGAGCTAACATATGTTTAAAATAAGTTACTCTTGATCAATATGAGAATAAAATGGAACCACAGATAACACTAAATCACTGGTTTTCAACCATTTTGATAACCAGGGACCACCATTTATTCAGCAGACCACCATTTGAGGACATTTTCACCCCACAAACCCCTAAACTAAAGATTTCTTTTGGTTTTGCCCACAATTCCAGGCTGGATTCTTCAAACAAAACAGTGTATACTTCGTAGTGTTGCTAATGATGATGAGAAGATGATGAATATTTTAACTCTTGGGAGTGTAAACATGAAACAAAATGGACCCTTGTGGGGTCAATTTGGTTTCATGTTTACACTCAAGAGTTACATCAGGTTAGCCAACTTTCTATCATTTATCTGGGGATCACCTGGAACCCTCTCAAGGACCACTGGTGGTCCCCGGACCAGTGGTTGAAAATCACTGTCCTAGATGATTCTTGTATTTGATCTATTCTATTAACAGTGTCTGATAATTATTTCACTATTATTTCACCTGTTAGAATTAGTCCAAGGAGAGAGAATACAGAGGAATGCATTACTATTTTACCAATAGCACAATGTAGGACTTAACTCTCTCCAGGACCTCGCGTTGAGAATACTCACTGTTATATTTTATTATTGATTTACCAGAGGCTACAAAGCCTTGGTGCCACTGCTGACATTCCAGAGGAACCTGTGCTGGCGATGGAGGAACAGAAGGAGGAAGAAGCAGGTCCGTCCTCTAGCTCACAGAGAGTCTGCCCACAAGGCAACTCAGTTCAGCCTCCGGAAACCTCCACACCGTTCTGTTGGTATGTTTTTGTTTGCTTTGCAATTGTCTGTTTTTAGCCAGTGGTCCCAATCTTTTTTATGTCAAGTAACCCCAAGTTGACACTCATTAGCCTGTGGACCCCAATTTGAAAATGTATTTGCAGTGATTGGCAACCATTGTCATCCCTAGCTGCAATGCAACTCTAGATTGTGTTTTCTAATGTTATGAATGGTGGTGGAACAGGTGGATACAGATATATATATATAGCGATATTTTGATATATGCAGTATATATCGTTTATACATTTAGTCAAAAATATTGACCATGTTGGACGCTTACAACATGTTTAAATATCCTAAAAATTGCTCTGGGAAGGGTTATATTGCAACATGCAAGAAGGGCTTTGATAACATCAACCAGAGGCACATTTGTCAACACTGATCACCAGATAATTCATGATATTTATTGCCATATCGATATAGCAGCCTCTCAATCTATCTAGATTTATCTATCTATCTACAGTATTGCCCAGGTGTTCGATCGATATGTATTTCGATACAGTATATTGACCACTAATTTCAGATTCACCACTAATCGCTCGTTTTCTGCAGGCACCCAGGTAGTCCCCCAGCTGCTCTGCTTTGGAGTACAAGCAGCCCCACAAATGGTTTCAGTGGAAACGCAGACCGACGTTTCCAGCTTTTACAGTCCCGTGCAGAGCCAAGTTAGCCAGTGCACCTTCTCTCAGTAGCAGCGAGCAGTCTGGTACGACCATCTAACTAAATATAATGTGGAAATGTTTTGAAATTTTGAAAAACTGTTCTCCATGCCTGGAGAATGCAGTCATTCATCAAATATATTGAATGTACTATACAGTATATTGTTTCTGTATAACATCAAATTGGTAACTACGTTAAATGCATTGTTGCACAGGACTAGCTGTTACATACTGTAGGGGTACAAGAGGTTACATGAAAAAATTAATAGATGCTTGTATATCTGGTGTGTCTTGGTCCTTGCACGTGTAGCCAACCATGAAGAGAGAAAACGGAAAGAGGAGGGATCTTATGTAATGAAATCATTATTGTTTAATCGGCAAATCATTTCAGCACCAAAGCAAGATGATGAAGACTGGGAGCCTGAACTGGACCACCTCTCTGAGAGCTCTGAGGACCAGACCCCAGACCTTGACCCGCCTTCTGACCCTTCGTAAGACACAATTTATTTAATCTGTTCATGTCATTATAGTGATTGTTCAAAGTTTGATATTATTGTGACTTATTTCTTCCTCTTTTTTCAGCTACATCGATAAGTATGTTGTTTGTCAACAACGACTTATGTCGCTGTTTGCCACCTGCCTGAGCTGCTGTGAGGCCACACAACCCACTGTACAGAGACAGGAGGGGACGTTTGTGAAAATCCAACAGGTAAGATATTTTTATGATGTGCTGGTGGCATGCTCTCTTCAAATGCATTGGTATCATCGATTCACTTAGCACAGTTATATAGAATAGAAAATCACATTCAGCAATGCTGTATCGTTTTTCTCCTTTCGGTCTTCTCACTTTATTCCTCAGCAGTATGTAAGTATGCACAACACTGATTATTTGCATATATTCCATAGGTCTGTTCAGCATGTGGCTGGAAGAGAGTATGGCAAAACCAGCCAATGCCACACACAAACATGCCAGCATGCAACCTGCAACTAAGTGGGACAATTCATTTTGCGGGTTGTATGCCACAGCAGACTTTCAGAATGCTGCAGCTATTTGTCCTTCAACGTACAAGTCCCAGCACATACTTCCGCCATCAGCGGTACTACACTGTCCCCACCATCATCCAGGCCTGGCCGAACCAGCAAGCTGGGGTCTTGAGTGAGCTGAAGGAGATGGAGGGGGGATTAATTCTTTCTGGAGACTGCAGGTTGGTTACCATGCTCATTGTAATGTTCATCATCAGAGTACAACATAATTTGTATGTGAAATGTATCCTTAAATTAAAAGAATAACAATAGGCTTTGCGCTTGTCTTATGCACAGATCGGACAGTCCAGGGCACTGTGCCAAATATGGAACATACTCCCTGATTGATGATCGCGTGAACAAAGTTGTTGAGCTTCAGCTTGTGCAGTCTACTGAGGTTCTTAACAGTAACTCGTGCGAGATAGAAGGGCTGCAACGTAGCATTAAGCTGCTGAAAGACAATGGCTTGAAGGTTGCAGTCCTCGTAACTGACAGAAACCGTCAGGTACAAGTGACAGAAATACACACACACCACAGACAAACTTTTTGATTGTAAATATTTCAATGTAAATGCGAATGCATTTTTTAAATGCAAATGCATTGCAAATGTATAAAATCCAACTAATTCTCTAGGTCGCAAAATGGGTGCGCAATGAGCTGTCCAAGGAAGGAACGCAACACTTCTTTGACATCTGGCATATTGCTAAATGTAAGTATTTGAAAATGCATGGCTACATAGAAGGCAAGAGATGTTATTGTGGTGATGATTTATGTTTATGGATTATGTAGTTGTCCAGTCCAGTTATGTCCAGTTATTTTTCCCTGAAGCAACATGAGCAAAAAAAAATCCCTGAAGCAACATCAGCACCCGCATCAGACCAGTGGCCTTGTGGTTAGAGTGTCCGCCCTGGAACTGGGAGGCCGGGGTTCGATTCCCGGTCGGGTCATACCAAAGACTGTAAAAATGGGACCCAATGCCTCCCTGCTTGGCACTCAGCATCAAAGGGATGGATTGGGGGTCAAATCAACTAATGATTCCCGAGCGCGGCGCACGCTGCAGCTCACCGCTCCAAGAGATGGGTTAAAAGCGGAGAACTAATTTCACTGCGGTAACGTGAGTGACTAATCTGACGACTTTGACTTTGACTTTGACTTCCAGAGGTGGTGACACGCCTGTGTGTGTGTGTGTGCGTGTGCGTTCGTGCGCAGGTTCAACAGCAGCTGTCAAACTGGAGGCTCTTGTGACCAAAAAAATGTTCATCAAGGACATACGTCAGCTCTCTCCCCAGAATCAGACCTACTCCCTTGAAGCCTTCCACAGTCTGATCATCAAGTTTGCGCCCAAACACACAGGGTTCAGCTACCTTGGAATGCATAGCAGGTACTGCCTGCAGTCTGACTGTTTAGGAGCAAATTTCAAGAGAATTAGTCCACATTACATTTTTTTGTATCAGCAGGCCCCTTCAGGGGGATCCAAGTGGTCCTCAGATAAATGATGGATAAATTATATCATTTTGTTTATTGTTTTGTTTTTGGGAAACAAAATCAAATCGTGGTCTGTGGTTCAAAAAGAATTGGTCTTGAAATGAAAAGGATTGAATATTACTGTTATCCAGTGTTTTCTTGGGTGGCATCTTGCCAGGACTGGTACCTGTCATCTTCATCTGATCATAATATTATCATTATATTCTCCTTTCCATAGGCTCCTGTTAGCCGCTATGCACTACAACTACAACCGAGCACAGGCCACTACTGCAGTTGGAGTACCACGGCACTCTGTGGTGTACCCGAGGTTCCGAGGAGGGGAAGCTGTTGTTCATCCAATCAAAGAGAAGCCATCTTATGGTTTGTGTTCAATGATTAAATTGTCACCTATTGTCACCTATGGTGATCTGAGCACTCAAAAGTTTAAAAGATAAAAAAGTGGAGAGTGGACATAAGGATAACACACCACAACCAAACTACACAAGTGTCCCCGTGTGTTCAGAACACTGATGAGCTGCCTCTGATTAACATAAGTAATAACATACACGCTGTGCATAGAAAAGCGCTATAAAAATGCAATGCATTATTATTATTATTATTATTAACATGAAAAATGAAATGAAAATGAAAAATGAGTTTTTTTTTATGTTATTTGTGTACAGGTCCATTCCAAAAAAATAGAATATCAAGAAAAAGTTGGTTTATTTCCACAATTCCATTCAAAATCCCAAACTTTAATTAATTATAGATCCAGTGCTCACATTGTAAATGATTTCAAGTATTTATTTGTTTATTTTTACACAATTTTGGCTTCCAGCTCATAAAACCCACCAAATCAGGATTTCAAAAAATTAGAATATTTTGAGACAACTAAAAAAAAAACGTGTTTTAAACAAGAAATGTTGACTATCTGAAAAGTATATTAATGTATGCAGTTAATACTTGGTCTGGGCTACTTTAGAACACGTTATTTCATTAATGGGGCGTGGCATGGAGGTGATCAACCTGTGGCACTGTTGAGGTGTTATGGAAGCCCAGTTTTGCTTCAATAACAGCCATAAATGAATTTGTATTGTTCAGTCTTATATCTCACACCTTCCTCTTGACAATACAACCCAGATTCTCTGTTGGGTTAAAGTCAGGACAGTTGGCAGGTCAGTTAAGTGCAGTAATACCATGGTCAGTACAGCAGCTACTAGTAGTTTTAGCTCTGTGGGCAGGTGCCAAATCGAGCTGGAAAGGAAAATTAGCATCCCCATCAAGCTTGTCAACATACCGAAGCACAAGGTACTCTAAACAGATGGCTGTGTTGAAGTTTTAATATACTTTTCAGATAGTCAACATTTCTTGTTTAAAACACTTTTTTTTTTTAGTTGTATCATAAAATATTCTAATTTTTTGAAATCCTGATTTGGTGGGTTTTATGAGCTGGAAGCCAAAATTGTGTAAAAATAAACAAATAAATACTTGAAATCATTTACAATGTGAGCATTGGATCTATAATTAATGAAAGTTCGGTAGTTTGAATGGAATTGTGGAAATAAACCAACTTTTCCTTGATATTCTAATTTTTTGGAATGGACCTGTATTAGTGTTGCACAGTGTTCTGAACGCACGGGCACACGTGTAGTTCGGCCGTGGTGTGTTCTCACACATTAGTGTTGATTGACTATTGTTCTTTCACTACATATGGACCATGGCATGTTTGCTTATCATACTGTAGCCCTGATGAAGACTTGATAGTAAACTAAAAGACTCATATATCCAATCTCCTCATTGTTTAACCTTTTAACTTTTGAGTGCTCTGATCACTGTTATCATTTTTGTATCCAAGTCCCTTTGATCTTTGGAGCACAGACCAAGTACTTTTGTACTGTATCTCCATCGAGCACTTGCTTTTTCTTTTTGCTTTTTCTTTGGAAATGCTACAAATGCTTTTATCATGTTTATCATGTTTTTATCTATATCTTCTCAGGCTATGCATTTGATTTGATGGCTTCACTGAAGGAAGATTATGCCAGAAGTCCATCAGCCCTGAGATCCTTCAGCAAGGTTTTGGCTGCAGGTGCACCTCCACCTGTGGCAAAAACGTTCCAGCAGGTGGACAAGGAGAAAGCTGTGGCCGAATACCTGGCTCACAAGTCAAGATATGCTCAGTATAAAGTATGAGCACTAATAAATGTTTTCTTCAACTCACTGTCTTGAGTTTGGCTTCCTTTGTTGATAACAGATACATTGTGTAAGTAACTGCTCTTTAGATGGTCAAATATATTACACTTCTTGATTTCTGGCATGTACAGTATTTACATGTTGATAATGTCAAAAGAGGACATTGGCTTGCTGTACTACACAATTGTTTTATGATGTAAATGATGAGAAAATAATTTGGTGTTTTTAATCAAAACCCTGCATGATTGAAGTCCAATTGTATTGCCTTAACCAGAATGACCAATATGAAGAAAAAACATGGAATACTATAAATTTAATTCAACTTTATTCATCATCGTTGTTGTCATCATCTGCAGCACAAATGGGTTCAGACAGGAACCTTCAAAACCAGGGTGCTGTGTCAGACACGTGATGTTGTCCGGTCTGGGCTGCAAGTCCTCCACCAGCTTCCAATATGGCTCTCTCGACAGCACACACTTTCGAGGGCTGAGGTCATGGGCTGGCACTGTCCACACAGACACCTGAATTCAAAGAGGAAAAAAATATAAATGTTACCTCACTGAACAGGTTTGAACTACAGCTGACATGTTTGACCTGATGCATCCGATTTTAAATGTGCTACCCCGAAATGAGTAGCCTAGATTTACTGTAATGATTTAATATATTTTATTCTAATGATGTATTTTATCTTCCAAATTAACCTAATGCATCATATCAAACTGGGGTACTTGAAAAATGGCTGAGAATATGTTATTTGTGGGGTCATTGGTGGCGTTCTAGGGGGGTCTCCAGCTATATGATAATTTGAATCCAAAGGAATTCTTATGTGTCTGTAAATCAGACGGGTCCATTTGGTTCCATTTGACACCCAGATGTATAAATTGGGAGTCCCTGAGATAGAAATGGCATTAATTGGGGGGTCTGTAGACTAATACATGTCAAACGGGGTCCTTGAAAGTAAATATAGGTTGAGGATCACAGCAAAGCAATAACAATCTTGTCTTATAGGGGTCCCTGACATTATTTACAAATAGTAAGGGGTAAATTTAGGGGACCTTGATATGAACAAGTTTGGGAACCACTGTTATAGGACACTAACGTGAATCAACAGAGATGGAGGAATGAAAGGATGGATGAACTGATAGCTGTGAGTGGACTTCACTAGTTCAGCATAACACTGATTTTATAGGCTACTTTTAATGCGTCATCCAGTAGGATACATTAAAAGTAGCCTATAAAAATCAGTGTAAGTAGGATTCTACTCAGCAATGTTTTAAAACTATTGTATTGTAGTCCATGCCTGCCTGTAACGGGTGAGAATGTATTGTAGGGTTTCTATTATGAACACGTACCAATCTCTCTGGCCAACGCGCCACTTGTTGTTTCGGGCCCAGAGCTCCATCTCCTGGCGATACCGAGGCACAACTTCTGTTGCATTCACCCGTGGCCGTGGTTGCCTGATCGGCTCAAAATTATATGGTTGTGGTTCGTCAAAATCTATAGTGTTGTTGAAGGCATCGTTCTCGTCAGGAGCGTCCATTTTTCCAGCAATTAAATACTAGGACAGCAACTACATATTTCTGAAAAGTAGGTTTTAACCTGCAAGCTCTACTTCCGGTCTTTTCCTGATGCCAGTGTTGCCAACTGCCCAAATCCAAAATGCACTAGTGGCACTTCCAAAATGCAGAGCACTGGGGGTTCAACCATTTTCATACCAGGGCCCACTATTTATTCAGAATTTGAGCCACGGACCACCAATTGAGGATATGTTTTAGACCCACAGCCCCCAAAACTAAAGATTTCTTTTGCTTCTGTCCATGACCATTAATCTTAATTCTAGTTGTGTAGATTTGGACTAATTTGCATGATGGATATTTTAACTCTTGAGAGTTACATTTGGTTAAACAACTTAGCTGGGGGCAGCCTGGAACCCTCTCAAGGACCACTGGTGGTCCCCGGACCACTTGTTGAAAACCCCTGCATTATGCTTGCCACACAGATCAAAATGAGTAAATGACCATTAATCTCCTACATTCTCTAGTTGTGTAGACTTGGGCTAACACACATGATGAATATTTTAAAAATGAAACCAAATGGACCTGCAAGGGTCCATTTGGTTTCATTTTTACACTTTTACGCTCTCAAAGAGTTACATCTGGTTAACCAGATGTTCATTATTAGCCAGGGGACCACTGGTTGAAAACACTGTCATTGGAGGGAAAATGGTGAAAAATGAGGGTTTTATCTCTGGTGCCTGTCAACCAGTTTCGCCCCAACTCACCAGCAAAAAAAAAACCCACTAGATTTTCCGCCAGGAGTTTTTCCCACAAATTTTGGGGGGGGTCTGGGAAAAAGCTATATTATAGTGACAAGTGCGCCAAGTTGGCAACACTGACTGATGCGCAGGCTGATGACGTCACGCGTATGGAATCAAGCCTGATTGGTCCCATTGAATGCCATGAAAGCTTTGTTTTGATTGGCTTCCAACTTCTGACCCCACCCCCCGTCAAAAGAGGGCCATAATTCGTAAACTTGCAACATAGATCCACACTTGCGTGCTTGCTGCTCCGAGCAGGATGAGGTTCGCAAAACAGATTCACATATGTACACACTCCTACTACAAAACATTTATACACGTACGTTTTATATTTTAGGAGATGCAAAATATGTGTGCAGATCTACAAAATAAACCTGTAGATGCAAGATGCTTTGCCACAAATACATTGTATCTGGCACATATGTAAAATGATTCTGCAAATCTGATTTTTTTCTGCAAATACACACATATTGTGTGCAGATCTACAAAATCAACCTGCAGATGCAAGATGTTTCACCACAAATACATTGTATCTGGCACAGATGGGAAATTATTTCTACAAATACGAAGAATAAAGGCCCTGTTTTGGCTCCATAGAAGCGCTCTCTCTGACCAAGATTATTGCTGATGGTGTCTGGCCAGCGGATGCTCAGGATCCTCAGCTGTTGATGAGTGCTTGTGTAGCAGGTGGCTACAGCCTCTGTTGTGATGGCCTCCAAAGTCTAATATCTGCCCCCGGACCAAGGGGATGTCCTCTTGGTCTGGTGCCGTGACCCGGATCGGGTTTCCCTGTGGAAGGAGGTCAAAAGGGAGGTGAGTGTAGCAGGTGGCTACAGCCTCTGTCGTGATGGCCTCCAAAGTCTAATATCTACCCCACCAAGATATTGTTATGTCTGTCTGTTATGCCCATATATGTTGTTCTTTGCCTAATTATGTAGACTGCCACCTTATGAAGTTCTGTGTCGGGCATGTATGACCAAATAAAGTCCATATTTGGGCAATGGCTATATATGCGTCGAATTAGTTTGAGAAAGTAATAGTTTGTTCCTACTGAAACAGTGATTAGGTCTTTGTTCCAATGCTATGGCTGGAGTCTTTCCATGCATCCTTACATCTGTCATTGCTGTAACAGAGTAGTGCACGCCAGGCTCCCAGAATATACACGTCCTACGTGCAATTCTGGCTTCATAGAGGAAGTACCAGGACACTCCAATCTCCTGGAAGATGTCCCCAACAGGTTTGACATCACTGCACCTGTACTAACTATTACAGATGAAATGATCACAATGTTTCAGGAGATCGTTGCTGGCAGTGACAGTTTTCACTTCCAGGAGAGCGTTGCCAGTTTTGGTCTCCGAGCCACTGATGGATTTCATGTCATGTCCCTCGGCGGCAGATGGCCAGGGGGAGGAGATCCCTTTGTAGAGAACCATCTACAACATGTGGTGGGGAACATTTGGGCTGTTCCAAACCCTACAGCAGTCATCGGTTCTCTGCCCTTCAGCCACAGCATCACCAGCGTAGCGACAGGCGGTCGCCCCAGAGGAGGCTGGATGTTTTTTTTTGCCAGTCCTGCGCCTCGGTATGACAGGGCCAATCCAGGAGTCGCCGGTTCTTCAAACCTCATGGGGATGCCACTGTTCCACTTCAACATAGGAGACTATATGTTTGGAGATGGAGGTTTGGACCTAATCCTGACAACGTTGTTGGATCAGGCTGAGAACTCTGCCAACAGTCAACATATCCCAGGAACAAGTAGACTGCAATATGGATTGTCCAGTCTGTAAAGAGGACTTCACAGTGGGCGAGGCGGTCAGACACATGCCTTGTAGTCATTACTTCCACTCGGACTGTATAGTGCCATGGCTGGAAATGCATGACACATGTCTTGTGTGTAGAAAGGGTATAAATGGAGGATAGGGCAACGACCACATACAGTATAAACAACAAAGCGTTAGCAACAGTGGGGTTGGACCCCCAAAACGACATTTGTATATATGATGCAAGTTATTTTTAGGTTGCTAATACACGCAAGGGAATGTTATACCTGTACCGGTATAACGGACTAACGTCCTGCACTATAGACTGGGGGGCAATATATACTGGCCTTGTCCTCCAAGTAAAAGTAAAAGTGTCCTCCTGGAAAATGACATTCCTGCCATAATTGGTGCTAAGCTGTTAATAAAATAATAACAATCTCTCTCTCTCTCTCTCTCTCTCTCTCTCTCTCTCTCTCTCTCTCTCTCTCTCTCTCTCTCTCTCTCTCTCTCTCTCTCTCTCTCTCTCTGTGTGCATGTGTTCACGCGTGCATTCGTTCATAATGGTAGAGCATGGCTGTGAAAGGATAAAGACAGCCATGGGTGACAGAGAGCAAGGCCACAGAGACTGACTGACTGACTGACTGGATAAATACAGCTGGCACTGTGACACCTCTGTGTACCCAAGTCCTGTACTTACAATATAGCACTACTTTCACTTTACCTGAGAATTACCCAGGCTTTTTTGTAAAGCTAACATTTAAATCACAGTAGTTGTCCATAGCATGATTTTGGCTTGGTTGGGTAGGAGACCTCATATGGCCAAAACAGCAACGTTTCAGGATTCCATTTCAAAAGTAGCAATATATACAAACTTGACTAGAGTGAAGAATTCATCGACATAGGAGTTTTCTTTACGACAGCAGCGGAATGAAATGACAGTCCCCATCAGGGACCCAATGCTTCAGTCAGTCAGTCTCCCTCTCCCCAACCCACCACACTGAGCCCCTGGCCATGTCCAAGCCGCCCAGACTTCCCCTGCTGGACGGCCTGGACGAGAAGCAGCGGCCCAGCTGTCAGTGTGCATGCAGCGGCTCTGCAACGCTGAGCAAGCAGCCTGAGGCCTCTGGAACTGCATCGCATGTCACATGATTTTATTTATGGCTTTAATACCGAGATGAGCTTCCTGTCCGTCTCCGCCCGGGGGGGAATTTATGAGGTTACACCGTCAGGAAGTGTTCTAGAAAATGACATTCCGCACAGACAACCCGCCCAGGAGAAGGTCCTGCAGAAAGGTACACATCAAACGGACTGATGGACTCGCTTCAACTTGGAGACAGGGCTCCCAGATGGCCTGACACAGAGTCACGCATGCGTGTGTGTGCTCACACACACACACGCACACACACAGATGGCTATCCTCTTGCAGAGCAACACAAAGAAAGAAATCATTTTCACAGCTCCAAAAAAATCTAATACCGGAAAGGATGTCTCTCTTGTTGAATGGTGTGTGTTTGGTGTACAGGGTTTCTGTGACTCTCCAGTTTGAAACCTGAAAATGCATTTTCAAGTTGGGGGGATACCAATTTAATCTACAGAACCCAGGCAGGATACAGATTAAACAATTTGAATTGTAATTTATAGGCTGAAATTGTGTCACCTATACCAGAAAATGTATTTTTATTCATTTTTTTTCTATTAACAGTTAGTGGTGAATTTGTTTAATAAACATAGAGTATGAGTATGACTTTACAGCGAAGCGGGTGATAATGTAGCCTTTCAAAAATGGTGACTCTTAAGAATTTCATTTGGCCCTTGACATTTATACACAAATCTGAATAATATGCAAACATACATAAGTGCATTTACTGTGGGGAAAGCACTGTGTTGACCCCTTATTATTGTACATACTGTGCCTCAATTCTACTTTTGACTGGTCAGCAGAAACCTGTCTCTGAATATTTAAAGGTTTTGTTTGTATTGATGTCTTACTGTGTCACATAAAATGTGCATTTGATTTATTATTGTATTTAACACATCTGTGTTTGTGGGGTTTTATAAATATTGAACCAACTTGTTTTTTACAGGAGCAGTGATTAAATCACATTCGATGAATTGAAGCAGGTTTATTTTTCTGAACAGCAACAGGTTTTAATAGGCAATGTTTATACTCAACAGTGACATTTCTTAGATGAATATTAATAAAAGACCAAAGCAAACAAGTGGCCATGCACCATGGTAACCCACAGCACTAGACAGACTTCACTTCTATGCTGCTCCCAAGACCACCTGACACATTCATTACCTTTTATCTAAATATAAATGTGCCACGTCTGTGTGTGTGGTGTGTGGGTGTGTGTGTGTGTGTGGGGGGGGGGGGCATAAGGTATATACAGGTACATGCAACCTTCTATTGACATGAACAACATATGAACAACACACACACACACACACACACACACACACACACACACACACACACACACACACACACACACACACACACACACACACACACACACACACACACACCTACTGTATTCCTGTGGTCCAAAAGCCTTTGAGTATGGTGGAATATCATTAAGAATTAATGTCATTATGGTAACATCTATTCTAGTGTTTTTTTTTTTCTTTTTAGCCACAGGCCAGCAGCTGAATACCTCTGGTATAGTAGAATGAAGCGCGTTGTACACAAGGCACAATTTGCTGATGAACAACCTAAAGTAATGGGACCGCATGTCGATGTGAATGTCAATGGTTTAGAAAACACTGTGCCTCAGCACAAGTGAGAAGCATGGCCTCCGGGAGGCCAGATATAATGTAGACCACCAGCCACCGAGAAGAAAGTTTACAATAAAAGGCATTAAGAGTGCCCTTGTGTCTCTTCCACCCGTGTCGGTCAGGCTAGCACAACACTACAACACGCTTCTGCTCGTGATGACGAGGTGGCAGCTCACTGTGGTGTATGGAGCCAGAAGGAGCTCAGCTCAGCCAGGTCTGGGAGGTCTGAAGATGGATTATGGATGGAGTATAATTTCCAATTCCCGGTACTTTTAGGCCATGTCCTGGGTGAACCCCTTCTCTCTTGCCAGATCTTTCATCCCCGGCCTCAGGCTGAATGAAACATTGGTCGAGATGGCTAATGTGACTACATTTCAATAGATTTGTATACATACATTTGTAAGCTTGAAATGGGCCATTCTGCATAATGAGTTTTAACTTCTAATGTTGTTGCCACCCAAACTTTTACTAAGTACCTTTTGAATTACTTTTTCTACCACTGGTTCTAATGTTTTCATGTTGTCTTCTGCATAGTGCAAGGTAGTAATAGGCATGCTAATGTACTGTATACCTATTGTTTATTATAGAGAGTATGTGCATCCACTAAGTGAGTGACAAAGTGAATTAAACGTTATTTAATGCAGTCAGATGGACTTTTATGTTTGGATATAGGAGCTGTCGTGGCCAGAAAGGTGTTTTTTGTCCCACTCGGCAGGTGTGCCTGCATAACTTCGGGGTATGAGTGATGATGATGATGATACGCACACATACACACTATTGATGATGCTTCATATTATTTCTTGTTTGTATTTATCCGATGCAGAACCTGTAAATTATTCAGAATTCTCTCTGTATCTGTATCTCTGTAACTCTTTAAAAGATGTCTATTAATCTACCAGTATATATACCAGCTAGTACACTATGTCTCTGAATCTACACTGAGGTGGTCCTCGGTAACATCACTAAATGTAATGGGTACGTATGGCTGCTGACTTTGTCCTGTGTTGACAAAAAAACCTCCCTTGGTTGGGAGTCGCTTATTCTTGGTATCAGCCAGTAATATCAGACCCCTTGGAGATGGATTGCTGAGGTGGAGCACCACCCCGTACGGTTTGCTGAACTAGGCCGTGCTACACACGCAGGGGTGGGAAATTATTTTTCCCAAGAGAGGCAGAAAATATTGTTGAGGGCTGGGAGAAAAATATAATATATATAATATATATTTTATTTCTATCTAAGAAGCAGAAAATGGCATTGTTTAAGCAAGCTGGTAAGGTATACCGTATATGCAACCTATTGGCAACCTATATACCGTTACCGTATAGTAGCGGTATAGGTTGCCAATCAATTCAATTCACAGAAGGAATAAACATGCTTCAAAAAGCAATGCCATGCATGGATGGGTCAAATTACAAAGTACTAATTTCCAAGTCAGAGTCAGCCAAACGGCCCCATTTGGCCCCCAGGCAACATTATGCCCAGATCTGGCCCATATAGACATCTCAATGTGAATTATTTAAAAATGATCCACTAATAATTGTATTATGGTTGCCAGTAACTGTCAACAACTAACAGCAATGCACCACGATCCCTTAGAAAAAAGCTATGACAAAAAATGCACAGCAACTCTAAAAAAAACATCCTAATGCAGACTCTGATTACATACATTATAACGCACTTTGTTGTGAAACTTTACCATTATGAATGCACCCATGGGCATCATTCCGTTGCAGTCATACCAGGGTTAATGGGGGTCACACCGTTTTTTTGTGTCCGTATAAAATGGATACATTATTGGGGTATAAAAAAAAACCTCATAGAGACGATAAAAGCTTTTTAGCATTTGACAGTGTGTGCATAAACGCCACCTCTGGCGTGACCCCTCAACCTCAGAGAGGCTTTTTAAGGTTTCAGCGATAAAACATGACCAGCTAACGCTGTATAATAAAATTTGAACTTCTCCCCTGAAACACTTTGTCATCACAGTATTGTCAGAGGCTGTGTATTTAAACTGGATGTGCAGTCAGGCCAAAACCCTCTATCTACATGTTTCAACGTTTTTATATTTCTGATTTTGGTAATACATACCTAGCTTTGTTTGTACAATAACAGTGTATGTGTGTTTGTCAGTTTTAGAAATAGAGTTTTCGATACACAGCAGTGACTACAGGCTACAGTAGCATAATGAACACACAAGCACCCCGGCCCTTACAGTGCCTACACACTCGCTACGCACACACATGCGCTTCATTGCCCAAAGCACATTGCAGTCGAATTCCAAGAAGAGAGCATCACCGCTGCAATCAAGCGGTCCATTATGTCAGCAGTCAGAGCTATAAGACTCTTCACTGCAGGAACTACTGTAAGTGAACCATGAAACCTAATTGCCAGGTTCTGGATTTGATTCCCTGCGCTGCTGTACATGGCTTCTGGGCTTCACACGTGGTGCTCACAACGTGACAGATTTATTCCCTGCTCACTGACTTCTGGGGACGTACACCTTGAAAATCTTCACCCACCCCTCCTTCATCCATAACAGCCATTCTACGAGCTCACAATGTGCTGCATTGTGATATTGTGAGCCTGCAAATCACACACACACACACACACCACACACACACACACACACACACACACACACACACACACACACACACACACACATTGTATTTTGTTGTTTAGGAGTTTGTAGTTCATGGTGATTTCTGGTTTCAGAGTACGGAGGGTACAGCATTACTCATATTAAGCCTGATGCATTTGTTTTGTTCTTTTGCTTGGTAAGGGACTGGCAGTCTACAATGGGCCGAGGCACATTATAATATGACATCATTCAGAGGTTCAGCTGGGCCCTATTGTCCCGCGTAGCCAGACAGCTATTCCATGATCTCTGAGTGTATGACCCACAAATTGCAAATGAGGTTTGGTATAGTGTTATTAATGGTCTGACTAATGGGACATTAGACCCACATTGGGAACACGCTCACGCACACACGCACGCACGCACGCACGTGCGCGCGCACACACAGACACACACACACACACACACACACACACACACACACACACACACACACACACACACACACACACACACACACACACACAGGCTAATCTTTTTCGCTCTCACTCTCATGCACAAACACACAGGTCTATGTTTTGTGACAGAGAGGTTAATGCAACCAAAATGACTTCCTTTCTACAGAAGTTCAATCTCACCACTGAAATACGCTCTTTAATGCCTGATTGACAGGAGAACACCGTTTGTTCTCTCCTACTGAGTCAGTCCACATTCATTACAGCACAATGCTTTATACAACAAGCATCACTTTCGTTACGAGAGACTCGCTCCTTTCAGGACCTGTGTGAGATGAAAGTGTTTTTGAAGTTAGGGTTAAGGTGAGGTTCAGACATGGAGCATAACCACGGCCATCAGGTAAAGAGGTCCCAGAAAGAGGTAGTCCCACACACCAGGGGTTAAAGGGGGCCGGAACGGTCCAGAACAACCTTCCCGTAAGAAAGGGAGACAGCAGCTGTCAAAAAATATATGTACAGTTGTTCAGTGAGGTGAATTATGATGTGGTGGTGTCACTGGTGTGGTCAATGGTGAAACTAAAGTCTCACGGTACTGGTGTGGTCACTGTGGGTAAACTAAGTGCTTACTATACATTATGTGGTCAGTGGTATCGTGAGTACAAACTACGCTTTAATGCTTACAGTAACATCGTCAGGATAGTCTAAAGTGTACTTAGGGACTGTTCGTAATTTACCGGGGGGGGGGGGGGGGGGGGGGGGGGGGGGGGGTGGTGCGCTAGGGGGGGGGGGGGGGTGGTGCGTAGGGGGGGGAGGGCCATGATGAAAAAAAATGAGGTGAGGGGAGGGCCATGGCAAAAACAATCGGAGTTTAGGGGAGGGCCATGGGGAAAAAAGGAGACGGAGCTTTAGAGTATAGACTGAGTTACGTTTACTCATAGAGCTAGTAGACCAATGGCGATTCTTCTACATTGACTTCAACTGCAGTTTGTCCCTATTCAGGCCATTTGAACAGCGCTCAAGCGCTCAGTTTCTGACTCCTCAATGTCGTGACTCCGGGTGGACTGCCGCTTCCGTGTGCGTTAGAATATTGGGTAGGTGTGAAACGGTG
This sequence comes from Benthosema pterotum, assembly GCA_039105355.1. Taxonomy (NCBI): domain Eukaryota; kingdom Metazoa; phylum Chordata; class Actinopteri; order Myctophiformes; family Myctophidae; genus Benthosema; species Benthosema pterotum. The sequence continues at coordinate 35,562,301 of CM076967.1, read as the reverse complement.
ATACATGAGAAACGTTCCACTTCAATGGTGTGAATATTTTCTGGGCTTACAGTAGTCTTTTTATTCACAGCTAGACATTTCAGGGGACCCCAAGTTGAAGTCCTGGGGTCCCGACCCCAGGGTTGAAAAACACAGCTATGCTCTACCAGAGACCTTTGCCATGACGTTGAAGTCTGCAGCTACTGTAGATTGCCCGCGCTGTCTTTCTTTCACTGTATTGCTAGTGCTACGGAGGAACATTGAGCATCATCGAGATGATAGAAAATGCCCGTGAACAAATATCAAACTAGCTGAGGTGAACTATATGGGCTAAACAGTTTGGGAAGTTTTGACAACGAATTGGATGGGCATTTCCAGAGGAATTTTGGAGAGGTGTTGTAGTCAACTGGTGGTCACAGCTTCTGGTAAGTCATGATTTTATTTATTGGCACCGCGTGTGCCATCTGTGTTCAATATAGGCTACGAATGTTTTTCCACCGAAGCAACTTGTTTAAGTTGTGCTACTAGAAGTGATTTTGTTGTACCGCGTTGGATGTTGAAAAGTGCCAAGCTTCATCTGCCCCGTTGTTGAGGAATGGGTGGTAGCGGCTAGGTAGCATGTGTAGGGTCTGAACCATGTATACTTTCTGATTGATGGGCTGTGAGAGGCATGATTCCGCAAGATTGACCAAAAGGGACTGTCAGCGTTTTATTTGTTGGTTAAATGTCAGTGTGTACTGGGATGCTCACGACAGCTGGCATGCTCATTGAACTGAAGAAAAAATCTCAAAGTAAATGGCGGGGCAATTTTGTACCTGTAGGGGGAGGGCCATGGGAGAAACAACATTGAAGTGGGGGAGGGCCATGGGGAAAAAATTGAGGTGGGGGGGGGGGGCATGATTATTTTTTTTGACCGGACTTCCAGCGCAAGCCCCCCCACCCCCCCCCCCCCCCCCCTCCCCCCCCCCCCCCCCCCCCCCCCCCCCCCGGTAAATAACGTATAGTGCACTTACTGTATACCACTGTGTGGTCAGTGTCCTGTCCTTACAGTAAGCACACTCGCAAACCTGCACAGTACAGAATGTGGTGTAGTCAGTTGGTGCTGGTGAAAGTAAACTGCACTTGCACAATAGTGTGTGTAGGCTGGCTCACTGTACTCACTGCACTATCTCACCTCTTTTGTACTAACATCTATCCGTTCCTCCTGAGCTCGTCACACTTACACTTCTCCAATCTGCCACAGTGCTGAGAAATCACGCATCTCCCCTCCAGCCCTCTGTTCCCCTGATTTTGACACATTCCATCTGGCGGTAAACCCTCGCAGGAACTTTCCCTGTGCTGCACATCGCTGCGCATTGTCTTTGCCACATGTCAGCCTGTTCAACACCTCGGTGTAAAAGCTGTTTGCATCAACCTAACAAGCCTCACCAGTCTGACTGCGAGACTTTGTCACTGACACACAGTACTGTACCATCGATTAGAAACCTCGCATCTCCAGATTCCAACTTTACAGTGACCTAGGACCAGTTGTCATACAAACATGTCCTGCATAAACAGCACAAAATAAACAAAAACAAACAAAATACATTTAAAAACATTGGTGTGTCTAATTGTGACTTTGTCGCTGACAACGTGTTCATCTGGTGTGTTGGCGTGTGCATTATATACATGAGGTCCAAAAAACTTAAAGAAACTGCCTTCTAGTCAGCCATGTATGGGTAAAGTAAGGTCCAAGATGACAGCACAGCACCATGGAGATCAATGTTTAATCGCTGTAGAGGATTTTGAGGCGTCGTATAGAGCCTATATGATGCCTCAAGGCTTATGTCAGGTCAAGTGCTGCAACAAACAAAGTCCGCCGTGTTGGCAGGTGGGTGGCACCGCAACGATACAAGGCAAAACCAGGTGATATGGAACCATTGCAGCAGTCAACCGTGATGCCATTGCTGGATCAATACGAACACTCCTTTGCTACAGACTCCACTCAACACCCCCGGGGACAAATCCTCCAGCCATGAGCGTGTCAGGAACAGTCACCCATGCCATGCGAGGTCAGGGACTGCATGGAATGAACAACATTCACTCTCATCATTGAGGGAGAGCATCCCCAGATGGAGTTAGCTGTGAATGAATGACACCAACAGATGTGCAAACATCTGCGTGATCCTGGTTGGCAGTTGCTGAGGTGAGACGAGGTGGGACAGGACGAGACGGGACGGGACAGTACGGGACGCACGCTCCTTCTCCCCTGTATTATGTGTGCAGGATGACGCATTTAAACCAGGGGTCTGCAACCTTTTTCCACAGGTGCCATGTTTTTACTTTTGTGATAATCTAATTATGACTAATTTTTACTGTTCATAGGATACACATAACATTAGAATCCTTCCCCAATCATGAGTTTGTAATGAATGTAGAAATATTGGCAGGAAGTAATTTGTAGATATGAGTGGACTCAATTTAACCAACAATTATAACCAAAATTTACACCAATAGCGATAATAGCCAATTGTCACATTTGATCAACAAACAAAAGAAGTAATGGTTATTGTGGAAAATATGCTACTGAAAGATTATATTATAAAAATAACTTTAATTGAAAAAGTTACACTGCGTTACTTTTTAACTACATTATTGACAGCTCCAAACTATGTTGATCTCACATTGACTGTTTTGCAAGCTCCCATGAGCCCTGAAGGGTTCACTGACACGCGCGGGCCAAAGTTGGTACAAAAATGGATCCGTCTTACCATCAATAAGTGGCCTGCTGACACACATCCTGTAGAGAAAAAGTACTTTGTCACCCAGCACACAGTGGCAGTGGCGGCTCCGTGTCACATGGGGACAGGCAGGCCAGCGGTGTCACGTTGGAACCAGGACTGGATATCGACAGGTACTGTGGATCAAACAAACAGAGGTGACCACATTTACTCAGGTGATGTTGAGTATTCAGTTTAACCACTTTTACATATATGTAATTTATTGTACTTTTGAAGAACTTTACTTGAGTATTTCCAAAAATAATATGAACTATGTAATAGTGACCGTTACTCTCTTAGTGTATGCAAATGCCTCGTCATACTGTATAATTAATGACCCGCATGATTGGATTAATGAGACTCCCACTGCTGTCCTGCTGTTTAACAAAACCACAGCCAAGTCAACAGGCTTGGCAGAATCAGCAGGGACTCTGTCACAACAGCAAACACAACACATCAGCTGTCAATGCAGCGGTTGCAGCTTAAATCGTATAGCTTGTGTGAAGTGTTTTCTCCAATAACGTTATTGACTTTTTATTGTATTTGCTTTTACATGTCTCCTGACAGCGGGGAATCATAGCTTCAAAATTGACATATTGGTTGTTCAATTTGAGCCACCAGCTTATAAAGTAATGTCTTGCAGAAAACAACAAGCTTCACAAGGTTCACTTCTGTGCGCTATAACATTATACTTGGCTTGGCTGCTCTGTTTCAAAAGCAAGACATTGTTCTATTTTTAAATTTTAAATACAAACAAATATTAAACAAACAAAAAAATAGTATTCACTTCAAATAATCAATTAGTGCATTGACTTCCAAAATACAAATAAAGAGAAATATATCAAATCCTGTTTTTCAAAATTAATATATACTTTTTAATAAGTGCTATTGTGTTATTGTGTCATGTGTACAATATCTCATTCTAGTTGCAGTATATGCAGTAATTTTCTTTTTTCAGGTGAAGGACCCCAAATGTGTCGTATAGCCTTTATTAATTTTGCTATGGACCCCAAACTGAAAATATGTTGTGTCAGGACACCCCACGATTTGCGTTAACGTGTCTATAATTTACTCCCAGAAAATATGTTTTTTCAAGATTTGTTATTACAATTCAAAACTAACCTCACAAATCATCACAAGATGTTTTTCTTACATCCTAAACAACATTCTCAAACCTGGCCTCAGGGCAGCAGCACTCATTAGAATGCAAATGAATTAAAAATCTTTCTGTTATTGCTCACTTCCCAATCTGCACCTGGGGTTTCTCACAATGTTTTTCTTTCTTTTTTTTTTTTTTTTTTTTTTTTTTTTTACCTCAGCCAACTGTGGCGGATTCACCTTATCAGAAGGGAACCAACAAAGGCTCAATGTGAAATGTGGAATTCAATACATGAAAGAAACCCTCGAGGGTTCTTAATTTGAATAATAGCTATTTTTCCCCCCTCCGGACCACATAGGAAATATTTTGTAGCTGACATTAACAAGAGAGAATATCCAGCCATAGTTGTGTCCCTCCAGGCTGATGGATCCCTGCACACATGAAAGGATCAGTGCAAAAGTGAATGGAGTTCTGGAATCAGTATTGCCACATTTTGTGAGAAAAACAAGCAACTAACAGGTCTTAATAAGCGAGTCCCCCCAAAGCCCCCACAGTCGAAAGATTTGAATAATTATAATTACAGGGCTTCCAAACAGGGCCAAATTAGCCATTGGGCTGGTGGGGCCGGGGCTCAGGGGTTGGCTCTCAGAGACCCTGCAGGGAAACATTTAAGGTCCTGATAAGGTCCTTTAATGGCTATTGATTGTATAAAAATATGGTACTTGTTGGGGGTTAATTTCTCCTTATTTACAGACAACGTCACACTGATAGGAGCTAGAATCCAAACTTTCATGTGTATCTCGACCTGAAAAGGGTTCACCCATTTTCAACCCATTTTCAACCCATTTTCATACACAACACGTAATTGGTCCTCACTAATGCTCATTATAACAAGGAACCATTTTTAACCTGTGTCTCATGCCACTTTTAGATGGCGATGGTCTCCAGATAAAACGACTCCTGTTGCATTAAAAAAAATCCACTTTTACACATCACACACTCACTGAATTTGCCAACCTTTTCCAGCGGCACCAGTGCCACGGCACACTTTCCGCAGAACCGCTCTCGCACTCGCTCCTTCTGGACCCCTGGGGGCCCGGGCGTCCCTGGATCCCACTTTGAGAAGCAATGTTCTAAAATCTAAAGCCTTTGTTCTCAATTGGGATGCAGGGACCCAACAATTTAAAGTTTAGCCTAATGTGTGAGTGCTGGAACTCATTCTTACTTTTCTCCAAAAACAATTCATTCTGTTTGGTCTTCGACAGTCATTCAATGGATTTCTTCAGTGTAATGGAAGTGGTTCTGTCGGTCTTTATGGTATTTCCCTGGTGATATGGTTATGTAAAAACATGTAAAAAGTGTTTCTGCATAATTATGGTAACATATTTTGCCATTTTGCATAATCTCAGCCGGTGAGAGTATGTTGCTGTTGAACAGAATGGAGCCGTATGTCATCTAGTCCGTTAAGATGTTGTAATTACCTACAGCACAGACGCAAAGCAGTCCTTTAAGTAGGACTCAATCCAGTTTAGTACCGTGCCACAAAGTAAGTCAATCCTCCCAGATTTACATTCTATCTAGACCAGTGGTGGAAAAAGTACTCAAATGTTTTAGATAAAAATATCAATAATGCAATGTAGAAATACTAGATGTTTGTGTGAAGCACAGACGGATGCACACACACACACACACGCGCACACGCACGCGCACGCGCACGCACACACACACACACACACACACACACACACACACACACACACACCACACACACACACACACACACACACACACAGACATTTCTGCCTGGTCTACATAATGCAATGATGTATGTCTCAGAGGAGGGCTGCGTGCTGTGCACAGTTCAGAAACCTGCCTAACAGTGACATCATCTGCAGACAGTTTTTCATTTGACCAATTTTACGTTCTTGAGGCATTGTGGTTGGAGATGGCTGGTGTGTTCTTTTAACAGCATGACAGTTTCTATCTGCAAGAAACAAGGAGCTCCATGGGAAAATCTCTCTCTCCGTCTTTCCCCATCTGCATCCCTTAGTTTGGTTATCAGGTGCTTTCAGCTGCCTGTTGCTGGGTCCACAGTGAACAGGCCACTTGACAACGTTTGAAGCCTTTTATTTCACTTTTATGTAATTCCTCACACTAATTTAAGTTGTTCTCCCCCCTCAGGCGAATTCAGTCTCTTCTAACTTGGCTTTCCACTTTCCTTTGCATAGCATTGCTGTCAGGAAGCAAACCTAATAACTCCATATTTTTTAAAGTTTTATGGATCTGTTTATTTATTTATTTTTTTTTATTATTATTATTGAGCGGAGCACATCAAATGTGCCCCTGTGTCTGTCTGTAATGTATAGTATGTTTGAGTATGACTCATTGACCCCAGATGATTGGAGTCGCATTCGGGTCAAACACTTGAACAGCCACTTTCACACTGTGAGCAGTCAGCTAATCGGGGCTGTATGCCCCACCCACACACATACATTATTATTTTCCCAACGTCTGACTTTTACTCGTGGCAGCCAAGTATATGGACGTTTAATGTTTGTTTTAAACGCATCCCCCCATTAATCTGTTATTATTAACCGAGAAGGAGTGTTACCATGGATGATTACATAATTCCCACCTGAGCCCACAGCAGCTCCGTCCGTGCACGGTGGCTTTAACGCTAAATTGCATATTTTTCATTGCTCGAAAATTCTATTTTGTTGTTGAAAATGTAGTCTTTCATGATGTCCCAAATGGGATGCCAGAGTGGGCGATATGCTCTTAAACCCATTGCGCACGGTAAGTTTTCACCTCTAGCCAGTGTTGTAGTGGTACTTTTAGAAGTGGGGGGGCGCCTCTGAAAGGGAAATTCCCCTCATTTTATTTTTTTTTCTGAGAGTGATCAAATGTGAACCAAATGGACCCTAGCGGGTCCATTTGGTTCCATTTGTACACTCTCAGAAAAAAGGAAACTCATTAACATGGTGAAACACATCTTGATGATGTCATCAAGATGTATTTCACCATGCTAATGATTTTTTTCAGACCCAAAAATATTTTAGATGTGAGAAGTGGGGGGATGCCGTCCCCCCGCGTCCCCCTTCCACTACACCCCTGCCTCTAGCTTGTTCATGGTCATAATAACAGCATATTAAGGTAATAAAGCGGCTTGTTTGGAATTTCCTTGCCTGTTGGTTGCTTTTAATTAGCTTTTAATTGTTGATTTGTTCCCTTTATTTTCCATGGTTGTGGAACTTTCATTTCATTCCTATTCTCTTTGCTGTTTTAGTTTCTTGTTGTTTGTTTGGTTTGTTTTGTTTTGTTTTGTTTTGTTTTGTTTTGTTTTGTTTTGTTTTGTTTTGTTTTGTTTTGTTTTGTTTTGTTTTGTTTTGTTTTGTTTTGTTTTGTTTTGTTTTGTTTTGTTTTGTTTTGTTTTGTTTTTTTGTTTTTATTGTTGTTGATTTTTGTTGTTAAGCACTTTGCGAAGTTGTTCTTAAAAGGTGCTATACAAATAAAGGTTTATTATTATTATTATTTTATAAATATTGAACCAACAATTAGTATTAACTCATTGACCGTGATCGGATCTTCTTTGTTTCCTCTCCATTGCCGCGGCTCAAACCAGTTCGATCGGTAAAAAAGCCCTTATTTTGAAGCTCAGATCTCCTAAACAGGATGTGCTGTTTCTGTTATGCTGTGTCTGTTGTCTTGCCTAATCGATCATCTGGCGATGTACCCAAAAACATCCGGTTCACAAGTCAGGAAGAGCTGTGTAGCCCTGGCTGCTTAACCCATGCGCCAGCGACATTGAGGGGGCAAACCGGAGGAGAGCCGTTTGAATGCATTGGGTTGAATGCATGTCAATGGGACGGAAAAAAAAAAGGTGTCCCCAATTCTGTCCCAAATGAAAGTCAGCAACGGGATGATCATCAGACGATGCGCACGGACTAATAGTTGGATTAAAGAATGAAATCTACATTTCGTCGTGATACGAGCCGTCGTCGTGACCGGCAGGGGGTAATCTAACGGGAAGTCCACGAGCAGCTCGAGAACGGCGTCAGAAGTATTAACAAGCTAATGAGCTTGTGACTCAATCATGTTTCCTGAAACTTAACAGTTTTTGACATCCTGTATCCTGTGGACAGCGTTTACCCGACAAGCACGCTTCTCACAGATATCCTTGCGGGGTCATTTTGGTCTGCACACACACACACTCGTTTTCTAGAAAGGAGACAGGTAGTCTGCAGCAGCAAGGGCACAGATGGAGTATTAAGAATGTGACACAAGTCCCCGCTCATGCAGCACACTCTTACATTCATTATCTCCTTACATGTCAAAGCCAGCCAGCGAGCATAGCAGCGCCGCAACCATTAAGCCTTATCTATTATTGAACAGTCAAAGGCTATCTAATGACCGGGAGTTGCTGACAGCACATTTCTCTCATATCCGTACAACTCCTTACCAAATCCCCCGAAGCACTTCATTTTTCTGTTTTTTTTTTGTCTGAAGTGGGCCGGTCGAGGCCTCAAAGACAATATGTGCATGGTCCTATCGAGGCATACACACATACGTAAAGTATGATCAAGGCACTTTGGCAGAGGGTGTGGTTTGTGCAGTTCAATTGGAATGGTCACACAATCAGGACGACATATCCATGTGCTGCTGTAATTATGTGGTTACTTCATGCGCCCCACTTAGCTGTTTTTCTGGCCCCCGCAACCCATGTCTCCGAGCAAGGTGGAAATATGTCTCGCGTTGGCGTTGAGGTTAGGACAGAGCCGCGTGCATGCCGCCCATCAGGGATAAATATGCTTTACCGCTCTAGGCCAGGCCATTGATGCAGCTAACGCAGGTTCTAGAATGTGAATCCTTTGTGGGTTCATTGGTTAAGTACCACTGTCTCCCTCTATCTCTCTCTCTCTCTCTCTCTCTCTCTCTCTCTCTCTCTCTCTCTCTCTCTCTCTCTCTCTCTCTCAAGTCGTCACAAATGAGACTCAAATAAGAGTCCAAAGTATTGGTATCCTGTGTCCATGTATCCACGCATGAGCATGTTTATGTAAGTGCAACTAATTACGCAAAGTAACAATTTGTGTAGTGCCCCACACACCAAATGTCTTTGCTGCAAATAGTGGATCTAATTGACACATTGTGAGCTTGTACATTGGCCCTGTTAGGGATGCTAGTGTCCCTGTGGTTAAGCTGTTTCTCATCTATAGTACAAAGGAGGTACAATAACATAATTGCTGCATACTGTATATCATCATGAGATGTCATCATTGATAGATAGTACCCTACATGTATAATGATTAATTGAGAAAATGTAGTAATGTAATTGGCTTTGTTTAGAGCAGATGTTATGTTCATTAAAACTCACATCAAATGAAGGAAATAAGTGTTTGTTTTTGTTTAAAGCACATTAAAGCAGCTGCTCCCATATGGTGTACCGAGGCACACCGGTGTGCCGAGAGACAAGCCCAGGTGTGCTGTGGGCTTTTGTGACAAGCACATCATTGTTGTCATGTATCTAACAAAAAGTTATGAATCATTTTAGTGGAGTACATTGTGCTCATTCCACAATGCACAGGGGACATTCTCTACACTACAATAAATCTACTGTATATTTTTAAAAAATGTTCCAGGTGAACAATCTTCATTCTGTAACTGAATGATGGTAATTATGTCTCGATCATCAAACACCTTGTTTGACAGTTAGAAGGACGATATTTGTCTCTGTTTCTGTCCGTCTGTCTGCCTATCACTCTCATCCTTTCTTTCTGTACACACAAGCAGGCATGCACGCACGTCGCACACACATTTGACTGTGTCGCTGAAAGTAATTTTCTTGGTCCTATTTTCAGCTCCATTAGCAAGAGTCTGAGAGGCTGTAAGGGCCGCTATGTCGCTCGCTTCAAAACAGCTCCATGATGGCTTTTAGTGTCTTAGATCAGGGGGTCCTTGTAGTTGGACGTTTAGTCACTTAGATCAGAGAGGTCTTCAAAGGTATCTAGGCCCATAGCTGAGAGAGAGAGAGAGATGAAGCAAGGATCCCCCCCATGCTCTTCCCGCCCTCTCCAACAATCCCTACACCCAAAATAGTGAATCCCAAATGTTCTCCCTGGTTTAGGTAGTTAGTGTAAGTGGTTTGTAATGGGGGGGGGGTATCTGGGGAAATATTTTTCACACGGAGTGGAAAAAAAGGGGGGAGCAAAATGATGAGCAAAATTACAAGGATGTCAAGTTAAACCACTGCCAACTGTTGCTGTGACGGGGGCGGGGGGGGGACGACACACACACACACACACGCACGCACGCACGCACGCATGCACGCACGCGCGCGCGCACACACACACACACACACACACACACACACACCACACACACACAAACACACACACACACACACACACACAAACGCATCTGAGGTCTCAAGTTTTAACATTTCAGTGTGGACTCTTAAGAGTCCACAATACTTTTACGCACATGAAATCCCCAAGGTCAAGTTGCGTGCATGCAGGAGTGCACTTTTAAATGGAAATAGCAAAACACAGACATGATATGTGTAGGTGGTAGAACTAATTGCTATAACGACGAGAGAAACGAAAAGGAGTAAAATAATAATTGTCGGCTACCAACTAATAAAGCTCCCAAAGTCGATGCATTTCAATGACACAGCGTGAAGAACTGAGTGAGGGCATAAGTACCAACGTTCCACCAAAAGCTTTCTTTGTGCTGTTTGTAATTCCGTCAAGCTCTCAGGCGTTCCACTGCCAATTTTGTGGCCCTGATTGGGGATTTAATAGCAGAGAGTAAACGCCAAATAATTGCATCAGACCTCGGGACGATGTAATTTCAGACCCAATGAGATAAGGGCTCTTCTGTTTAACTTATTGCCCGCCCCCCACCTCCGCACTGATTAGATGAATGCCTTTTCATTTCGACGCCTCGGCGTAGCTTTGCGACCGCAGGTCGCAGTTACTATGAAAACCTGCAGGAAGCCCAGTGAGTCACGTCACTCATTTCCTGCATCAAGAGGTGATGAGGGAAGCTTATCGCCGCCACTTATTGTCCCAGGGGAGACGGAAATTTGTTTGCCAAATTCAGCTCGGCACAGAGTGAATCTCAATCGGCACCTGCGACATGTTGTGACATATTATAGAACCCCGTTTTCTTGCCTGCAAACCATAAATTCATAAAACGCTTTGTGGCATCCCTATTTTATTTTATTTCTTCTATTTTAAAACAAACTATAGAGATAAAAAATAAACTAGCTATTTCCTGTAGGGCTTAAATGGGCTTAATTAGCAGCTTGAATGGAGGCATGTGAACCTATAATAACAAGAGAAGCTGCTGTGTGAAGCATCTCCCTAGTTGTTTGTGAAGGTGTATGATGAGCTGCGAGTCGCCATGCCTTAATTTCTTTTTTAGTACAGCCACTTGCAAATGTTCGTAGTTGGTAGTGGGATGCATTTATTTTATTGTGGTTAAACACCAAATTAATATATTTGTCTGCAGTCACCCCATCTCACCGTCCATGCCAGTTCTGCTTTGTTAAAATGTTTCCAATGTGACTTGTCTTGTTTATGTTCTGTAGATCTACCAACTTGCAAGGTCTGTGGAATGTACATTGTCCGATAGCTGTAGCCTTTTGGACTCTTTTGTGTGGTGTAAAGGCTTAATATTAGACCTGTTGTGTACAGGTGTAAAGAACTGTGAGCTGAGCATAGGCCGGTGTGGTCATTGTGGTGTACACTGTGTACAGGTGTAAAGATGAGCTTCTAATCTGAGCTACTACATGCTCTGAGGAGCCTGTGTGACGGAGCTGCTCCCGCCATTACAATGTAGAGGATTAGCCCAGCCGCACAGAAATAGGCCTACACCAATATGTCAAACGGCAATCGTTAAATTGGCGTTCCCCTTGGTTGCTCCTGCCCCGAAATCACACGGTGCCATTTGTATGCAAATTCACGGCGGGTTGACGGTATAGCATCCCTGCTTCTGCCGTGATTTTCACCCGAGCTTGAATAGTCGTTGATTTAATTGGGCCGGGGAGGGGCAAGGTGAATGCACCCACATAATAGAGCGTCTCTATATATAGCTGGGCATAATAGTGAACTAAACCATTTAAAAGGAGAAATGCTCTCCTTGTATTCATGTGTTGCAGTGAGATAACCAAAAGCATAATCTTGTTGGAAGCCTTTAAGGCAGAGGTTCCCAACCGCTGGTACTAGTACCAGTAATGGTACTTGAACCCCCATCTGGTGGTACTCCAAAAGAAATATGGTATTTCTTTTGACCAAGTAATTGTTTGAAATAGGCTCTCCAGTCGTGTTAAAATGACCATGACCTTGCCGTTAATAGAAGATTTGAGAATGGATGGTCTGGTGGGGATCTGGTGGGGATCTGGTGGGGATCTGCTCTCAAAGGAACGTACTTTTCTAGCTCTAGATAAGAGTGTCAGCTCTTTAATAGTTTTAAACCTTTTCTGGCCCACTTGACAATGTAAACACTTGACACGGCAGCCATATGTGGTCAGTTGGGTGGGTGGGCCGGCCCACTTTTATTTGTGTTTATGATCAATCGACTAGTCTAGGATCAATGGAAATAACACAAAAGCATACTTTAAACAACTTCAATTTAATCGTTAATCTTAACATAATATAATATAGTTATCATTCAAATCTTAGTATTTGGCAATTTATTTGGGGTCTCACCCATGGCCCTCCAAAGGGGCTCTGGCCCTCAGGTTGAGACTGGCTGTTATGAAAGCTTACATTATAAACGTAACAACCTGAACATACGCCCTGCTGATCCCCGAAATACCCATATGCTTACCCCAGATTGAGCCCAACTGAACCCTTCCAACTTGTACT
>CM076967.1:35334597-35544597 GCA_039105355.1 Benthosema pterotum | reverse complement strand
TGAAATCACCAAATTCCTTGCAATTGAATGTTGAGAAACATTGTTTTTAAACCGTTGGATGATTTTCTCACAGAATTGTTCACAAAGTGGCGAACCTCGCCCCATCTTTGATTGTGAACGACTGGGATGGTCCTGTTATACCCAATCACGATATTAAACTGTTTAAGATTAACTTGTTTACCTGTGGAATGTTCCAAACAGGCGTTATTTGTGCATTCATGACCTTTTCCAGTCTTTTGTTGCCCCCGTCCCAACTTTTTTGGTACGTGTTGCAGGGATCAATTTACAAAAGATTGTATAATTTCAAAAAACAATAAAGTTTATCAGTTTGAACATTAAATATATTGTCTTTGTGGTGTATTCAACTGAATAGAGGTTGAAAACGATTTGCAAATCAATGCATTCTGTTTTTATTTACATTTTACACAACGTCCCAACTTCAACGGAATTGGGGTTGTAATATACAGTGTCCCTTTAAGCAGAAATGGGCCATTGTCTGCAGGACTGTAAACATATCACTATTAAAAGCTCCTCTTCCACCTCGCAATTGATGAAAATCTATTGATTGACACGAAACCCTGCAAGCTCAATCAATTCCAGCCGTGGTGATTAATTATTAAGCCGTGCAAATCTATGTCCACCTGTCAATATCAATAAATATGAGACCGAGCCTCTTTCCTCCAGCAATGAGGCAGAGACATCTTGGATGTCGCTGATGTTGTGCAGAAATCTCATAACTCCACAATAACTTAAATGAATGCCCTATGCCTATACGTCATTAGTGAAAATAGTAGATCTACGAGCTCAGAGGGTGAGGCGATGCAAAGTTTACAAAAGGGAAAGTGGAGATTGTTGATTCCATCTTTGGTGGCCTCTGTGGCTGTTCTGCCATTGGCCATCTGGGGATATTTTCTGTTCTGTTTCTGCCATAAAGGGGGGTAAAAGTAGCTTGTTTATCTGGTGAAACACATTTCCTTCTCAGAGAGAGAGAGAGAGGCTCTCTCTGTATATTGGCATTTTCACTGTTTATTTGGTAGACAGATGGATTTTTGGGAGGCTTTGGGCAACCATAACAAACAGTGAAAACAATAATAAAAAAAATACAGAGAGAGGACAGTGTGTTTTGGTAGGTAAACACCACCACACTACTCCAGTTTATGATGACTGGGAATAATGGAATGTCGGGTGGCCCCCGGTGACTGATGAGTATGTTTTTCTTCTTTTCGTTGTTCTGTTATGTAAACACATGGCAAAGTTACATCCTATAATATGCCTTGCAGAATTAAAACAGGTGATAATTATGCCCCTCTGCTGATAGGCTATGCAATACATTGTTAGAGCAGAAATAAAATCATAGATAAAAGTCATAGATCAATTCAGGAGTGTCATTGAATTTCTTCAATGAATAGGGAACTCTTGTGGGCCTTGAGATGCCAGTCTGACATCATTACAGTACTGTGTGCTGTATCGCTGTGAGGATTAGATGTTTGGAGCTAAAATGGAGTCTGAAAAATATAACTCTTGTTGTCTCGGTCACTCCCCCCCCTCTCCTCCCCTCTCTCCCTTTCTCACACTCTCTTTCTCTCTGAATGTCTGTAATCCAAATAACTTGAGAACGCAAGCTTCAAATTCCAGACACGTGTTCCACACCACCAGGGAGTGCAGTGGTTGACCAGAACCAGCACAAAAGCCTCTAAATATTATAGCCGGGCGCAATTATGGTTTGACCCTAAAAAAATTGCAACAGAAGGTTTCTCAACTGTTTTTGTAGTATTGGGTGTCCTTAATAACATACTAAAAGTTTAGTTTTATGATGCAAAAGTTCATTTTTCAAGATGGCTGCTGCCAGTTTTTTTTAAATACCATTACTCCTTCATTATTCAGGATAATTTTGGTGCCTAACCCCATGTTTTGGTGCTCTAGGAACCTAATTAGCATATAAAATTACTATATTACAGGTGCAATTATATATTATAGCAATTGTTAATAAGCTTATAACAGTGTAATAGGACATTTATCCATTTCCTGTAAGCCATAATGCCCAGGATCGGTGAATTCTTCACTTGAATAACACAATTCACATTCTGTTGATGCTTTCAACATTTTAATTCGATAGTTTTTGATACCATGCTATTAAGGAATAAAATCAGCACAAGGACATTTGTAAGTGATAGGCCGGTAATATTTCTTGGAAGAAAAAATATCTTACTGTTAAATGTTTCAATATTTTGTATGTAAATGTTTCTTGCAATAATTACACGAGTGAAGTCGAAATCCACATAACTCGAGACTACGGCTATGAACTCTGCTCTTCTTCATCTCCCACCATTTTGAATTATGCCCAGCAGGGAAAACTTGGTGCGTGGTAAATGAAGCCTCCAGGGGTCCTTGAGTATTACCGTTTTTTGATTATTCTTCTCTCTCTACCTCTACCTCAAATCAATTACAATCAGTTAGTAATTAGAGGGCATTACTGGGAAATGAATCTTAACAGCGCTGAAATGTTGGAAATGGCACAGAAGAAATCACAAAGTGTTTTTTATGTGTTCTGGGCCTTTTAATTTCACATTATTAGCTCAGCGCAGCTCAATATACATAGGCCACTTGACCATCCAATGTTCCAATCAGCGGTATCCAACCAAGCCATTTAATGGTAAATGTGCCTTTCCTACTCACTCCACTCCACTCCACTCCACTCCACTACAATACTTAAACCTACACAACATCACACTGCATACATCACTCTGCATGTACCCCTTTACTGTACAAGTGCTCAGAATTCTGATCCACGACAGTTCCTTTTTTATGTCAATCAAGTCACCCCTGGCACATTATATGGGCATAATATGGACACAAAAACTGGGTGCTGCTCCCCATAGAATCCACACTCCAGGCAGTTCCCCTCCCTGCTGCTAGGCAACAATGTCCCAATACGGTATCGGGAAAATGACGGATCGGCCCTTATTTGTCATACAGGAAAAGTATGATTGGTCATAGGCCTATCAGTATTGGCAAATATGCAAGTCTGACCAGTGATCAGACACAGGGGTAAGGGGTTGACAACTATGGTGAATATGCCAGTCTAACCAGTGATCAGACACAGGGGTAAGGGGTTGACACTATGGTGAATATGCCAGTCTAACCAGTGATCAGATACAGGGGTAAGGGGTTGACATTATCATGAATATGCCAGTCTAACCAGTGATCAGACACAGGGGTAAGGGGTTGACAACTATGGTGAATATGCCAGTCTAACCAGTGATCAGACACAGGGGTAAGGGGTTGACACTATGGTGAATATGCCAGTCTAACCAGTGATCAGATACAGGGGTAAGGGGTTGACATTATCATGAATATGCCAGTCTAACCAGTGATCAGACACAGGGGTAAGGGGTTGACAACTATGGTGAATATGCCAGTCTAACCAGTGATCAGACACAGGGGTAAGGGGTTGACACTATGGTGAATAGGTCAGTCTAACCAGTGATCACACACAGGGGTGAGTCACATAAGGTCACATTGATACATATGGTCAGCATACATTTGAGGAGCCCTAGTCCCTCCAAAGCATGGCTTTTCATGATTGTGTCATGTGGCAGCCAAGAAATGCATTAAGACTACATACGTTTATTTAGGGTAATAAAATAAGATTTAATATATTTCTATGAGTCTGTAGAGCTATCCAGAAATGTGTCAATATTGCAAATTGTTACACAAACAATCAATTTGGGACTGTGACAGCAGTCACAGCTGGTTTACACCAGGTAGTGTCTGATGCGATATGATACAGTAGGCCCTACTGTATCATATCGCATTGTACCCTACTGAGTAGGGTACAATACAATGTGATACAGTAGGGCAGGGATAGGCAACCTTTTTGACATGAAGTGCTAAGATTTTCTTTCCTTGACACTCCGAGTGCCATCGCAAAAAAAAAAATACAAAAATACAAAAAATTCTCTTATAGTGAATAAATAGTGCCTTTTCACGGTTTCCGCATTTTTAATGGTCAGACTGGTAGATATTTTTTCTTCACATTAGATTGATCAGACTCTAGGAGTATTCTATTGATGCGGGAAAAAACACATCAATAGAACAGTCCTAGATTCATTGCAATATTAATATCGCCATCAGAACAACTCAGCACACTACTTTCACATTTGTACTTTCACAGTCAGTCTCAGTGCAAGATTTACGCACACGCAGGCGCAGCCGTGCGAACGCGCGCACACACACACACACACACACACACACACACACACACACACACACACACACACACACACACACACACACACACACACACACACGCGCGCGGTTACACCACCGCAGCGACCTGCAAGCACTGAACAGCCACTACCGTGCTTCGGATCACTTTACTGGGGATTTGTGAGTGTCGGATAGCTTTACCACGGTCAGTCGCGATCTCTCACCAAATGATTTTTCGTCCGACACTCACTGTTCTCCAAACATAAATCACAGACAGCACCGTCTTGCTGTGGAACAAACCCATAGTCACCTCTCCATCTGGACAGGAATGTTTGTGCCTTTTAGCCTGTATGTACAGTAATGTTCTCTCACACAGACCTGAGCCACAACGTGTGTAGTCCCACACTCGGCGTCCTGTATGATGCAATGTTAACAGCTGTGCGATAAATATACAATCCACAGCTCACAGAGCATTATATGTGAGCTGCACCTATTTATAATACTAGGTGAATTATACTGCAAATACTGCAGTATAATCTTTATTTTACAACATGCACATTCAAGAGGAATGCAGTCATTTTAATATCGAGAGGAAAAAAAAAACTGTCCGCGTGCCAGCCGATACCACCCGGCGTGCCATCATTGGCACGCGTGCCTATAGGTTGCTGACCCCTGCAGCACTATACAGTAGGGTAGAGTACAGTGCTATACAGTAGAGTAGAGAATAGTACAGGTAACACTCGCTAGACTGGCCAGTCAAAATCTAGTTTTTTAATTAACTTAAAGGGTGCATTTCAGGGTTTTAGTAGAATCACAAACAAAATATTGTATTTCCCAATTATCAAATTGTCTTCTTTTGGGTGGATAATGAGTTAAGCTGTTTTAATGATTTTGGGGGCCATATTGGACGCCAAAAAAAAAAAACATTTAACATGGTCAAACTTTGGTAAACTTTTATTATGTTATTAAGGACACCTAATAGTACCAAAACAGTTGAGAAACTTTCTGTTGCATTATTTTTAGGGTAAGGTGTTTTTTTTTTTCATAACTGCGCTAGCCTATTACTTTTGGGGATAGCCAACAAAGAACTCCATATAGGAATAAAGGGACACAGCGAGACAGATATAGAAATCTACATACAGTATATGGGCATAACAGAGAGACAGACAGTAGGGCGGAACGGGTACTCTGACCCATAGCCGGGTGGGGCATGCAGTAGCTCTCCAAATGCCATTGTTACCGACTGCTCTAAGTCTGTAAAATATATAAAGCAGGGTTTGCTTTATTCTCTCTCTCTCTCTCTCTCTCTCTCTCTCACTTTCTCTCTTTTTCACCGAAGCAGAGACCTAAACACGTCTGTGACGTCATGTCACCCTCTGCATGCGTGTGTTTGTGTGTGTGGGTATATGCTCGTGTGTGCATGTGTGTGTGTAGACAAAGAGAGAGAGAGAGTCTACCGTCCAGATCCCTCCATAGATTACCTCTCTTCTCCCATCCGATCCCCTGTCACGGTCTTCATCCCCTGTCAGCTTGCTCATCCTCGTTAGTGTCTGGCAGGCTGTACAGTACTGCATTTGACCTCTGCCACTCGCCCTCACTCGCCCACAGTGCACAGTGTTGAGCTGACAGCAACTTAAAGCCACGGCACACGCAGGCAGGCCTGTCGAGTAGCTGGAGGCGTCTTCGTCGGAGACCCACTCGTCTCCACCTGAAAGAGACAACCATGCGTATATAGCAGCCCGACTTGTCAGCTGTCAAAGACTATTCTGCTGCTTTAATTCTTTTCCCGTTTCGTCTATAAATACGTGCCTCACTCCTTCCATTTGAACGTGGCGCATAAGGTCACGATCGGCTGGTGCAGTGCTAAAGTATACTGGGGCAGAGCCTATCTATCAGTGTTCCTCACTGATAGATATAGGCTCTGCCCCAGTATACTTTACTTTACTTCCCCAGTCTACTTTACTTCCCCAGTCTACTTTACTTTTGTACAGGAAGAGCAAGAATGGAGGTGCTATTTCTCTTCTCGGTGGGGCCTCCTCGCTGGAAAGTAAACCAGTACCACAGCACTTAGTGTCAAATACAGAAATAGCGTGAGGGAGGAATTCATTGACACACTCTGGGATTTCTTTGCACTAAACAAAAAGCTATGCATACCTGAAAACTAACCCACTCCAGTAGTCTTTTTTTCCTACTTGGTTTATCCTTCCACAACCTGAACAACATGGAAGAAAGCTCCTCTCTGTGGTGTCACTTCAAACAATATTGGACATCTAAGGTGGGAAAAAATTGTCACCCACTGGTGAATAACCGTAAAGCTGGAATTCTCCAGTTAGTCAACACGCTGTGCTGTGAGATGATAAGCCAAAATAAAACTTCAGCCGGGCAGGCACGGGGGGACGTGCTGCGGTTTTAAGTGTGGTGAGAGCATGTGGCAGGGCTTGATAATGCCACCTGTTTATCTGCACTCCTCTGGGAACGCTGTCACCAGAGGACGAAGAACCACATTACGTTAACAGCCACGAACGTGCTTGACAACAAACAGTTTCACCAAGTCTGAAGAACTCACATCTCAGCGGTGTTGCTCTTCCGTTCCATCTGGCTGAAAACGCTCACTGTCCTAATGTTACCCTACTTTCCCCTACACACACAGGGGTCCACCTGTGGTAGTGGTTCTAATTCATGTCAAGGACCCCCACCTGAAAATGAGTTTTATCAACTCAATTTATTAAAAAGTTGAAAGATGCAAGGTTTGTCATGGATGGTGACAATACAGTATAGCCTGCAAGCAGCAGTTGACATTTTATACTTTCGTTAGGCATACATGACACCCAGACTGGGAAGTCAACATCTAACCACTACCTAAGGGTAAGTCGCCCTTGGTGGGGGATAGAGGCTGTTGATTATCATGTGGGGATGCACACTTTCATTTGACTTTGGACTACTTTTAAAATGACTATGATGAAAATAGTTTTTCGATAAGCAATATTGCACAAGATGGTGTTCTCTATCGTCATTGATGCACACCTGTGGTGCTGTAGGAACGTGCTCGCCCTCTGGTGTAATATTGCAATTATACAAACATTACTGTTAAAACTATGAAAACTAGCCAAGCCAATGAAACTGCTGTGCGAGAGAAGCACAGCTGATTAGCCACTGAAATATTGTGGTTTAAGCACGGTTAGAAAGCGGTGTCAACTAATCAGATTGTTGACCTGTTGAGGTAGATGCTTGAATTGAGTGACTATGCTGCACAAACAATACATGCATATTGTACTTACTGATGATGCCTACTCTGGTATTCAGACACACTGTAATCCACAAACCAGACTGGACGGCCTTTCTGGCTGGGGAAATTCACAAAACAAAGCAATTGCAAAACCAAATGATGATAATGAAGTCGAGAATCTTTGTCTTCAGTCTTTTGTAGACTGAGGTAAATCGCTTGGAATGCTCAGTGAATGCTCAAACCATCACCACCTACAATTTAGAGCAAATGCCAGGGGTAAAGTGAGATGCACAAGTTGGAAATTGGAACATCCAGAGAAATAAAACCTCTGAAAACCATCATACAAATGACTGTCATCTTTCAAAAGACCCTTTTTGTTAAGCACTGAAAAGCTGATAGGAATTTAAAAGGGAGCCATTACCTTATCGACCACGTTTGGTTGAAAACCTCATATGTCCAAAACGGTTATTTTCCGGGGTTCAAAAGCGGATGTAGCAGATACACAAGTTCTTAACATGCATTTTAATTCAATTAACCGTTATCATCAATATTGAAATACTAATATCTACCACATCAAACAACATTTCCCAAAGAAAATGTTTAATTCAGTCTGACCAAAAAACATAGATAATACAACATCCTCCAACCTGTTCTCGTCTGTGTTACAGACAGAGAACAGTTTCAGTAGAGATTGTTTAAAGTACAGTAGATAGATGCAATAATAGCCTAGATCCGCCACATCTGGTTTACAGAGGGTGCAGTGTATGAAGGCTACTCTGTACATTCATCCTGCCTTCCAGAGTAGACTCTAATGGAAGAAGTACACAGTAGTTGACTCAAGATCAGAGAACCGAAGCAGATTATATTAACAGATAATCTCCTGTGGCAACTCCAATGGGAATTAACCCATAGACAAATGATCAATATCTTCCCTCGCCTGAGGGGAGGAAAGATGTACACGCTTTGGTGCGTCACAAATTCACAAGTTCACAACATTGCTGTGAATTTGTGTATCTGCTATTTTCTACTGAATGTTCGCCCATGTGGTTATGTTTCTTATGCTGAGAATGTCAAGCAATCGGTGTCAAAACAGCATAAGGTGCTGAAGCTTGACAGGATAAGAGCTGGAAGAAATCAGTGCTGGCTTGTTTACCACAAAACAGCACACTGGGGATGGGAAGGCTTGACTCAAAGGCATGAGGTCTGTGGGACAGGGGGTCTTTCCACTTGTTGAAAATTTTCTGTGAACAAAGCCCAATATTCCCATGTCATGTCGTTAAAACTACAGCCAGCCATTTTATCGTCTCCTGCTGACACGCTGCGCAATATGCGCTTTCACTGTCTGCTCTGCATAGAATCTAATCCCACATGTCAACATCACCCGTCCTCACTTGTCTCTCTCCCTTACCCGTTCTTCTCCCTACCCCCATCTCCACCTCTCTCCCCTGTGCATCCCCTTCGCTCTCCATCTCTCCAGCATTCTATTTTTCACCCTCTCGTGCACTCTCCACACATCCCCAGCACGGCTCTTTGTAGCGTCTCTCTACCAGCCCGTTGCAGAGTTGTGCAGATCTGTGGAACTGCACTGATGCTAGCGTTAGATTAAAGCTTGGAGCCACAGATAAGTCCGCAGCAGAACACTGGAGAAGCAGAGCTATACAGATTAGTCCACCGCAGGTGACTTCAGCACAAATCCCTGATCCCTCTGGGAGCACTGCAGCACTGTTGCTTATCTGATGCCGTCAGAGGAGAAACCTTGTATCTCCAAAAATGCTTCAACAGTAAATTGAATGCCTTACTTTATCACATGTATGTCTGCTTTTTTTTTCTAGTTCCAGAAAAAAAGTTTTTTTTTTTTAAGTGGCTAACTTGTTTAGAGTTCCTCTGGAACAGTCTGTCCACACAGTCGTTTTTACAAATCTTTCAAGACCGATAGAATAGGGCATATTCCAATTATGTAAAAGACTGCATATTTCAAAAGAAAGATTGTCTAGAAAGATAGAAAGTCTCTGCTAGGGGGAAATGGTGTTCCAGTGTAATATTATTTAATTTACAGTAGCTTTTTTTATATATGAATCCAAATTTCCAAAACATCAGACTGCACAGGCTGGACTTTTATTTAAAGGTATTATTTCCAGGTATCCTCTATCCTGAACCACTGAAAACACCACATGACATTAATGGCAGTCTGCACCTTGGCAAGTGTGTCACTGTCTCTGTGTGATTTATAAATATTGAACAAATGAACGCTATTAGCTTGTGACTGATTGGATCCAAAAGTAACATGTTTTGGTCATTAGAAGGTTTCCACCTGAGAGTGACGACCATCTCTCTCTCTCCCTCTGTCTCTGTCTCTCTTCCTCTTTCTCTCGCACAGATATAGCAGTGTTATCTCCTCTCTCTTTCTACAGACATAATAGGGTGTATCCACTCCCACATCTCATCTCATAGAAGACACTGTTACTCCCCACAGAGACTGATGTTCTCTGTCAAAGAGACTGTGGTGTAAGTGGTCGGCCTACCCTGGCAAAGCATGCCCATGACTTTAACACCCAACTTCATCACCTCAACTTTTAGGGCGATAACTTCTACACCTCGCATTTTGTGGTTTGATGACTTTATCACCTCAACTTTTGGGGTGATAACTTAAACGCAACTTATGGACGGTCTGTACTAAATATGGATCTAAGCTGTTCTGACACCACACTACAAATGCTGATTGTGAAAGCCAAACTGCAAAGATATGGAAAGACGGAAAGGTCAGATATGTAATGTTATAA
Organism: Benthosema pterotum; assembly: GCA_039105355.1. Classification (NCBI taxonomy): domain Eukaryota; kingdom Metazoa; phylum Chordata; class Actinopteri; order Myctophiformes; family Myctophidae; genus Benthosema; species Benthosema pterotum. The sequence continues at coordinate 35,534,382 of CM076967.1, read as the reverse complement.
GCACCAGGAGGCAATCTGGAGGAGTCACATGGACAAACATATGATTAAGCACCATCTTTGGGTGATTTCAAGAGTGACCTTTGTCAAATATTTGATAAATATTTGATTCAGAAACATAAAATATGACATCACATGGGTGCAGCTTGGGCTTTCAGCACAAGACTGTTGACCAGTGATAGCCTGTCAACATCTGACACATCTGTCTCACACTGAAAGTCCAAAATACCCTGCTGTGCCCAGTGTGCCCAGCACTCAGAAACTTACGCTGTGCTCAGATAAAATTATAGTGAGCACATACAAGAATTAGAGATTACTGTAGACATGTCAGTCATGTGTCTTCATACATGTTCTGGAACCATTTCATTTCACATTGCATTCCATCAAACATCTGTCTTCCTTGCCTAGATTGAACATATTACTGTATGTGTGACTCTCGGTTCAGTACTTTGGTAGGCTGTGTTGTTGTGACCTTGTCAGACATGCAACACACGTGATCAGGCTGAGCTCAGAAGGATATGAATCAGACATCACTCTTCCACTGCATGGACTGCCGACTGATACTGTCACTTGTTCATCCATCAAATAGAGTACATACACCCACTCATCATCAAACACTCATTGCACAAATTCAATTCAATTCAATTCAATTCAAAGGAGCTTAATCGCCATCTGTAGCTATGTTTAAATTGCCAACCCAAGTGTCAAAATACTACGCAGACTCCCATGTTGTTGTTCAGGTTTAAGCCATTTTGAAACAAGACACAAAGCCTCCCTTACCACTATGACTGTCTCTCTAGCCTCACTGTATGTTCACATGGCTTTCCACATTTCCCTTTCAAAGGAACCAATAAGAGCAGTCAGTGGAACCATCCCAACTAGAACTAGTGTGGGAGAGCCAATGTGCTGAAAAAGTGGTTTATGCTGTTATTTTGACTCATATAGCGCTATTCCAGACTCGTAGGATGTACAGTACATACAGTCTGAAAGAGGATGGTGCTGGAAGACCCATGACTGGATTGCTGCCAAGCTGAAATAGCCATGAAAAGGATGTGTGATTGTCTATATATGGTATAATCTGTATTCAGTTAAAAACATAATATTAATAATACTAGATTAATTCAGATGAATTATATAGGAATGCAACAATGAAGGATGTGCTTGGTTTAACAAATACGGTATATAAATCAATTAAAAACTGCAGCACTATAATATTATATGTACAGTATACCATAAACAGTTTATATAGTAGGTGCTGTGGTGGTCAACATTCAAAAGACTATACTATATTACTGAAAGCAATATAATAGTGCCCCTCTGAGCAGGACTGCCAGGTTAAATTGTTCTGTGCCAGAAATGCTGGAAATCAGACAGATCCATCTTGCTCACATAGAGCTAATGTGCACTGATTTGTGTGATGTCTGAATAGAGGGTGAGAAGAAGAGGGTGAGAATGTGGCATATGTCTTCCTCGGCTAGTGGTTAGAGGCAATGGGCCTCATGCGCAGAGATTCACAGCAATCTGATGAGACAAGAAGTTTGTAATCACAACTGCATAATAGGCACCTGACACTTCAACATTCAACATCAGTAAGTGGCACAATTGGCATCAAAATCAAATTGAATATTTTTTAAGAATGAGCCACTGCCGCCCTATTACTCTTTAACATCACAGTTATAAAGCATGAATGCATTATAATGCACTATGAATGCTTCTTAATGCATTATAGATGTGGGCTTCATAGAAAGTGTTGCCAAATGTATTATTTTTTTTTAAAGGGTCATAAGTAAAGATATTACTTGTAATAATGCCCAACACTGGTGACCATACAGTACTGTATGACTTCTGCATGGGGTACCGGTGCCGTACTGACAGCGACATGATGATTCATTATCATCAGGACACTATGAGGACATATAGTAACTCAACTCAAAGAGCTCTGACTCATCTGAAGCAGACGTTCAGCCTGCTCTCCGCGGTCGCTGCCTCTCGCGACTTAAGTCTGCGTCAGACGGTGCGCCTACAGTTTTTATTGACGCAGTTGACACCCTCTCTTTGGTGTGAGAACGCCACTCCGAGTTCCAGTCTGTGTGGGATTTTTGAACATTGTAAGATGATGTTGACAGGAAAGGGACGTCTGGTCAGATGGTTAGGTTAGGTAAGGGCTTTTCACATGGGGAGCAATAAAGCATGTCTCTAGTTCATTTTCAACGGGACTGGCGTTTTGTGCTGAGAAAATGCCAGGAGGAAATGCTGTGCGATAAAGCATGCGTGTGACGCGTTGCGGCATCTTTCAGAGTCCATGTTGTTTGTTGGCAATGTGAGCACACGCCCGCGTCTGATTTGAGACCTCTATTCTGGTGAGCTTTTTTTTGTAAGCCGAAGTGATTTTGTTTATGAAGACACTGAGGGGCACAGTGAAATCTCTGTGATAATGTGTGCGTTTATCACTCCCATCCGGATTGCCTATTATGTCTATATGTTCTGTATAAAAGCAACAAACGGTATATAACAGATTCTTGTGACTAAATTACCAGCTAGCATTATGAAGTTTGATGGTATATTGTTTGATGATATGATAAAATATGGCTAATCACTAGCCTACATTGGGTCCATTTAAAGCACCGTTTTTTCCTTTCCGTTTCTTGGAAGCGAGGAGGCTGAGGATATAATTAAAGATAGGTCTAGTTCCTGTGTAAAATGACATGTCAAGTAGCAGTGTGCTATTAATGTCCGCAGAGCACATCAATCTACCCGGGAACATTTCCATGTAATGGCAGCCATGTGGAAACCTTGTATGTGACTCGAAAATGGTCACTATTAAGTCAATGTGGGGAAAAAATAATCTGCATTCCAATGGATGCGTTGTGGTTACAAGCTTTTGTTAATGCTGGCCATTGAAACCCACAGACACACAGAACCACTTTCTCTTTAACTTTCAGCATTTTTCTAGCAGTCAAGACTATGGACTTAATGTTTTCTTTAAACAGGACCAAACTCATGTGTAATATACAGTATCTTCACTTATGCAGGTCCCTGGCACGAAACCATTAATTCACGAAAGAGCATAAGATACTGAAATATGGAGAAATGAGGTTTCCTTCTGACAACGATATGCGGCTGAAGAGACGCTTCTATTAGAGTGCATCAATTATTCAACAACATTACACATTCACATGATGGACATATCGGTTCCCTCCTGGCAGGAAATATGCATAATTTCCACTGTTAGTTATTATGGAAACTAATAGGGGCCTCTCTGCTCCGAGTTTGTCTTTAATTTAGTGGAATGGAAAAAGCATAAATAACAGCATAATATTTATGCGAGTTCCATACCGCATAACGGACCAAATAAACAGCTCCATAGCCTTTTCACCGACATGGTTCCATCTTCACTTGGAATGATTAAGTGCCACAGATTAGGTAGCAGGAGAAAGAGAGAGAGAGAGATAATTTACCATGAAAATCATGAAAATCCCAGTTGAGATGAAACATTGTAATCTTCTCTCACCAAGTGCTTCCCTTTTTACAATCACAGATAAGATATGGTTTGCAATAGAAATGCTTACCCCAAATGTACCGGAGCATGGTTCTTTAACATTTAGTACAAATGTTGTACTTGCCCAAAGTTGCCCCTAAACACCAACTATATTCGTCAAATGGCAGCAATGAGTAGAACAAATGAACTGGAGCATAATTCTTTAACATTAGTAAAACTGGCTATTTGAAAACAGCCGATATACAAGTCAAAATGAAAAATTCTCTCTCTCTCTCTCTCTCTCTCTCTCTCTCTCTCTCTCTCTCTCTCTCTCTCTCTCTCTCTCTCTCTCTCTCTCTCTCTCTCTCTCTCTCTCTCTCTCTCTCTCTCTCTCTCTCTCTCTCTGCTGAATACTGGCTGAATTTCTGCAGCATGGAGTGGATTTGGTTGTCAGCACTCAGATATGCACACATCTATCAGATGCAGGCTGTGCACCGCCATATATCATCATAAAACAGGAGAGGTGGAAGTAGCTTTATTTGCACATAAAATAGGCGTCCATGCTCCACAGTGGACCACAGGCTCTGAAAACGCTAGGGATTATGGATCATATCGTCTCTGCTGGACAGAAACTGCATTATGTCCATATTTTGTCATCTACCAAAAACAAAGATCCAGCGAGAGGGCAATGAATTTCTGCAGGTAAACAACACCAGGCTAATCCAGAGAGTGAAAAGAAATCAGCTTCTTTTGAAGTATTGCATGCTGCAGACCTAAGGGGGGTATTAAGGGAGCCAACGTGAAAGAGTACAGCAGCGTGATGTCACTGTTCACAAAACTCCCAAGTTCTATAAACCTCCTAGGCTAAACAGTAGGATGGACTTTTCCCCCACACAACAACTCTACAGTACATTATCAATGTTGTGCATGCATGGTATATCCACCTTTAAAGTAAGTACTGTATCTGTGAGAGAGGATGATCCAAGGCCATTAGCTGCTTTACAATATGACTACATCAAAATATAATTTAGTTTTAATTGCCTGCGCAAGACACTTCATAATTAATTACCTGATTTGGTTTTAGTAGCCTATTGATGGTGATGACCATGATTATGATTATGATCATGGTAACGATGCTGATGAAATGATGGCATTAACTACTAATTACTTCATGTTGGAGAAAATTAGACCGTGACGGGGGATGGCTACAATGACAAAGTGACCTCTGTTCCATCTTGCTACAGGAAAAAAAATCTTCAGTGTTGATTTAACCTCTCTGAAAATGTAATCCATTTGTACACTCAAGAGTTAAAAAAATGAAAAATGTGTTTTTGACACTGCCCCATGTACAACACTGTGATTTATTATTTTTTTCCTCCGCCAGAGTGCTGGTCCTGGGAGTGCAGTTCCAGGCACCCAAGTAAAAAATATAATCTATAGTTCTCTGCAGGCGGAGGAAAGAGGCTTGTGTGTGTGTCCAGGGCCACGCCAAGCTTCTGGAGATTCCAAAAAACGCAGTGCTATTCTAAACAATGAAAAACATATGATACTAGCAGAGAAAAAATATGAACATATTGGTGGACAACAGGACACATGGACTGGTCTTAATAAGGACATATTTGCAGTGGCCGGTGGAACAACCAGATTGGAATCGCAAGGTTCCAAGTTCCCCCCCCCCCCCCCCCCAGAGTTAGTGTTGAAGTGTCCTTGAGCAAGACTCTTGACTTCATGTCAAACATGCTGCATGATAGGCAAGAACTTGATGATCAAGTTCATCATCATTCGCCTTGATGATGTTGCTCCACTTGGGCAGACACTGTTGGGCTACTACATTCTCTATCCAACTCAAGATGATCTCCATATGAAGAAATAAGCAATGCAGTACCTAAACATGCTATGAAACCCCTCCCTCGCCTTCTCTCTCTCTCTGGCTTAGCTGGATGTGCTCCCAGCAGTATACATTGTTTGCGCCCCAACCGTGACAACAGATCCCATAGCCCCACTCTGAATCTCATGGTTCAGAGTGGGGCTATGGGATAAACAGCTTACATTTTGCAAAAGTTAAACACCAGCTTTGTGGTTGTCTGCATTACACTAATGGTCATCAATTGCTTAGCCCATTGAGGAGAACAATGTGGAAAAGACGGCCTGGATGGCTGCATGGCTGACTGACTGACTGACAAGACAAACTCCCACACATAACTTAACCACCTCAATTGCCTTAACTGTGATTAGTGTCTACACTGAGACTGGGATGTTGGGGTTTGATGCCCGGCCGGGTCATACCAAAGATTACAAAAATGGGACTCAGTGCCTCCCTGGTTGGCACTCAGCATCAAGGGTCGGATGCTGGACGGAAAGCTACTGTGACATGCTGCTAGAGTCAGGCTACCTCACGCTACAGAAACATGAGATCCTGTCCCCTTGGTAACACTGCTTATAAAAGGCCCACATAACATGTTTTGACTGCAACAAAAAAGGGTAAGTGTTGTTGTTTTTACTTTGACTTCTATGAGAATACTAAGAAAACATTAAAAAAAAGGTCAATCAATTATTCAATGAGTAATAATTTCTGGGCCAAACCTGCCCTTGGTTTTCTGTCCTTCTAAAGGTGAATAAAAGATCAGTGGAGTTGCCTGTCTCAGTGGATTAGTACGGAGCCCCCTAGGGGACATAATTATTTTTGTGTTTTTTGCACCTGCACTTTTGCTTTTTCACTCTGCCTTTTACTTTTTCTACTGGCCTTTTACTTTTTGCACCTGCACTTTTGCTTTTTCACTCTGCCTTTTACATTTTCTACTGCGCCTTTTACTTTTTCACTCACTTTTTTGTTTTTTTTGTCTAAGCGTTTTACTTTCTTCTATACTTTTTGCAAAAATCGCTGAATGAGATTTTTTTCAAACTCGCACTGCCAGTTTGAACTGGCACTGCTAGTTTGAACTGGCACTGCTAGTTTGAACTCGCACTGCTAGTTCAAACTCGCACTGCGAGTTTCAAACTCGCACTGCCAGTTTGAACTGGCACTGCTAGTTTGAACTGGGACTGCTAGTTTGAACTCGCACTGCTAGTTTGAACTCGCACTGCGAGTTTGAAACTCACCCTGCGAGTTTCAAACTCGCACTGCCAGTTTGAACTGGCACTGCTAGTTTGAACTGGCACTGCTAGTTTGAACTGGCACTGCTAGTTTGAACTCGCAGTGCCTTTTAATCAGACATTAGTTCAGATTGCCGAACTAGCAGGCCAATCTGGGTCAATCTGCTCCCTCCCTCCCTCAATCAGAAGAGGGGGCGGGGCTAAGTTACACCAATCAGAAATCAGTAATATTGTAATATAATATAATTGAAATGAAGGTAATAATTAATAACTAACATATTAACAAGGGGGGAGGGAGGGAAGGAGGGAAGGATGGAGGGATGGAGGGAGGAAAGGAGGGAGGGATGGAGGGAGGGAGGGAAGGAGGAAAGGAGAGAGGGAGGGATGGAGGGAGGGATGGAGGGAGGGAGGGAGGGAAGGAGGGAGGGAGGGAGGGAGGGAAGGAGAGAGGGAGGGAAGGAGGGAGGGAGGGAGCAGATTGACCCAGATTGGCCTGCTAGTTCGGCAATCTGAACTAATGTCTGATTAAAAGGCACTGCGAGTTCAAACTAGCAGTGCCAGTTCAAACTAGCAGTACCAGTTCAAACTAGCAGTGCCAGTTCAAACTGGCAGTGCGAGTTTGAAACTCGCAGGGTGAGTTTCAAACTGGCAGTGCGAGTTTGAACTAGCAGTGCGAGTTCAAACTAGCAGTGCCAGTTCGAACTAGCAGTGCCAGTTCGAACTAGCAGTGCCAGTTCAAACTGGCAGTGCGAGTTTGAACTAGCAGTGCGAGTTCAAACTAGCAGTGCCAGTTCAAACTAGCAGTGCCAGTTCAAACTAGCAGTGCCAGTTCAAACTGGCAGTGCGAGTTTGAAACTCGCAGGGTGAGTTTCAAACTCGCAGTGCGAGTTTGAAAAAAATCTCATTCAGCGATTTTTGCAAAAAGTATAGAAGAAAGTAAAACGCTTAGACAAAAAAAACAAAAAAGTGAGTGAAAAAGTAAAAGGCGCAGTAGAAAATGTAAAAGGCAGAGTGAAAAAGCAAAAGTGCAGGTGCAAAAAGTAAAAGGCGCAGTAGAAAAAGTAAAAGGCAGAGTGAAAAAGCAAAAATGCAGGTGCAAAAAACACAAAAATAATTATGTCCCCTAGGGGGCTCAGTGGATTAGTCATATCGTACAGAGAAAAGATAACTAATAATTTTCTCTGCTGCACAGATAGGCAGGGTGGAAGTGCCTTCTTTGATCCTATCTGTGTTTGCTACAGTTTATGACCTTTGCTTATTAGAAAATATTCACTGAACATACAAGAGGGATTCTCAGTTGCTCTACATTTTATTGCTTTCTGGCATAGTTATTTTTATTTTGTTTTATTTATCTATGTATTTATTTATCTGAAAGAAATCAACACAAATCCAAATCTGAAAACATTATATGCAAATATTTGTTTGCAAACAACAGTTGAATGAGGTGCGTAGTCACACTTTTGATGACTGTTGACCGTATTTTGGTGGCACAATTGTAGGATTAGGTTACCCCCATGTTTGCACCAAATATTGAAACAACAAGCACAAAGTCACTAATAAGCCAACCTGGCAACACTGACACACAGAGACCCTTGAATTAGTCCAATTACTGTGTGAAATTACACATTAATTAAGGACTCCACACGGAAGACCATGAAATCCCATTAGTGTGAGCGGCTGCTCTATATCAGTAATTGACATGCAGATGCAAGCAGAACAAGTACAGCAAAATAGTACAGGCCTGTTTAGTGTGCATGGATGTAGGGGAGTTGATGTACAACTTGTCCATATATGCCTGTTTGATGTTGAGGGGGGAAAAAATCACTCCTTCAATTTTTGATTTCCATAAAATTTCCATGAGGTTTCCATAAATCAGGCTATACTTTGAATAAAAAAGAACAGCACTACCTGAGAGGGTATGTGTTAGGATTCAGTACAAGCAGTCCTTTCTGTTCCTTCCCCCGCTTTCTAGGCTGTGCCAACGTGCCATACAAGTAGATTCAAACAGTGCTGGTCTTAATAACATTATAAAGTATTGTTAAATATCTGTATTAATTTACAAGACATCTCCATGATTAAAGATTGTAGAAGAATGGTTGTATCAATGTTTGACTGTTATCATATGGTGTATCATAAATACAGAATGGGATGGTGGAATGGGATGGTGGACAAAAGGACATAATAGGATGACGAAATATTACATGCTTGGGGTCTGAAAGGCTAAATCTCATCAAATGGTGGTCTTGGCTCTAATGCTGAATAAATAATGGACCATGTTATGAAAAGGGTTGAAAACTAGCATTCTATAGAATCACAACAACACGATGAGCCACTTATTCTCTTCATCTCTTTATCCACCTCCCAATAACAGCTGGTTCACATGGCTTAAGACTGAGGCATGTGATTCATTTTGCATATTGTCTCATATGTCCAAAAAAACTAATTCAATGACAGCAATATGGATAGACAAGCTCAAAACGCCATGCCACGTTTCAAGCTTGTACTTTTGATATTTGATATATTATATCTTAACTTCAACTGTTGAAAAATAACAGGTTGCCGCAAGAGAATATCAATAGCTGTCAGGCATACACCTCTTATCTTATCTCCATGTTCTAACTTTTTGTGTTTTTCCAGATAGAACACCCTATTGATCACACATTACTTACAATATTTTTGGAATTTGTATTCTGAAAAGTAAAACGTTTTCGATATGAGGTTTCCAATGGACAGTGATGATAGACCCAAGTCAAGCTCGAAAAAGTCAAAAGTTCCTAAAAGAATTCTACCCAAAGAGGCTACTTTAACAGTTCCTCAGCAGCACTCCCTGCAGAGCCCCATAGGGCCCCACAGGCGGGCCCCACAGGCGCGCCCCACAGGGCCCGCAGCACTCTGTCTGCTCCCTGGCACTCAGAGTTCAACGTCTGTTCAGACTGGGATTGAGAGCCGGCCTGCTCCACACACATCCCTCTGCTACACGGCCGTTATCTACTATCATAAGGATTAGTGTTCAATAGAGTTAAAAGAGCGTTTAGCCGTGGTCAGCTGGGACCGCATTAGAACCCTGCAGAATGCATTGACTTGACGATTACACAATGAATGCCAGTGAAACGGCAGAACTTTGATTTGCTCTCATTAACTAACAACAGATATTCAGTGGATTTAAGAAGAGTCACACATTATCTTGTACTAACAGTGAGTTCGGGTCAAGTAAACCATAAGAGTTGATTGAATACGTTATCAAAACGAAACAGCATGTGATATGGTAAGTCAGACTCTTGGGGACTTAATGTGGTCATATGTATTCAATTCAACATACCATCCATGAAGACTACACAACAATAATACATGCACAATAGATATAAACACAGGACATTTATATTTGCCTCTAATGTGGTCTCCCAGTAGATTTTCAGGACAACTTTGATGGATGTGTCAGGGAAGCATATTTTGGAGCAGTAGAATGTGAACTTTCACATATTTGTTGTAGATTTGGGTGGTTGCTCCCTCTAGTGTTGTGGATGTCACTCACTTTGGAGAAGTAGTTTGACAGGTATAGGGTATTGCAGGCAGGTGGCCAGTAAATTTAAGCTAAAAAGGGGGTGTGACCCGAAATAGATTGCAGCATACCAGTAGCTATGCAATAGCTAGAACATATACTAGAGCTATAACGTTTAGCTGTACAAATGGTACAGCACTTAAAGGATTTTACTGGGGACCTGGGACCACCATGACAGATTATAGAGGAAAATATATTCAAGCCATGGGGTTACTCCACCACAAAGCATTTTCAAACGCTCTTTCGAGTCAGTTTCATATCCAAACACTTCAGTTTCTACAAATGTATATATTAAATATATCCAGATGATTGTTGTTGTTGTTGTCGTACATCGTACGATAAGCGTCAGATAATATGAAAGGTATATTACCGGTATATCAGGGGAAAGTATACTGAAAAGGGACCAGTAGAGCTGTGTTTCTAAGTGAGGACAGGGGACCCCCAGCGGTCCTTGAGTGAGGGGGTACCATGCAGTGCTTACCCTTTAAGATTAGGCCTACTTAACATAGCGTTACAATCATTTTAACTTCAATTTTACCACATTAACCGTGCGGCAGTGGCTCATGGGAGAGCAGCAGCTTGGCAGCCAAGATCAGTTACTGTCTAAAGTGTCCTTGAGCAAGACTCTCAATTTCTCAGTATACCAGTATCTACAGTATTCGATCATTTCAGCATCAAAATGTCCTCTAAATGTAGTCAACATGGCCGGCAGTAGGCTATGCCCTGTACAAATGTGCATGCCATAGCAAACAAAAAATAAAGGCAATGAAATGGCAGAGAGAAACAGTGTCCAAGAGTCAACTTTAACTTTAATGTCCGGCAAAGAGCTTTCATGTTGCATGGTAAGACCATGGTCAATGGTAGGATATTATTGTGGGTCAGTTTTGCAACTTTCACATTAAACGGCAGGTGTTCAACAACACAGCAATGCAAAACATAACATTGACAGCTATGAGGTTGCATAGCAACAGATTTGGATTTGAACAATCGTTGTTTGGAGTGTCATTGTGTATGAATTCTGTGGATGGATGAAGCCAGTAGAGTGTGTGTGTGTGTGTGTGTGTGTGTGTGTGTGTGTGTGTGTGTGTGTGTGTGTGTGTGTGTGTGTGTGTGTGTGTGTGTGTGTGTGTGTGTGTGTGTGTGTGTGTGTGTGTGTGTACCTGCAGGGGATTTCAATATTTGCCATTGGCAGAGAAATTCGGTCAAATGTCTGCCAAATATGACATGAATTTCTGCCAACACAAACATTAAGTGCCATTGACAATTAGAGAAAAAATATGTCCTATGTAGAGCTAACCAATCAGTTGTTCACGATATATGTAATGATAAGATAACACTTCACGCGTCTATGATTTCTTATTTTTACCATTAGCTTTTAAGCTAGCTATATATTTTTTAGCTAAAGTATGTTTTGTACACACTGTGTAAGGTTTCCACCCGACAGAGATGATATGCGTTGAAGTAAAGTACAGTACACTACATGTGTGTGAAGCGCACCGTGGTAGCGGGAAGCGCACCGTGGTTTTCAACCAGTGGTCCGAGGACCACCAGTGGTCCTTGAGAGGGTGACGACAACGGCATGTAAACAACCAAATACGTAGCTAACCAAATGGACCCACTAACGGCGTGCTGGAACTAAATGCAGAAGTGCAGTGCGGATTGATATGAACACAGCTGTTCGCGCTTTGGGAAACTTGTTTATGCAGCGGTCAAATATAGCGCGGAGCGGTGATTATAGTGTATTATGTGACCGCTCACATGACCAGAACGCTGGCTTCTGATTGGAGCATTCATTCAAGCCATGTAATATATATATATATATATATATATATATATATATATATATATATATATATATATATATATATATATATATATATATATATATATATATATATATATATATATATATATATATATATATTCCTTCAGAGTAATTTGACCTCTCCTCCAACCCAGCCCCTGTGCAGCTCTCCCCATATTATCTCAACCACTAGGCTGGGGGTTATTGCTTTTTACTGCGCTGTCGCCACGAGCGGCGACTGCAGGCAGGTTACTATTGATTCCACCGGCCTGATGAATCAATCACGCACCCTCCCGCAGATACACACAAATTGTGGGAAAATAAAGATGTTTTATTTTCCATGGTTGTGGACCCAACGCTGTGTGTTCTCACTTCACTAATCTCGTCTCAGCCTGTCCAGCGCGAGGTATTTTTTATCGTAGCTTGTCTATAACTGCTTGTCACAGACAGACAAGCGCACCCTGTCCCTCCTCTGCCTTCGGAGGACAAATGACACGGAGCCCGAATTAACTTATCTCACTTTCGGTATACACTTCAGATGGCGGGTTGGGTCATATAGTGCGATGTGTATACTGCACCAGCGCCGGCCTCTAATCTAATCTATAGCCCAGAGCCGAGCGTGCCTCTCGCTTCCTCCCCCGAGGCAGTTTATGAAAAATCCTCTGTTGATATGAAGCCGGTATATAGATGCACCGTGGCCACGCTTTGCATGTTTGTCCTTGGAAGTGGCATCTCCGTTTCCGCAGCGCATAAGCACAGCCTTTCATCTTAGGAAAAAAAAGTGTTCGGAGGGAAAATGAAAATGTACACCGACATTAATAATTTAATAGGAATATGAAAAGATGGAAAGCAAGGAGGGCAAAATAAACTCAACCTTTCTGAACTTGTGGTTGTTAAGGTTGCTTTTTATATGTTATCACCGTCGGGTGGAAACCTTGTATGTTCAGCAGTGTTACTTTTCAGGAAATGGGGGAAAAAATAACCCGTCTGATCCAAATTCCAAAAGGATGCAGTGTGACTTATTTAGTCTCAAGCTTTTGGTTAAGCATTTAATGTTTAATTTGGTCAATAATGTGTGTACAACATGTCATGTATCCTAGTGAGGTGTGACACTCTCATGACAAGCCTTACAACAAGCAAACAAATGTAAATAATGGCAATAACATTATGCAAATAATGCTTGCCACGGTGGCTCTCCCTGAACTCATATGCCAACTCTAACAGTTTACTGTTAGTTTACTGTTAGAGTCGACAGGAACAGGGAGCCCATTTTGTTCTCCCCTTGCTGGGTCATATTTCCCCAAGGTGTTCCAACAGGACCATGGGGGCCGGGGGCGGGGGGTGGATGGGGGGGCACATGTCCATGTGGATCAGCAGCAGCATTCCAAGCTTAACAGTGTGCAGTAGTCAAGGTGAAGGCATTTATTTACCGAAACGAAATTAATTACAAGAGACTGAAGGTGAGGCCGTTTTACAGGCCTTCAGCCGTGAGTGGTGATGGACAGCAACAAAGTACAGTATATTTACTTGGGTATGTAACTTATGTTATTATCTGTACTTCCCCAAGTAATATTAAAATGCACTTCTCGGAGCGCAGATGACACCAGTCAGGATAGCATTACCCAGGCCTGTGTCAATCATGGGGTGAAACTATCAGGATATGAGAAAGCCATACAGAGGGACAGTTCATATATGACAGACGGTGTGACTTTTTACATCTCATAATTTCCAAATGTGAAAATCTTCCTCTTGGCGGCGCTTTAACAGTGGGAAATGTGGGTCAGAGGTTCATCATTGGCAGGGAGTGTGTGTGCAAAAGACATCAACGGGTTAACGGTGATGGAGATTATCTGTACACGAACGGACAGACGGACAGCGGACAGAGTGCAAAACATACTCTCTCCCCAAGCCTTCGCCCTGTTGGAGACAACAACAATCAGCGGTTTGTGTCTCCATTGTGGGGGAAATGCAGTTCATAATGATCAAACACATCACTTTAAGCTGCATCCACTGCAGAGGTTTGCTTTTATAAAGGATCAGAGCTTAAAGTGAATACTTCAAACAGATGAGGCGTTCAGTAAATCCCTGTCTTTTCTCTCCTCTCCTCTCTTGAGATGAATGAACGCGATGCACCAGATGTGTCCAGGTGCATAATTTCACTTTTTTTCCCACTGATGCAGATGGCAGTTGGCAGTCGTACATTTTGACGTACTTGCTGATTTCAAAACACTCTGACAATTTTAGCCTTAGTGTTTCTGCACAAAGATACATTTTACCTGTGGTAGGCTATAAACATTGACAATCCTATACCTTCATTTGGGAGCAGAGGACCTTTTCAAATATAACATATTGCATCGTTATTCCAGATGCAGCCCTCCACTGATCTACCACATCCAGCCATCCTCCGCCCAGCACATACCGTACTGAGTTCAGGAAAACATGCAATTCTGTGAAAATTAATCAAGGTGATCAATCATTCCAACGAGGAACGTCCACCACGCCCCCTTAAAAAAAGTCTTCCCTGGTATGGCTGAAGTTTATCCCAAGTGAGACGGACGTGATGAATTGTCCTTTGTGTGGATTACATTTCCACTCGGCTGTCTTTTCCCTGCTTGTATGACAGGGCGGAATTACTGGAAAGTTTGCAGTTTGCATTGCTATTGTGCCCATTCTGCACTTTCCCCTGTTTTTGAGTGGCTACTAACGGTACACATGCAATCCCACTGATGTAGTAAAAAGCGCCACCGGAGTCGTTGCTAGAGGAAACTTGGAGCTGCTTTTCAGCCCCACAGCTGTCGCAAAACATCCGTTCTGTCATTTCATTTGGCACATGGCGCCTTCTCCCGCTCTCCCTGGCGCACAGAGGAGGTTGCATTCTGCCTACTTCTCATTGTTTACTGTGTGTGGGAGGAATTCAAATACAAAATATGTCACACGCATTCAGAGGAGCGAGGTATCTACAGGCCGTAGGAGTCGGCAGTTCGTTGGGGAAGCTGCTTTGAAAGCAGAGCTTGCTTTTTTTTTGCAAAAGCCACCAATTACACCACGCTGCAAGAAGTTGACCCACTGCAAAGGGAGAAAATCAATAACTTCTAACAAAGTAGTTCAAACTAACCAAGAAAACAAAGAAATATAAAAGAACACTTAACCCATTTCGATATGACACTACAGTATATTCTACAAAATATTCACTCTGAGGGGGGGGGGGGGGTGCAGTAAACAGGTCATATTGGTTTCTTCTCTAAACATTTAAGTTTAGTTTTGCAAATACAGATTCAGAACATTGAAAAACTATTTCACAGGTGAACTGCCAACCAATACCCTTGCACCCTAAACCTGTCAACCATTAGCCCTGAACCCTAAACCTTTCAATCAACACCCCTGAACCCTAAAGCTGTCAGTTAAAGCCCCTAGTGCCTGCGTTCTCACTGGCATTGACACAGTGACAGGCTACAAGTCATTTTTAGTGGAAACCAGTGACATGAAGGTTCAAACTGACGAGCCACACCTCTGACAAGTTACAAAAAAAGTGAAATGATGAAGCATCAATCACTCATTTGCTTCAACACAACAAGGTTTCTGCATATCATCTCTGTTGGGTGGAAACTCATTATGTTCCAGGGTTAAAATTCATACATAATAGATCTCAAAGCTCAAAACGCTCACTATGCACCCTGTTCAGAACAAGTAGGGCATACATTAAAAAAGAAAGTTAATATATGGCAATATTAAAGGGGTTTCTGCCCAACAGCAACAATATGAGATATGTGAAATCACATTGTCGTTCAGTTCAGAGCAGTGTGAAGATGTGATTAAAGACCGGGAGATGGAGGAATACTCAGAGAATTAGCATATCAAGCAGCTCATCTGTTGTTGTGATTCTATAGAAGCAGTTATATGAGCTGTTATCCATTATACCTCCCTGTTTACTGTTATATTGCCAAATGAAGTTTACTTTTATGAAAGTCATTTGGGATTCAGAACATCTATCACCAGTCCTAAAGGTAGGTGTGTGTGTGTGTGTGTGTGTGTGTGTGTGTGTGTGTGTGTGTGTGTGTGCGCGCGCGCGCGCATGCACACGTGTGCGCGTGCGTTCAGCAAGCATTGTTTTTTTTTTTCTGTGGGAGTATGAATTAACTTTGAAATGAAAGCTTGCTATATTATGCAAAGCTAGAGTATACTATTGTGTGCTGTTATGCATGCATGCATATCATGATACAACATGTTGTAGTCTTGCCATTTTTATAATTTTAAAATGAATTTTACATAGACAGTACAAGGGTTCCACAGAGCTCTAGGTAAAGATGGAAAACCTGGACTGGGCCACAGTGATATAAAATACCCCTGGCTGGCTCACACATGAGGACGTTGACAGCGTTTTTTGACAGACAGTCTTCCTGGGTCCAGGCGAGAGCCCAAGAGGCTGTTTTTGTGTTGTTTTGACCCAGGCCCATCTGTCACACAAACACATTACTATGAGGCCATGGTTATGATGCTTCATGTCTGCTTGATGTATGGCTGTCATATACTGTAGGCATACTGCTGAAAGCTCTCTCTCTCTTTTTCTTTTCTCCTACGCATTGTGCACGCACGCGCACACACGCACGCACGCGCACACACGCACGCACGCACACTCTCACACACACACACACACACACACACACACACACACACACACACACACACACACACACTTTCATCCCCATGCATTATATTGTTTATGCGGTACAGTTTACTCTGTTCTGTACAATAAATGTTTCTAAAGAGCAACTTTAGTGATTGACATGAGCAAAGAACGCATCAATATTCAGATGACTGACACTAATGTGAATAATGCTAGATGTGATAATGGAAAACAACTTTGTCTTCTATATAAATGTACATTCTGTGCATGTGAGTATCCTTTAGCCTTACTGTAATATCACATGCACTTCTGACAAGTAAAGGATTCAATCAATCAAAAACAATGACGCTGTGAGGATGAAACCTTCACAGAAGGACATTGTTAATGCAGTCTATACTCTGTGAGGGACATAAACTCTCTGTATCTGTCGATTTCTGCCAGTGTGTCTCACAGTCTCAAGAACTGTCTGAGGACCAGAGATGAGGACCAGAGTGGGTAGAATGAAATGAATCATTCTATAAACTATGAAAAGGTCTTTGTGCGTGCCTCACATTTCTCCTGTCTGCATGTGTCCTTCGCTTTTCTCCAGAATCACCCACGAGACAGGCTGACATTCAGTGCATCTATATTATCACCTCGTCGTTGCCTCTTAGCTCATCTAGCGGGCAGGTTAATCAGCTCCATCATACCCTGGTGAGGCTGATAATTAGGGCAACGATGAACGCTGGAAGACAAATGAGTTTATCACCACCCATAGCCTTCGTCATCCGCACAGATAACGAGATAGGAACTCTAATGATCATTAGTGCCAACGAGGATTCCCCAGGGTAAAGCACATGGTCCCGCTGGGATTCCCCTACCTACGTCATGGGGCTTCAACATGGGGTGTGGGACCCACACAAGTTACTACAGGGCACCCACAGGGGTGCTGAAAATAGCAAATCTATAGAAGCTTATAATGCCTATAACAGCCCAACGTGTTGTGATCTTGTACATCAACTATATTCATTTTGTCTATGAAGCTATCTGTGCAACCAAAGGTTTGAATGTAATATACAGTAATTGTGTGCAATATTTAGTCATCATGCTCTCACCCATGTTTGGTAGCCTGGCTAGGTCTCATCAAGGTTACTTTCAGTCATGTTTGGTGGAAGATAGTTTCATCCATGTTTGACAGCTATGCTGATTGGTTAGCTGCCTGACGCATAACCCCGGAGGCAGATACCAAAGGTGACCTATCGGTGCAAACTTATCACCCAATTTATCCTTTTTATCACTCTGCAAAGGTATCACCCTATTTATCCTTTTTATCACTCTGCTCACCCAGGGCAGGGAAAGGCTGTGTTTGTATAAAGATTTCATAACTTGTTCCTTTCTCTCCAGAAAGACATTTTGAGCAGCAAGGCACTGCTAATAGTTCAACAATCAAGTTAAAGGTACTGATATTGCTTTGTTAAAATAAGGGTTACAATATAGTGTCCTATATTTCCACAGTCACTTTAGCAGTGTGGTAGTGCAATATTTCTCAGTGACATTATGAATTAAACATTGCATAAATGTGTGGCTTGAGAAGCATATTTCTGCTGTCGGGGAGAAACCACCCAACTCCAAAGTGTTCATTTTTATTCTTAGTATACTGCTGCTGTGATTTCGTATATTTGTCAATCACTTGCATGAGAGGGAGAGCGGTGGTGTTGCTGTGTTGTCGTTACTTTACAAAACGTGGTGTTATTGCTCTATCATATGCAGTTTGAGGCTCTACTGGAGTTAGGAGGTTTTCTCAAGCCAGCAATGATATCATTTTACAACCAGGAGCCAGGATCGCAGTGATAAGTCTGCACTGGACATTGTACCGGTAGCTCATAATTAAATCCCCTATGACGAAAAGAGATGGGATTTGTTTTACTTCTGGAAACTTGCTGTGAAGCCCTATAACTATAATTCTCAGACCTTTGCACCTGGAGGTGTTTCATTGGTCTATACATCATACAGTACACAGTACATTATCAGTGTAAACCTCATTATGTCCAACAATTGATTTGAATTACATATAACTAAATAACTAATAAGTATAAGGTAGGAGATCTACTGGTACAATCTCAAAACGTGTTGCTTCGTGACACGTTTAGTCATACTTTTGTGGTATGCTGTTGTTTGGTGAAGTTGGCATCAGAGGCATATATGTATCAGAGGTACGGTTATAAATAACGGTACATACATCTGTATGCATGCTGTACTGTACATTACTAGACGTTGATGCTCCACAGGGCAGCGATGGGGAAAGATTGTTTAAGGGGCATATGGAAAATTGACTGCACAGAAATAATAAGCTGAACGTCATGCAAGAAAAAAACGCACCATGACAGCAAGGCGGGCGACAAAGGCAGCTCAAAGGCAAACACACACTGTAGGCAGTAAACTCCAAAGTTCATTTCAGTCTTCGTATGCACAGATCCACCCTTTTGGGTCATATCTTGCACTCTCTGAGTCAAATGAAGACTGGGGATTCGTACAGTGTGTGTGTGTGTGTGTGTGCACATATAGCACACGTGGCAACAGATGCTTGTGTCAAGTGCACTGAACAAGAACCAGCTGTGAGGAACAGCCTATATGACATGATGACAGGGATGGGTTCACTCTCACAGGCATTTGCTGGGAAGATAAAGTAAAATCCCTTATGAAATATACAATAAATTGTCATTTGGAACCAAAAATAGTCCAATGATCGTCTTTGAGGTTAAGTATTATATTTCTAATACACATTGAGGTGATTTTTGAGGGCGTCAACCTCCAATGACTGGCATTCGGACATGATGTCATGTGGCAGCCAAGTCTATGGACTTTTAATGTTTGTACTATTCATGTCCCCCCTAATGCTCCCACAACCACCACTTATATCCTGTCAGGGTAGGTAACTCATGACAGGATTGAATAATAAAGAAATAAGTGGAACAAATCAGAACTGGTAAATCCTAACTTTGATCTCCAGGCTTACATCTGCGCTGCGAATGAAAGCCTGGGGACAAGATACCCCGGAGAGGTGGGCCTTCCGGTTTAACTTCCCCTGGAAGTTGACATTTTTAAGCCAATCACGGCACAGTGCTCCCGAAAATGTATACCATGCGGAAACATTTTACTTCTCCGTCTTATAAAGGTTTAAACGATGGAATTGTGTGCACTTTTCACACTTCTATAACTGTTTATTGTCGGTTTTTTTTTCTGAAAATAAGAGTGAACAAGCCAAGACACTGGTGACCATGGGCGTCACCGCCATTCACTATGCGGGTGCCTCAGCACCCGCAACTTTTCACGTCGGAAAAAAAATAATGCGAAAAAGTGGGGGTGCTGGCCAAACCGCAACTGTCCATGCTGCGGGAGAGGCAGAGCCATGTGAACCATATAGTGTAGACAGAGTTACGACAACTCCATCCACTCCAAGAGGCAAGTTCAATGGCGGCTTTTCTACTGAGACTCGAATCGGGAATGGGGACAACAAATAGGGACAAGTCCTGGACCTGAAGTAGGCAGTAATGCAACGGCCTCCGGCAACAGCCTTGCAACAGCCCTTGAAAGCATGCATAAAATAGCTCTTATTTGCGCTGTCGCCCTCATTGAAAACAATGCATTTCCAACTCCAGTTTGTCCCTATTCAGGCTGCATGAACAGCAGCGCGAGCGTTCAGTTTGTGACCCATCAATGTCGCAACTCTTGTAATAGATGGCAGGCACTGATCTGGGAAGGAGGGAGACGGGGTGACCGGCCGCGTGCATTCATTGCTTTGATATGAGTTGCACAGTCGGCGACGGTGCGGTTTTGAAACTTTTTCGTCAATCCACTACATTCTCGTCTCGACACGTCACGTCACCCATAACTCACAAACGTCTCATCATATTTTAGTCATCATAGATAGCCGTTTTATCTCGTCACAGTCAGTCTTGTACTGCATTATAACACTGCTTCATTGAAGTGTGTAACCATTACATTTATTGTGAAATATTAGTAAAAAGTGTTTTAGAGGGGGAAAAAAGCCCAAAATTTTTCGCGGCCGCGCTAACGCGCGGCCGCAATTTAACCCTTGCAGCACCCGCATCTTTCCAGACGCGGTGACGCGCCTGCCGGTGACGACTGAACAGGTTTGTTTCACTTTCGCTTTCGTTTGGAAATTTGTAAATACAGCAACTTGTCCAACCAACTACCCTTAACAGTCTCTAAAGCGTAGCTAGCACCCATGGTGGGTAAATAGTATCAGTTTAGTAACCGTAATAATGAGGTTTCCCCCCGTCAACGGCGATATGTGGAGTCTGCGGCCTCTAAGCAGTTCGTCACGTAAACAGCTGCTGTTCAGCTGCAGCTGGATGAGTGTGTAATTGTGGCGTGGTTGTGTGTGCTAATTAGTAGTAGTGAGCTCCAGCAATCATCAGGCCATTTGCGGAGCAAGGCACGCTTCAGTGCATTATTGATCAGGCTTATTATTGTAAAATGAAGCACTAGGCGGCCCAGACACTTTAGAGAGCACTTTTCCATGGAGGGGAAAAGTACCAAAAATGCAAATACGTGTGAGAGCACACACACACACACACACACACACACACACACACACACACACACACACACACACACACACACACACACACACACACACACACACACACACACACACACACACACACACACACACACACAGCCTTTAGTTTTCCATTACATTATAGGTCCTAGTAATTGCCCAAAACTACCCAAAACTACCCAAAAGTACCCAAAACAACATACCTGTAGTTGTCATCTTGTAGGACAACTACAGGTATGTCCAAGGTATCTTGGAGGAGGTACAGTCTGAATGTCGTTTGCCAGGTTTGTCCTATTACCAGGAGGCTTATTTTCCCTTGATATTTTTGTTTGATATTTTGTACCTGCTTCAAGTCCCTGGGTGCATTGTGGGCTGGGCTAGCCACTTCTACTCATAACTTAATCACTTTACGATGTATCTTCATATAATAGGTGCTCAATAATGTACATGAAAAAACACCTTTTTTGAACTCAGTCTGTAGCCAGGTTTCCATGCGCAAAAACAGCTCTTGGGAAGCGAATGTTGAATGGAAAAACTTCAAAATGCGAATAAGTTTCCATTTTGCGCAAAAATACTTTTTCGCTGAAAGGTGGCCGATTTTGGAGCATATCAAAAGAGACTAATGTGCAAATGAGGGATGGAAACAGCTTGCGAAAAGACTTCTAATTGGAAAGCACTGGACATGCAATATAGCGCATTTGAAGAGTTCTGCTCTGCCGATGAAAGCGTTGTTAATGTACTGTAAGTTATATTTCTACAAAACCACTCAGACGCAGACATCCAAAGAGACTCTCCGTATGTCCTTGGCCAAAATGTAACCTAAAATGTACAGACTCCCATCACGTTTGTTCATGAAAGTCACAGGGCAACTACAGGTCCTATATTTACAGTATCTGTATCTTCATGCATGATAGCTGCAGAAAATGCTTTGGGGTATTTTTGGGTACTTTTGGGTAGTTTGGGGTACTTTGGGGTACTTTTGGGTATGCTTTCGGGTAGTTTTGGGTGCTTTGGGGTGGTTTTGGGTATGCTTTTGGGTACTTTTGCGTATGCTTTTGGGTACTTTTGGGTAGTTTTGGGCACTTTTGGGTAGTTTTGGGTATGCTTTTGGGCACTTTTGGGTATGCTTTTGGATAGCACCCATGGTGGATAAATAGTATCAACGAATTCAGGATATTTGACTGGTGGGTATGGATGCTTGGTAGTTTGGAGAGATCACTTGAGCGACAAATATATGCTGTGTTTTGACTTTATTTAATTTTACTTTATTATTTATAGGATCTGCACTTATCTCATAAATGGCCCATATGAAATCCTCAAGATGGAAATCCATCCCTACAACGGAGGACTTTAATCTTGCCTACACACACACACACACACACACACACACACACACACACACACACACACACACACACACACACACACACACACACACACACACCTTGTATAGAACGTTGCAGAAAGCCTGCTTCATTAACCTCATTAGGACGGCCCAGTCTATTGAGGGTGAGAAAGATTACACAGTGTTGATTACCATTAATTAACATTGATTGTAATTAATCCCATGGAGCAGTGTCAAACATGACTGAGAGAGACCTATAGGCCATGTGCTGTGCAGACTAGCATTCCTACAGTGTATGCACATTAACTTGATCGTACAGGGCAACTGTTATCGTACAATGCCTGAAAACAGCAGTCAGCACAGCTTTTAAAAAGTGGTTTGGCTTTTTTCCCTTTTTTCTTCTTTTGTATTGATTTATTTTGAAACCATGCAGCTCACTGGTAAAACATTTCAGCACACGCACAGAAGACCCACTGGATTCAAACACTGTAGAACAGGAAAGTGCCTCTTAAAATAAGCCTATTAAAGTAATTAGTCTGAGGAAAATTAACGCCCTAATTCATCATGCTGATCCCAAGACTGAGACGTTCTTGCAGCTGTGCCTTAAGGTGGGCTTACACTTGCCCATTATCAGGCATTTTTGACGCTTGAGGGGGTCCCCAACTCAATCAGGAGCGATGTTCGGGTATAAATGATCATCTAGTGTGAGTGTATAAAAGATCCAACCTTTTAGAACCTTTCCTGAGAACTTCCCTTAAATTGCTACTCAAATCTCACCTGTATGTTAACTACAGGTATTGCACATGCCTATGGTATGTCATGTTTGATTGTTTTATCTGCCGACACAAACTGCTGTTCACATTAATGTGCTATTAATGTGCTCTGTAAAGCGCTTTGTTGACCGTGTTTGAAAGAGCACACATACACCGAAAGAAATACTATCCACCAATGGTTCATATTCACTGGGCTGTGCCAGGAACAGAAACTGGGACGGATCTACCCAAGAACTGCTCTCTTCAGCTAAACGTCCCTCAACGTTCCGCTCGGTTGCCAGAGCTAAAACAATGTGAGCCTGGGTACTGCTGAGCCAGAGGAAATCACGCCCTTCTGGAGCGCTGTCTGCACTCATCAATTCTAATATGGTCGCTGTCGGGTAAAAAAACTCTTATCTCCATTATGTCAACACTTTGTGCTGACCAATCTGTCACACAACGTAGCAAAAACAGCAGATCTACACAAAAGGTCCCTGTTGGGGCACATTCTGAGTTTATAAATCGTCATTTTTTTTGCTAAGCGAAAATACACAAAGTACAACAACTTTGGATCCATCGGATTCCATTTCCGGAAAATTATTCGATTTGGACATACAAGGTTTCCACCTGACAGCGATGATATAGCCTTTTATTTCACTCCCAGTCAGCATGACAGAATTACCTCGCCCCGGTGGGGTGGGGTGGGGTAGGAGGGGTGGGGCCGTACAGCAGCCTTACCCTGCCGCTCAGGTAATTTGATTAAGTCTGTTTCCGAGTCTGACCACCAGCAGGAAGCGGTGGCCTGCTAGCTACCAGGAACTAAAATAGGAAATATCAAATTAATAATTGCAGTTGACAAGACGGACCAGATGTCAGCGCTGTGTGAGTGGAGTTGGACCTTCAGCCACCCTGGCATCTCTGAGGCCTGGCTCTGGCACCAACCCTCTGCTTCCTCTCAGCGCGCTGGGCGCTGTGGAGCATCCTAGCATGTGCTGTTGACAGCAAATGCATGTGAAACTCGGCATACTCTCCCAGTAGGCCAAGCAAGGATCTGCCTGGCCAATTCAAATGGGCCTTATGGTGGTACTATAACACAGCCCTGGGCAGGCAAGAACCATGAAACACTGCAGAGTATACACGTGTTTCCTCAAGTGACAACTTGTGTGCAGACAGCACCCCAATGAGCTGCATATGATACATCCAGCAGCCGTACAGAGCATCACTGCGCTGGGAGAAGGACTCCAGTTGTTTACTTCAGTAAACGATGCCGCTGCATACCAAAAGTAAAGGTACTGTACTCCAGTATGTACTGCAGAATGTACAATTTCAGTATAAAACAGTATTAGTCGAAGTATGTCTATTGATCTAAATCACACCCAAAAGCATAATAAAATAAAATGCAAATGCTCAAATAAGGTAAAATTTCCAAATGCTAGTATGGTATACTCCAGAAGGTTCATTCTGTTTTGTGGACTCTGTATTTACAGTGCTGATATTACACTGGCCCGGGGTGCAGTCTGAAGAATGAATACAAAAAAGACAAGAGAAAAACATACAAAGACTAGACTAGAACAATAACAACTCAGTTACGCTGTCAGTCAGTGACAACATGAGGGAGGGGGTGGAAACTACACACACACACACACACACACACACACACACACACACACACACACACACACACACACACACACACACACACACACACACACACACACACACAAAACAAGAGAGCCTATAGGCACCCTCTAGCAGACTACTGTCTACATTGATAAATCTGGCATGTTTTTAAAAGTCCCTATTTTGCAGCCAGTGGTGGAAAAAGTAAAAGGAAAGGCTGGAATAATAAATGCTTAATGAAAGCACTAAAAGTAGAAAGTACTTAATCTGCAGAATGTCCCATTTCACGTTTTCAAATGTGCCCTTTGTCTTGAAATCTTTTGAAAATAGCAGATCGACAAGCTCACAATGTGTTGCATCGTCAAATGAATGTGCAATATTTGACCCTGAGATGTAAGTAGAGTAAAAGTATTGGGATTTTAATTACCAAGTAAAGTACAAATACCTGAAAAGTACAGTACTTGAGCAGATGTACTTTCCACCACTGGAGGGGTTAGCTTTGATCCACAAAGGCAGTTCAATCCACACCTTCTGGGACAACACAGCAAGTTCTCTGTCTCCCATCCTTATGCTAGACACAGAGTCAAATGTACTTTAAGTTACTTTGCTCCAGTGCAGAGAACATTACTGTTTTGACACTTTACTGCAGCAAAGCAGTTCTAGAATAATAGCCATCCTGACAGCTACAACACGGGCATGTTAATTAATTATTCACAGCTCTAAAACAGGAGCTGGAGATCAATAATTAACAGAGTCAAAACGCAGTAGGAACAGCCTTCCGTAGCTGTGTGTGTGTGTGTGTGTGTGTGTGCGTGCGTGTGTTTTGCTGCCGGTGCGGCGTCACAACGTGACACTGGGGCCTATTTGATGTGCCACATTGGCTGGGTCATTTATTGATCTGTTGTTGTCATACACAGAGGATCCCATCATGCTCACACGGGTTGTTCCAAAGACGACACAATTAAGGCTTGACAGAGGCCTACTTGAAGATGGAGGCCACACTGCAAGCACAACACACACACGCACAAGCGCGCGCACACACACGCATGCAGGCAGGCCAAAATACTGAGTGGTATAGTTTAACTCTGAGCCTGTGAAATGGAACCAAATGGATTAGTTCCATATTAGAGAGAGAGAGAGAGAGAGAGAGAGAGAGGAGAGAGAATGAGAGAGGGTAATAGAGAGACAGAGAGAGAGTGAGAGATGTGTGTGTGGGCGTGCGCGTGTACACCGGCTACATACACAGTATGCAAGTGTGTGCTCACTTTGCAGAGGGCATTTTTTGTTCACAACTTGCCCAACGGTGTTCACAGGTGTTCACTGTTTTCTCTCGCTTTGTGTGTGTTTGTTGTGTAAATACTGTATATGTGTGAAATGTAGGTGTGCGCCTACATGCGTCTGCTAAACAGTGAAAGACTAAGCCTTGAGGTGCATAAAATAAATTGTCACAACCACCATCAGTATACATGTCAGTCTTAAATAACAATAACGGTTTTACAGTATATTATTCAAATAGTCATTGCATGCAGTATTCTGAAAGTTTGAAGTGCTCATCTGGCCTAGTTCTTTTGGAATCATTTTCTTAGTCCTGATCGGTGGGGTTATTTCACAAATTAAAGAAAGATATTCCGTGCTACATGAAGCTCAGAATTTTTTACCTTTATGTGGAGCACAGTTTCTACTAAGGAGCTCACCTTTTATCACTGTCTCTCCACTTCCTGATCTCCTGATGAGCACAAAGCATGTGGATATAATTTTCAGTAAGGCTACATTGGACCTTTCATGGACACCCACGTCTTACAACTTTGAGCGAGACAAACCTTTGGGAAGACGTCAAATCTCAAACCTGTCTATAAAGAGGAACTTTACTGCCTTAACAAAAGTGGTATAGTCGCACAGCTTGAACGTTTTCTAGCGTTTGTTTCCTCGCACAGCAGGTAAGCAGTGAATAGCCAGGCCAAAACTTTTTCAAACAGTGTGTTTGTATGTGTGTGCACGCACATGTGTGTGTACGCAGGCACGTGGTGTAATGTCTATCATTTCACTTCCACAATAATGTAGTCGAGCACCAAACATATTCATGCTTTGTGATGTGTGAATATCGTACGTGATGCGCGAGTCTCCCGATTCACAACGTGACGAGCGACTCAACGACCAAACATAACCTGCTGAAAATGTGTATAGCGTAATGCCTTGTATCACCGGCCTCCAACCAAGCAAATTTATGTGCGTTGAGATAACGACCATAAAGTCCATTCATCAAGGCTTTTCAGCCCACGATCGCGAAGCAGGCTAAAATATACAGGATTTTTTTACGGTCTTGTACTTTATGGGAGACAAAGGGAAATTTCCGGAGGCTGGCGTTAATCATCACCACAATTTCCGAGAAGTAAAACTGTCTGGAAGGCAACGAAGCCATGAATGTCTCCGCTCAGTTTCAGGGCTCTTTGTCAGGGTGAAATTTACTAGACAGAGCACTTAAGTCTGACCTTTATTATATCATTGCCATCAGGCAAAAACCTTGTATGTCCATAACTCCATATTTAAACATTTTATGTATTTCTACTTTGTTGCAAAATAGGGATGCACCGATGAGAAATTTGGAATGATATCGACATCTGATATAATTAATCAATGTTATGGTACGATACGATAACCGATATTACCACTGTCGATTACCATTAAAAACATTTTGTTCATTCTGAAGTAAATGTATCAGTGTATATACAGGCTCAGGCTTAGTCAGATTTAACTATAATACCTTTATATTTATTGTTGTGAGCTTGTAGATCTGTTCAGGCTGTTTTTGATTGCTCATCTGCAAAAACAGACCGATTATTCAGACCGATTAATTAATTGATCTGATTGATGGCGCTAACCAATGCCGTTGCCAATTAATCTATGAACAATTCAAATCGGCCAATACCAATGTGTTTGCCGATTAATCTCCCCTCACTATTGCAAAAGTAAAGAGGTTTGCAAAGAGTATAGCAAAAATAGGCTCAATGACACGATCAATGATCTCACAATGCATCACGATACGATATGTATAACTTGTAGATCTGCCATTTTATTTTGTATTTTAGTGTGTTTGAGGATTTTAGAAACACTGATCCAAAGAAAAGTATCACAAAGAGATTGCGGCTGAAATAATAACAGCCTGTAGATTGGACATATATTTGGAAAATAGGTTCTTTATTCAACGTTTTCTTAAAAGTAACAGTTTTGGACATACAAGGTTTCCACCCCATCGGCGGCGATATGCAAATCATAACACAGACGGGCCCACTCTCCCAACACAATCTACCTTCTCTGCTCGTCTTCATTTGAGTTCCATGATCCTGTCTTCATTTATGATGAGTGTTTTTCAGGAGGAGGTGGAGTGTGACGCCGAATATATCCATCATCATATCTCTATCTGCTCCAGGTGGAGTATTTTAATTCAGGTTTTATTACACCGTGGACTACAACTGTTAAATTAAAGGCTCTGTAGATGACTGACACAGCTCTGTCCTTCCACACGCAATAGTTAGAAAAATAAATGAAGTGAGACTGTCTTCAACTATCGGTTATTTTCTTAGTGATTGATAGACTTTGATAAATCACATAATGGAGAAGCAAGTTAGCATATATACAGTATATGAATCAATCCAAACATATTTCTGGTTTATTCTTTTGTAAAATTTGACATAACGTATTATGAAAAATGTACAAAATCACATTGCATGATCATAACATGCTGTGAGCTTGTAGATCGCTATTTTTAAATAGACAAATGCCTGTATATTGTGTAGTGACTTTACTGGGGAGCCCTTAGGAACCCCCTCGAGGACGCCTGCATGGGCCTCCATATTGAGAACTATGAACAAACCTTTCGACCAACTCACCTACACGCTTGACTTGCATTTCACTCGACTGCTGATTCCAGTGGAATTCTGCAAACACAACAAAGCCATGAGGATTTAATTTCAACCTCTTGAATGGGCCGACACGTTGGGAAATAGTCCAGATAAAACATGAGGGTTGTGCAGGATTACTAAGCTTGTTTCTCTTCGTTGTATGGTTTAGATCAGTGGATACAGGGCTGGACTGGGGCAAAAATTCAGCCCGGCCATTTTATGCGTGAATTTGGCCCAGACCGGCACACTTGTGGTACAAACAACATAAATACTGTACATAATGGTACAAACCAACAGACCTACAGCCTTTGCTGCTCTCACAAGAATCATGGTGGCAAAAGGATCCAAGATAGAACAGGGTTTATTTTTCACTCACTGATACAGGTACAATACAGGCCTGTATTAATAGTTTTAGCGCCCCCTAGTGGCCCCCTATGGTCGTGGCCCACCGGGAGAGCACCCTGTACTCCCTATGGCCAGTCTGACCCCAAGTGGATACTGCAAATACGTTTACTCAAGTACCCTGCTAAAGTATAGTTTTGAGGTGATTGTACTAATTATTTTGTCTTTGCATCTATGCTTTAGTCGTTATCAAGAAATAACAGACCACTGAATATATAGCGAAGGATTAATCAGAATCAAGTATTCAACCAAGCCATGTAATAATGATCAATAATTAGGCTAGAGAAAAATAACATGATATAATTTGTTATGAACGTTTACTGTTGCTGTATGTTCATATACAGTATAGTATATTTAGCTGCTAATACTGTTGTGCTTTGACCTAGAGTAAGTAAGATCTCTTAGCCTACAAAGATTACATCTTTCAGCAGTGCTCGGCTGCTTACTAAGCGTATTTGTCTTCAGTTGAGAGCTTTTCAGAACATTATCTTATCTCCGCTGACGGGTAGAGATACAGGGCAAACCTGTACCTCCAAGCAAACGTACATATATAATAAAAACGTAATGGAAAAAATAGGCGCTCTACAACCTTGCAGTGGGTCATATCGCGCCGTCTTGGTGTCCTGTAAGGTGTAATAATCACTCTATCAGGCACAAGCATGCACACACACACACACACACACACACACACACACACACACACACACACACACACACACACACACACACACACACACACACACACACACACACACACACACACACACACACACACACACACACACACACACACACAACACTACTTTTTCTGTCCCCTCAGGTCCCAGTGGACGCCCTGCATCTTCTTGGTCAGCACAATGTAATTACCAGCACCGTCAGGCCACTACCTGCACGATAATTAAACTATTAAATTAAACCCGGTTGAAATGGCTGTCGTGCTACAAGGGGCTCTTATTAAAGGCTGACTGTAATTTGTGCCCCCCACCCCCTCCCTCCACCCCCCTAATTCATCATTAAGAGCCCCGTCGTGCCATGTTGGTTTGCATTCTGCATGGCAGACATGTAGCTCAGAGGCTCGTGGCTTATTAGGTATTCCTTAAACCTTCGACACACAAACGGTGATGTGTGGTGGAAACGGAGCAGCGAAGTCTTTCTGACATCACCGCCCTGGAGGCCGCCGTGCCTTCGCAGAGCTATTTGTTTGCATCGGAAACCCCACAGGCCACTCTTAGATCACGTCATGTAAGAACTGTGTTCGCAAAATAAACAAATCCATCCGATGACGCAACAGATGGTAGTGAAAAAGAACCCAAGGGCCCACGTCTTGGGCCTTACCCCTTAAATCTAAATGTATTTTATATTTGTTACTAATACTACTTTGAAAAAATAAAAAAACAAAAAAACTGTTCAGCTAGTATAAATCATGAAATTGTGAGCTTGTAGATCGGGTATTTGGCTATTAGGGTGGAGCAAGATAGGGCTTCATTTCTCCAAACAGAGACGTTATGAAATGTAACTCAATATCATTATAGAGCGAGTCACACACCTGATCAAATTTCTCAGGTGACATTTCACCGTTTTTGCAAAAATATACAGTATATGTTAATGACATTTAGAAGATTTATAGCACTTTCCTGGTGATCTTTAAGTGTGCAATGTGTGGTTTTATATCTCTTATGTTAGCCCATTGTCTCTAATGTCATCGACACTACTTCCTGGACTACATGTTGTCTCAGTAAGACAGCCGCTACCTCTACCCACAAGGTGTAGTACACCAAAGAACTGTGGAAATTGTAGTCCAGGACGTAGTGTCCATGACATCAGAGAAACTGGACTCACTGGTAACATCTAAGATATCTAAAACCACACATTACACACAGAAAGACCACCAGGAAAGTGTTCTAAATCTGCTAAATGACATTAACAACATTTTTGTGAAAATGGTGAAATGTCCCTTTAAGGTTTCCCAATGGGGATCTCAATAGAACAAATCCTTCCGTAAACCTGGTGTATAGCGGGAACGACGTCAGGACTAATCTTTAGCAGGCGTACAAAAGAGCATGCCTATTATTTCACCCTGCAGGCTGTCCCAATTGCATGCTGAAATGCGTCACCAATGTCACATGTTGTGAGCCTGTGGATCTATTATTGTCAGCCTGCGACGCCGGTGTTTAACAGAATTTATATTAGGCTTCATTAGGGCGAGAGTATGAACGCGGAGAAGGGAGGTGATTGCATCCTTTATTGGTTTGTTGTGTTATTCGGCGGGGGGAGGGGGGTTGTTGTCGTTCCAACTAATTAAGCAAATAAATCTTGCAGTGGGTTTGTGCCGGCGGCCAATTGAAGCTGCTGTGTTCCTATTGATCTGCTGAGGATCACTGACCAGAGAGAGAGAAGAGAGAGAGAGAGAGAGAGAGAGAGAGAGAGAGAGAGAGAGAGAGAGAGAGAGAGAGAGAGAGAGAGAGAGAGAGAGGGAGAGAGAGAGAGAGAGAGAGAGAGAGAGAGAGAGAGAGAGAGAGAGAGATCATGCACCTCACACCCTCTCCTCTCCAGCAACATGGAACTAATAATACTGATGCTATGTTATCAGTGTTATATACTGTTATATGCTATACTTAATTAATGAATTCATTTACAGTCAAAAACAGAAGATGGTCATATTTTTACTTTTTGTATTAGTACAGTATTTCCTGCAGTTTCTACTTTTACATGAACTTAAACATCAGACACCTTTTTTCAACTATATGGTTGTTATCATGTAGTGTACGTCTTCAGGTTTGTTTGTGTGAACGTACTGTACGTCTAGAATACAGAGGAGAATATAGAGTTGGGAAGGCCTCTAGAGGAGCGCTACGTGCTTACCATCATGAGCTCGCTGTACGCTGCTAACAAACCCTTCATGCTCACCCACCACTGTGAGTGCTGTGCGTTACTAACAGTGTCAATTCAGCAAAAGCTAAGTTGATAATGTGCACATGTGCGTCATGTGCGTCCACCGGCCATGCTTCTTTTTGCCTATTTCTTTGGCATATACAGTATTTTTTGGGCTGTGCATTTTATATTTTCTCGTGGAGCCAAGATATAGCAGCAGCCATACTGATGCCTCTGACTGCTAGCATAGTAAACCCTTCATGTTAACATCATGAGCGTTGTGTGCTGCTGGCATAGCAAACCCTTCACACCTGCAATGGCTTTCCACCATCATATAAGCGCTATAAGCTGCCTAGCATAGCAAGCAGTACAGTACTAATCCAACATGGTTATGGATTCTCATCACCCTACGTCCAATACATGCAGAAGAGGTAGGCCTACTTTTTGGATGGTTTGCTGCCAGGCAGAAGCATTCTATGTCCAATACCGTTCCTTTGCTATCATATTGCTGTCGGAAGGATTTTGGATTTTCGTAAATCAATGGGGCGCACACATGACATCATTGTACCTGGAAGTTATGTGGGAGTGCTACTCTTATTGGATGTGTGGGCTAAGACAGTCCGTGCATCCAAACAGAAAAGTTGTACCTTATTGCATTAAACAACGTTCAACTAATAAACATCACAGCTGTACCGAAAGCTTGAATGATCAAGTTCTATGTAGAAAGTTTTAGTTTCATATACACACACACACACACACACACACACACACACACACACACACACACACACACACACACACACACACACACGTGTGCCGTACGTGGTCATCTTGCAGAGACGCATTTACCCCATGCTGGCCCTTGGGTGTTAGAATTCACGCCACACTATGGTCAATCCACAGTCGATTCCACAGACAGTGATGCATGCTGCACATTGCTCTACAACTAATGGCCATAATGGCAAAAATGCTTTGGCAATGTAAAGAAAGGGCTATCTATTACACCATTACTGCATAAAAAAGATTGACCGATGTTTCTCAAATTAATATTGGTTGTCCCTCAGCGTACATGAGCTTTGAACATCAGAGTTAAACAAATTAATTTTAAAGATTTTTTAAAAGGAATTGTTTGCATGACTTCTTCTCCATGCTGCCTGTAACTGTGCTGTATTGTTTTCGGTTCAGAAATTAACATGCGTGAGGAGCCATGATTGTTTCATTATACTTTTGTGTTTATTTTATTCATATATATTTTTGATTTTATATTTCTTGATATTTCTTGACTTTTGCTAAAGTGCCATATGAATTTTGATCCTGCAAATAGTCACAGGATCAGCTACACACTACAACGCACCTTGATGATCCAACCTCTTACATCCCTGTACTTGGATCCATGACGAGGGTAACATGTATGTTTCACAAACTTTTCTTCATGATAGATAGTAGATGGCGTTTGCGTCTCTGACCGGATTACTGGTTTCTGTTTAATCTGTTGGTTCCATTACTAAGGTTACAGTAGTAAAGAAGTAGAAGTGATGTTATATGAAATACAAAAAACATGTGTTATTATTGAATTGCTGCCTTTATGTCTTGGTGGCACCACGGCCCATAATGGACTTCTTTGTGTTTCTCTCAGGTTTCAAAAGAATAATGTAACACTTTGGTCCAAACAGTGCTACCAAAAGGCCAAAACTAGATGCTAAAATAGCAAACACCTCAACTACATCTGCATATTTGCCAGGGGAGCTGATATATGCAGGGATGAAGGCTATCCACACTGCACAGAAGATCAACATGCTGAAAGTGATTAACTTGGCTTCATTGAAGTTGTCGGGAAGATTCCTTGCCAAGAATGCTAGGACGAAGCTGAGGAGTGCCAGTAAACCAATGTAACCAAGTAATAAAGCAAAACCAACTGTTGATCCCACTGCACACTCATAGACTATCTTATCACTGTTGTATTGGGTGTTTTTATGAGGAGTTGGTGAGGCAGACACAAGCCAGGCTGTGCAGATTGCTGCCTGGATGACAGTAAGAACCAGAATGGTTACTCTCTGTCGGATGGCACTGAACCACTTCATAATGTTTGCACCTCCAGGCTTGGAGGCCTTGAACACAGCCAACACTACCATAGTCTTAACCAGGATACACGAGACACACAATACAAAGCTGATCCCAAAAGCTGCATGTCTCAGCTGACAAGTCCATAGTCTTGGATGGCCAATGAACAGGAGAGAGCACAAGAAACATAGTTTGAGGGACAGTAAAAGTTGGAAGCTGAGTTCTGAGTTGTTGGCTCGTACCATGGGTGTGTCTCGATGATAGATGAAGATCCCCAGGACAACAGCACAGACAAGTGTGCCTAGCAGTGAGATAGTTGTCAAGGAGATACCCAGACTGTCGTGGTAGGAGAGGTATTCCATGCTCTTAGGAACACAGTGGTCACCCTGGGGACTGGAAAAGAAGTCCTCCGGACAACTGGTGCACTCTGTGGAATCTAATAAAGGCATTAAGGTTAAAGGGACAGTATAAAGTTCTCATGTTCTCATGTGTATGTGGGAGAACAATTAAGTGTTGATTATCAGCAGTGTGCGCATTGCCCCAGATTCGAATTCAGGTCTCCTGTGCGAAAGTCCAACAACTTAACTGCTAGACCAAAGGGACATTCCTTTGGTCCGGGTGTAGATACTAGACATTGCAGGCCATAACGACAGAGGCTGTAGCCACTGCTACACGTCTGTGCATGTGTCTGTGTGTGTATATATTCAGGAACACAACAGTAGCAGTAAGTGTGGAATAAGTGTTACATGTAATGTTATAGTGCAACAATTTCCGCCTGGTTATCACACTAAACTGCTACCTGTGGTTAGCACCAGTATGAGAGATGGCCCAATGTTGCAATGCCACAGTAGGGTGTGCTCCATTTGTCTTGTTAAAAGGAGCATACTATTTACTACAAAATGCTCCTATTAGTTTTGAGAGCAGCAACAGCAACAGTGTGCTACAGTTATAATGACCAATCCAGAGACAAGGAATTCTATAGGCCAAAGTGACTTCCCCATATGGGACTGTAATGGCAGTTGCACTCCCAAGTCTGTGTGCATCATTTGTGGGTAAATATCTGCAGGTGTAGACTAGTAATGTAAACCAACCAGTCTCATTGCTGATCTCTCCATCAGAACAAGCAATGCAGTCAAAGCAGCAGACAGGTTGTCCTTTCCTTCTGGCCACACGAGTCCCAGGGGAACAGCTCTCACTGCACACTGACCGAGGAGGCTACAGAGGAAAGTAGCCAAAATGATTGCATTATTTTTTACAGTCAATCTCTAGTACAGTATATGGCATTGGTTGGGATCTAACCAATGTCAAAATCAGTCAAATCATTTTGAAAGGGTCCTGAAAATCCCACACACACTGGAATGCAGAAGTTACATCAATACTCCCAATTCGTAATAGGTTGACAAATCAATTACCCTATTGGCCTGAATATAAGACTATGTTTTTTTCCCAATGGAAATATCCCAAAAATTGAGTCGTCTTATATTCAGGGCCTATACTATTTGACATTCAATGTTCTTTTTTCTGTAAATGGGTCTTGAAAAATGAGGGTCGTCTTATAAGCGAGTCGTCTTATATTCGGGACAATACGGGTATATATTTAAAAATTAAAAGTATTGTGACTAGGGGATTGGTCAAGGTTAGGCATGTGGCACAAATGGTTAAAAGTAAGGGCAAAACTACAAAACATTGAACGGTCAAATCTGTCTCAACTCTCAACCCATTTGATGATGTTTGTGATCATTTTACCTTTGTGTCAAAGTTCCAGAAGATTCTCTTTTCATCAAGGATGAGTTCTTTATCTCCGGAAGCTGAATTCTTGTACACACCCACATTCTGGACCTTTGTGCTTCTGTCAGGGAGCCACACCCAGTTCATGACATCATGGATCGCTAAATAAGGATCACCATTTTCATCAAATGATACATCATCACCATTCCAGGTAGTGAAGTTGGTCTTTTCCAGGTAATAGACAAGCTAGAAATGGTGCATGAACAAGATACAAGAAAATACAGTTATGGTATTAATTTCA
Source organism: Benthosema pterotum (assembly GCA_039105355.1). Classification (NCBI taxonomy): domain Eukaryota; kingdom Metazoa; phylum Chordata; class Actinopteri; order Myctophiformes; family Myctophidae; genus Benthosema; species Benthosema pterotum. The sequence goes on along the minus strand of CM076967.1, from coordinate 35,498,284 downwards.
CCCATGAGGAATTTAAAAACACACACACACACACACACACACACACACACACACACACACACACACACACACACACACACACACACACACACACACACACACACACACACACACACACACACACACACACACACACACACACACACACACACACACACACACAATTCATTATTTTAGCCAAGACATCAGCACCTCCTTCAAAGATACCTCTGGGTCCCTCAGAGCACTGTTACTGTGTTTGAATTGATCTGAGAATAGAACAACCTGCTTACAACAAAAAAGCGACTGGTCTCCCAAACCATGCACATAACTTAGCCCCTATAGTCTACAGTATATTGCTTGTCTCCTCGAGTTGGAATTATTATTACCTATTTCAACAGTCAATGGCTTCCTTTCTTACAGTTATTGTCAATAGATTTGTGCAATTAATTGCTATTTACAATCAGTGTTGGTCTATATTACTTAGGAAAGTAACTTCTTTACTTTACTCGTTACCCCTTAGACAAAGTAATATCATTACTTCACTTATTACTGGATTTGAAGAGTAATATATTACACATTACTTTATTACTTTCCCAAGTTCTCAACACCGCTTTTGAAAAAATAGAGAAGTACAACATAATCTGTTTATTACAAAATAAAGCAGCAAGCGATTTGTAGTGTACATAACTGCGCAGGATGCAGCGAGTGGACTGGATCTACAATCTAGTGCACTTCTCTGTCGTTGCAGTACCTGTCAATAGCTTGTAATTCTGTTCTATTTTTGCATGCAACAGCAAGCTCATTTTAAAAAAGTAACTTGACGTTACTTGCAAAGTAATGCGTTACTTATTACCCATTTTTGCAGAGTAATCTCGTTACTTTACTTTTTAGAGCAAAAGTAATAATATTACAGTAATATGTAATCTAAAATTAGTTACTGCCCAACACTATTTACAATTAGAAAACAACTTTAGTTCTACAACAATAGAATTACACAAAGGAATGTTTCAGTATGTTATCCTACTACGTCCATGTTTCATGTCACATTTGTATATTATTATTTATTATTACTACACCTGCCATGGCTGTATTGTCTGCAAACTGGCACAGCTGTGCTCAGTGAAAGGCCCTCTTCCTGGCACACACTGTAACATGTCATGGAGGGCATGGGCCAGAGCATACACTGCCTTGTATACATTATACTCTGTCCTCAGGTCAGACATGTCCAAAAGGGTTGATTCTGATGTTCCTAGGTCTTCTTGACCTGTACAAACCCTTCCACCAGCATCCAACCACTCTGATGGAAGGGGTGCAAATTTACACTGAAATGTGTGCTCCCAAAACAGCCTCACCTGAACAGAAAACATAGTCATAGTTAAAAACAGGCATCAGTTTGAAATCGTGGCTTGCATTCAAAATGTAACAAAATGCTCACTATGTTATTTTCACGTCTGCTGCCAGGGTCATTGTCAGGATGGATTTTCAACAAAAAGTCCTTGAATCCTGGTATCTCTCCATGATGGATGGCGATACCCAGGGTGCCTCCCAGGTAGGGCATGAAGTTAGGAGTCTGGAGTTTAGCCGATGATGCCCACACCTCACTGGCCATCCACTGCAAACCTGTCACATTCTGTTTTACCACCTATTGTGTTGAAATGTATCATGTTGACGTAGATTGTTGTCAGACAGAAACATTGTAAGACAAAAACTGTTCCACATTGTAGTGTTCCAATTGATCAATTGTAGTTACAGTATTTAATCAAATTAAGGTGCTTGTAAATTATTTTCCACGGATAAATACATGCATTAAACCATCGCACTTCATACCAAGTTATAATCATAGAAGTGAGATGTGTGGTGGTGGGTTGTGCAGAAATAGTAATTTCAAAAGCTGGAAAAACAAAAGTGACAAAATATACAATTGCTGACTATTTACATTGAAAAACAAAAAAAAGTAACTCTAACCTCCTCCAAGAGATGAACCATATGGTTCTCATGTGCAAATGCAATGACCACGCGAGCTGTGGATTTCTTCATCACAGAGACAATCCTCTGAAGTTCAGCTGGGCCATTGTCCCAGGGCAGGATCTCCATGTATGCCAAACAACCCAACCCAGACTGGACCAGCTCAGACTGGAAGATTTGGGCAGCATTGCGTCCGTAGTCTTCATCACTTATCAGCAGTCCTGCCCAGTTCCAACCAAACCGATGCATGATCTGGACCATAGCTTTTACCTGATTGGAGAAAATAACCAAAGGATAGGTTCTTATTGGCTAGTTTATTCACATAGTGGTGGTACCATCCAGTCTCCTACAAAGATTCCACAATGTAAGTGCAAAAACAGACTTTTTGGGAACATTGACTTACGGTACCATTCATATCAAAGGTCAAATCAGACTACATGTTTTTCATGATATCTTTGGTGCAATATCACTTAAATATATGTATACTGATAACTCAGTAGGCTGGCCATCTGAAACACCACAAAGCATTTTTTATCATTTTTCAGTTTAATTGGAAAATGAGATGGCATAGAATATAATATTTGGTGTGTAAATGTTCACCTGGAAAACAGCACTTGGGATTGTTCTAAAGAAGGATGGGAACCGATGGTTGTCACTCAGACAGGAACAGGTGGAAATGTAGCTTACCTACAAAATGTACAAAACATCTGTTCTGTATTTTTTTTTTTTCTATTGCTTAACAAATGTCTCCTGCAGACAGAGAATAAGAGTGTATGAGAACAACAATATCCAGTGGGATAACCCCCCTCCCTTTCCCCAAAGCACTAGACTGGACTCACTGAACAAATGCAGCAGAAAGCAAACACCTATTCTAGTTCACATTGTAACCTTAATAAGAGATATCAAAAACATTCAACTTTTGAATTAAGTGTGAGAACTTGCAAGGTCAGCCATGCATTGAAAATTACCATGTTATTACATTCTGAATATCACTCCAAATACTCCCCACAGCAACACGTGACAGCATGAGACCAACCTGACTTACTGTAAGGCCAAAGCCTAGGGCCCAATAAAGATGCATTGCACTCTAAGCACTCTAAGAAAATCTGCTTCATGTTCCTTTGTAATCTGCCTGCATTGTTCATACTGTATGCTCTGGCTGCTTAGTTGCAATTAGTTTAGTTTTTGTTTTTGTTTTTTTACAGCTGCCGTGCCCCGGTTTAAAAAAGGGGGCATACAATTGGATGGTAAATGATTCTAGTAAGAAACTTACCATGGGCACTCTGTACAAACCTAATATACTAGAGATAGCAATAGAATTTGTTGAAGCATCAGAGCCCACAATGCCAAGCACTGGAGGGGATCCAACACAGCTCTCATCCATTTGAAACTGCTCCTCTCTCCCACTGACCAGAGACAATGCTGCACAGACTGCAAGTCTAAGCATGTAACCGTTATCATAGATTCTATATCCCAGAGTCACATTGGGTAGCAGGCTGGCGTCTCCGTTGATCTCGGAAATGGCAAAAGCCATGGTCAGGGCCCATCTGAACCCTGGAAAGAAAAAACTAACACAAAATGTAAACATTAACATAATTGAAATATACAATAGACAAATCTATCAAAACAAATTCACTATTCTCTTGTACAGCTTGCTCTTGTGTTGGTGATAGTCACCCCTTGCAAGTGGGGTCCTGTCCCTTGGAAGTGAAAGAAAGCTCATGGTACACAGGGATGGAGGTGACCATAAACAAGCCACCCAGAACCAAGTCACCAGTCTTGTAAATACTGTTGCCATTAAACTGTGCCTGTAACTCACAAGAAGAGGATGAGGAAGACAATGAAGCAAATACAGAGAACAATAGCACGGTCAAGTACAGGTGTGAAAGCAGGTGTGTGTCTAGAAATTCCTTCATGACTCTCCTCCTCTGTCTGACAACTTTGTTCAGTTTATATAGTGCTACAGTATGCCACCCCCTGTGCCACGTACTGTATGCCAATACATAATTCAGGTCGGGTTTTAGCCATAAACAATATAAGCGGTCACCTGGGAGGATGTGGCCCCACCTGCACTTAATGCAGGCTGCAGATTAATATTGAAAATAATAGGTAAATTGTTGATTTCACCTGTTACAATTCCAAATGGTCTACTGACAGCCCGGGGGGCACATGCAGCGTAAATAGCAGATCTACGAACAACACAGGCTGAGCTTGTAGATAAACAAGTATATGTATTGTGGCCCTCTAGAGTGAGTGTGAAATATAGTGGCCCTGTGTACATCATCAAAGTTGCCCACCCCTGCAACTGATTAACTTGTTAGCAATAGCACAATAAATATGATGATAACCTAATATTATGTGTGTAGTTCTTTATAGATCTAACCTCTTAATTTTGTTCTGAAAGTGCACCGATTGAGGCCACATAAAATAATCTCACATTGGGCTACGAAAATCCTGGAACTGACGCTGACAATAATTCAAAACACCGATTTGTACATGGCCATGTACAACTCTTTGCCCCACTGAATTCAAATTTGGCACAGGCACTCCTCCTCACCACCAGGGAGTACAATGCCACGTGGCTAGTCAGTCAGGTACACGGTTGTCCAGAACCACCACAAAAGGCCACTGGTCAGCCAGACAACTTCAATGTTTATAGAGCTAGCCTGAATCTGATGTCATAACTCTTCATATTTGGGCATGGCTGAGTCTGACAAAGGACTTCATACATGAAGATAAAAGAGACACAGATGGAGCTGACATCACAGTAATGTTCTGACAATCACAATTATGTGTATCACATTGGCACCTGCTATAATATTTTGAATTTTGGAGGGTTTTTTCGGACCACCTTATCCATATTTTTGACACAAAGGCTGAAGCTTGAGGTATATTGAACCCACAGATGTGTTCCACATACACAACAGTCCCTTAGCTGGATGATGTCATTGGAAAGGCAGTTCGACAAACACACAAACAAGTTTTTAATTAGCCCGGGAATAGGAGGCATAGCAGGTTGAATAATGACAACAACATTAATTAAACATCACTTGGATCAGTGCCATGCTAAGTCAGCCGTTATAATTTAATTGTTTTTTGTACGATCCTACCTGTTTACATGCTTAATTCTCCAAAACTTATATTTACATATATAATATAATAAAATAAATAAATACTTTAATGTTAATTCACAAAAATAAAATGCTAAACTGATCACACTAACATGCATGTGTTTTCATAGTAATTGCAAGTAAGCTATAAAGCCTTGTCAGGCCATTAGGCACATATACGGATTTCCTGTTTCTGTAGTATGAAGCAGCTTGATGTAAATACGATAATACGCTAATATTTCGCAGAGAATTCCAATCCGACTGTTGAGTGCCAAGGAGGGATTTATAATTGGGCTTGTGCATGGTAAGCCTATGTATTGTCAATTTTATTGTCTCTCTCTATCAAACAATATCAAGTGAAAAGCAAAAATATCAGTTAACAACTGGCACAACCATATGCAACCTTATTAATTCAATATTATTATTATGGGTCCAGCCCAAAGGGCCTATGGTCCCATGATGTATTTGTATCTATTCCTTCTTCTTCCCCCAAAATTACCGAACTTTTCTTAACAATATATAGTAGATGTTTGGGTCTATGACCAAAGTACTGATTTATGTTTAATCTCTTGGTATTATTACGGATAAGCAGTGTTGGGCAATATTACTTAGGGGAGTAATTTCTTTACTTTACTTATGACCCCTTAGAAAAAGTAATAATATTACTTTAGTTATGACTAGAATCAAAGAATAATATATTACATATTACAATATTACCCCCCTCCCACCCGAAAAGGAATAGAGATGTACAACACCTGTTTAGTGACAACTTGTGGCAACTGCCATAATTTGTAGTGTATGTCATGTGTGCAGAATGCTGCGGTTTATCTACGAACTACAGTGCATCTCTGTTGTTATCTGTTGATAGCTTGTGAATATGCTCTATTTTCACATATTTATCCTCATGGTGAAATAAATATACACCTTTAGTTTGGAGCTTCAATCCAGTGTGCGGACCCTATTTATTTGTTGCTATTTTCACATGCAACAATAAGCTAAAAGTAATTAGTAATGAGGCATGTTTTTTCAGAGTAACATGTTTCTTATTACACATCTTGACATAGTATTAGCTTAACTTTACTTTTGCTAGAAAATATAATAATATTACAGTAATGTGTAATATTTTATTAGTTGCCCAACACTGCTGATGAGGTTACCAGCAATGAAGTATACAGTATCTACATGTGACGAAATACACAGAACATGTGTTATTATTGGATTGCTGCCCTTATGTCTTGGTGGTACCACGGCCCATAATGGACTTCTTTGTGTTTCTCTCAGGTTTCAAAAGCATAATGTAACACTTTGGTCCAAACAGTGCTATCAAAAGGCCAAAACTAGATGCTAAAATAGCAAACACCTCAACTACATCTGCATATTTGCCAGGAGAGCTGATATATGCAGGAATGAAGGCTATCCACACTGCACAGAAGATCAACATGCTGAAAGTGATTAACTTGGCTTCATTGAAGTTGTCGGGAAGATTCCTTGCTAAGAATGCTAGGACGAAGCTGAGGAGTGCCAGTAAACCAATGTAACCAAGTAATAAAGCGAAACCAACTGTTGATCCCACTGCACACTCATAGACTATCTTATCACTGTTGTATTGGGTGTTTTTATGAGGAGTTGGTGAGGCAGACACAAGCCAGGCTGTGCAGATTGCTGCCTGAATGACAGTAAGAACCAGAACGGTTCCTCTCTGCTGCATGGCACTGAACCACTTCATAATGTTTGCACCTCCAGGCTTGGAGGCCTTGAACACAGCCAACACCACCATAGTCTTCACCAGGATACACGAGACACACAATACAAAGCTGATCCCAAACGCTGCATGTCTCAGCTGACAAGTCCATAGTCTTGGATGGCCAATGAACAGGAGAGAGCACAAGAAACATAGTTTGAGGGACAGCAAAAGTTGGAAGCTGAGTTCTGAGTTGTTGGCTCGTACCATGGGTGTGTCTCGATGATAGATGAAGATCCCCAGGACAACAGCACAGACAAGTGTGCCTAGCAGTGAGATAGTTGTCAAGGAGATACCCAGGGTGTCGTGGTAGGAGAGGTATTCCATGCTCTTAGGAACACAGTGGTCACGCTGGGGACTGGACCAGAAGTCCTCAGGACAGCTGGTGCACTCTGTGGAATCTAATAAAGGTTAAAGGGACAGAATAGGGTTATATTTGATCTTTGTCTCGGATCAAAACTAATGAAAACCGTAGATCTACATGTAGACGAGCTTTATGAATTTGGTGCAACCACAGCTGAGGTCACATTTACTATGAAAACATGCTATTCCATATGTTGATCATTATCCACGTCCTTCCTCCCTGTCCAATTACATTTTAGACGGGCCCCATACCCAAAGCCACACCTGGCAGCTAGTGAAAATTATAGTTCTCACCAGGAAAATTAAGGTCCACCGCCCTATCTGGGCCATAACGGCATGGGCCCTAACTGAGCTGGTCCAAAGCCCTGCCAGGCCTTACCAATACCTGTAGGACAAAAAATGTCCACATTGTTTCAGACCTTCTCAGACCTAGAATCTCTGTCAGTCAGTCAGTCGGGCAGTCAGTCAGTCAGTCAGTCAGTCCATTTATTGCCTCCAATCAATCTGAATTTGCACATGGGCTTTAAATTTTGGCATACTGCAGGGTCTAAGGAAAAGTACTGTATTTCCCAAATGTAAACTGTTAATTAGCATGTCTTGGGTAAAAACTGGAAATGCCCTCATCCATTTTTATCCTCAATAGGTTTACCAGGCACTGCAGGCAGTCAATCTAAAATTGGCATTATGAGCAGTCATATTCGGACACTGGCAGTGAGGAGGCAAATTACAGTTTATTAACATTTTGTGAACTTTCTCTCAATCAGGAATGCTTTGGATGAGAACATTGAGAGAGAACGATGGGAGCAGTGCCATGATTAATTGGACTTTGGTATGCTGTGCCTCCAACACATACCGGTACAACGGTATGTGTATGGGAGAGATGACTCAGTGTTGCAATGTTAAGTTACTTATTTGACTTAAAACCATATCAAGCAGCACAATAGGGTGTGCTCCATTTGTGTTGTCAAAAGGAGAATAACAAAATGAACCCACTAGTTCCACTAGTTTTGCCAGCAGCAACAATTCACATAACAGTAACAGTGCGGTACAGTTATAATGACCAATCTAGGGAGAAGGAATTCTATACGCCAAAGTGACTGTAGATCTGTAGTGGCAGTTGCAGTCCAGTCTCAAGTGTGTACATCTGCATGTGTAGACTAGTAAATGTAAACCAACCAGTCTCATTGCTGATCTCTCCATCAGAACAAGCAATGCAGTCAAAGCAGCAGACCGGTTGTCCTTTCCTTCTGGCCAGACGGGTTCCAGGGGAACAGCTTTCACTGCACACTGACTGAGGAGGCTACAGATGAAAGTACCAAGATACAGTGAGTTATATATATAGTAGTTAGTCATATATAGTAGATGGTTGGGGCAACATTTAACCTTCTGTCAATCTTTGATGTGCACAGGTCAAATCATCAGGTCTTAAAAATCTCACCCACACTGTAAAGCTGAAATTACATTTATACTACCAAATCTGTAGTATTGTGGGTCCTGGCAAAAGGAATGGTTAAGGCTAGGCATGGGGCACGAATGGTTAAAGTAAGGTCGTCCTGTCACTTCAAAACATTGACGGTCAAATCCGTCTCAAATCTGCATTGTTATTTTAGAAAGCTGAAGTGACCTTTGTGAATTCAAAGTTCCAGAAGATTCTCTTTTCATCAAGGATGAGTTCTTTATCTCCGGAAGCTGAATTCTTGTACACACCCACATTCTGGACCTTTGTGCTTCGGTTAGGGAGCCACACCCAGTTCATGACATCATAGATCGGTAAAGGATCACCATTTTCATCAAATGATACATCATCACCATATGATGTAGTGAAGTTGATCTTTTCCAGGTAATAGACAAGCTAGAAATGGTGCATCAACAAGATACAAGAAAATACAGTTATGGTATTCACTCACACACACACACACACACACACACACACACACACACACACACACACACACACACACACACACACACACACACACACACACACACACACACACACACACACACACACACACACACACACACACACACACACAGTTTCATACTCAATTTCAGATTCATTATGAAATTCCTTATTTTAGCCGAGACATCAAAGATACAGTACCTCCGGATGCGCCAGAGCTGAGTTACTGTGTGTGAATTGATGTGAGTATAGATCACAACAACAAAGCCACTGGTTTTCCAAATCTGGCTGTGTCTGCCCCACCCTGAGCCTTTTTATGACTGAGTCTTTTGTGACTTTGGACATTGCATGATCCCAGTGTCTAAAAGGTTACCCCTCGCAATAAACAGAAAACAAAACACTCACAAAGCAACTTGCAGTTAACAATCATTTCTTGTTTTGCCAACTGCAACTCCATATTGCTTCTCTCGAGTTGGAATCATTAATAACTATTTCAACCCTCAATGGGTACCTTTCTTACAGTTATTGTTACAAGATTTGTGTATTTAATTGCTATTCAAATGAGAAAAAAATCATTGGCTTGGGTGGGGAGAACTCTAGACACACAAATAAATGTTTGAGTATGTCACCCTACTCCATATTTCATGTCATCTTTGCATATTATTATTATTATTATTACACCTGCCATGGCTGTATTGTCTGCAAACTGGCACAGCTGTGCCCAGTGAAAGGCCCTCTTCCTGGCACACACTGTAACATGTCATGGAGGGCATGGGCCAGAGCATACACTGCCTTGTATATATTATACTCTGGCCTCAGGTCAGACATGTCCAAAAGCGTTGATTCTGATGTTCCTAGGTCTTCTTGACCTGTACAAACCCTTCCACCAGCATCCACCCACTCTGGCGGAATAGGTTCAAATTTACACTGAAATGTGTGCTCCCAAAACTGCCTCACCTGAACAGAAAACATACAGTAGGTATCAATTTGAAATCACTGCTTGCATTCAGAATGTAACAAAATACTCACTAGGTTATTTTCACGTCTGCTGCCAGGGTCATTGTCAGGATGGATTTTCAACAAAAAGTCCTTGAATCCTGGTATCTCTCCATGATGGATGGCGATACCCAGGGTGCCTCCCAGGTAGGGCATGAAGTTAGGAGTCTGGAGTTTAGCCGATGATGTCCACAGCTCACTGGCCATCCACTGCAAACCTGTCACATTCTGTTTTACCACCTATTGTGTTGAAATGTATCATGTTCACGTAAATTGTTGTCAGACAGAAACATTGTAAGTCAAAAAATAAAGTGTTCCACATTGTAGTGTTCCAACTTCCAATTGATCAATTTTAGTTATAGTAATTTAATCAAAAGTGCTTGTGAATTATTTTTCTTGGTTAAATACTTGCATAAAACCCACACACTTGATACCAAGTTATAATCATAGAAGTGAGATGCGTGGTGGGATTTATTATTTGCTTATTGTGCAGAAATACTGAGATCAAAAGCTGAAAAAAATACACAATTGCTGAGCATTTACAATGCAAAATAGAAAACAAACCCAACCTCCTCCATGAGATGAAACATATGGTTCTCATGTGCAAATGCAATGACCACGCGAGCTGTGGATTTCTTCATCACAGAGACAATCCTCTGAAGTTCAGCTGGGCCATTGCCCCAGGGCAGGACCTCCATGTATGCCAAACAACCCAAACCAGACTGGACCAGCTCAGACTGGAAGATTTGGGCAGCATTGCGTCCGTAGTCTTCATCACTTATCAGCAGTCCTACCCAGTTCCAACCAAACCGATGCATGATCTGGAGCATAGCTTGTACCTGATTGGATAAAATAACCAAAGGTAGTTGGTTCACACAAGTGGTGGTATCCATCCAATGTCCTACACGGATTCCACAATGCAAAAGGACAAATCATTCTCTTTTGATACAGACGACCAATACCTGCTGCCCTGTACAAAGCAAAAACAGATGTTTGGGGGACATTAACTTACTATTCATATCAAAGGTCAAAACAGACTACAGGCCCTATTTTGATTGTCTTGGCAAACGCCAAGTTTTGACTTAAGACCTGATACTTAAGACATGTGTTTTATGTCTTTAGTGCAATATCACTACTGATAACTCAGTTTGCTGTCCATCTGGAACACCTTTATCAGTATAATTGGAAAATGAGAGGGCATAGAAGTACATTTTGTGTGTGGAGAATGTAATATTTTGTGTGTAAATGTTCACCTGGAAAACATCACTTGGGATTGTTCTAAAGAAGGAAGGGAACCGACGGTTGTCACTCAGACAGGAGCAGGTGGAAAAGTAGCTTACCTACAAAATGTACAAAACATTACAAATCTGATATGTATTTTTATTTATGTTTTGTTTTACAAATGTCCCTGCAAGCAAAGAATGACCATATGAGAACAACAATACCCAGTGGGATAATCTCTGTACCTTTGCCAAAAGCACTTGAATGGGCTCACTGAACAAATGCAGCAGAAAGCAAACACTTGTTCTAGTTAAAATTGTAACCTCAGATTAAGTGAAAACTGAAAATATTAATCTTTTGAATTAAGTCTGGGAACTTGCGAGGCCAGACATGCATTGCACACACTGTGAATGATATACCCGATTGGCCTGAATTACACAATTAATTTGTTATGTAGGCTACAGTATAGACCACAATGATTGATAGCCTATATGTAGTTTAGCATTACCATGTTATTACATTCTGAATATCACTCCAAATACTCCCCACAGCAACATGTTACAGCATGAGACCAACTTTGACTTAAGGCCGAAGCCAGAAGGATTCCCACTCTCTGGTCCAGGCAAAGAATCTAACAGTATCCATTGCGCTCCAAGCTTTTGAAAATCTGCTTCATGCTCCTTTCAAATCGGCCTGCACTGTTCATATGCTCTAGATATTTAATTGCAGGTAAATTAGTTGTCTAAATTAGCTTAAATTAGCTTAGTTGTCCTAAATTAGCTGCTAAACACTGATTTTTTATTTGCAAATGGTATGCCCCTGTTTAAAAATGGGGCATAAAATTGGACGGTAAAAGATTCTAGCAGGAAACTTACCATAGGCACTCTGTACAAACCTAATATACTAGAGATAGCAATAGAATTTGTTGAAGAATCAGCACCCACAATGCCAAGCACTGGAGGGGATCCAACACAGCTCTCATCCATTTGAAACTGCTCCTCTCTCCCACTGACCAGAGACAATGCTGCACGGAATGCAAGTCTAAGCATGAGACCGTTATCATAGATTCTATATCCCAGAGTCACATTTGGTAGCAGGCTAGTGTCTCTGTTGATCTCGGAAATGGCAAAAGCCATGCTCTGGGCCCATCTGAACCCTGGAAGGAAAAAACTAACACAAAATGTAAACATTATCGTTATTGAAACATACAATAGACAAATCTATCAAAACAAATTCACTATTATCTTGCACAGTTTGCTCTTGTGTTGGTGATAGTCACCCCTGGCAAGTGGGGTCCTGTCCCTTGGAAGTGAAAGAAAGCTCATGGTACACAGGGATGGAGTGGACCATGAACAAGCCACCCAGAACCAAGTCACCAGTCTTGTAAATACTGTTGCCATTAAACTGTGCCTGTAACTCACAAGAAGAGGATGAGGAAGACAATGAAGCAAATAAAGAGAACAATAGAAGGGTCAAGTACAGGTGTGAAAGCATGTGTGTGTCTAGAAAAACCCTCATGACTCTCCTCCTCTGCCTGATCGATCTTCTAAGTCCTTTGTTCCGTTTCTAAATGTTATACACTAGTCCATCCTCCGTGCCACGTATGCCACTACGTAATTGTTCAAAAGACCCATTTGGATGTGGACATGTACAACCCTTTGCCCCACCAAATTCAAATTTGGCACAGGCGCTCCTCACCACCTCAGGGAGTACATTGCCCGGGGTCTAGTCAGTCAGATACACGGTTGTCCAACACGAAAGGCTCTGGTCAGGCTCAGCCAGAGAACGTCACCATATATGTAGCTGGCCTGATTTGATATTACAACTCTTCATATATGGGCATGTCAAAGGACTTCACATTGGCATAAAAGGGACATAGATGGAGCTAGCCTGTTCTGACATCACAGTGATGTTCTGACATCATAATTATGCAAAACCTCATCATTATATAAGGGAACTCATCTCAACTGATCATCCCCATTGGCACTGGCCTATTTTGAGTTTTGGACTTTTACTGTACATTGCATCCTTATCCATATTTTTGACATATAGCCTGAAGCCGGAGGCTGAACTCACAGGTGTGTTCCACACACACGACAATCGCTTAGCTGAGTGATGTCATTGGAAAGGCAGTTCGACAAACACACAAACAAGTTTTTAATTATCCCAGGAATAAGAGGCATGGCAGGTTGAAAAATGACAACAGCGTTAATTAAACATCACTTGGATCAGTGCCTTGCTAAGTCAGCCATTACAGTTTAATTATTTTTTGTTTTGTTTTTTGAACGATCATACCTGATCATACCATACATGCTTGATTCTCAAACAATGGTGGTGTATAATAAATGATTAAATAAATCATTTAATGTTACTTTGCATTGCATAAAATGCTAAACTAACCGCACAAACAAGCATGTGTTTTTATAGTAATTGCAATCTCATGCCTACTCCCTCTGAAAAGCATTTATACCTAACTAAGCAATTTAGCCTTGACGGGCCATTAGGGCCATAGGGTCCGAGCCTATTTCCTGTTTCTGTAGAATGAGGCAGCTTGATGTATAAGTATGATGCTAATATGTCGCAGGGAATGCCAATATTTCTGTATTTGGAATTGGAATTTGTGCTTGGTGTAAGCCTATATGAATCGTGGATTTTATTGTCTCTCTTCATCAAACAATATTAAGTGAAAAGCATTTTGGCTGGCAACTGGCGCACAGAACCATGGAGAGAACAATATGAGTTCATTATTATTATTATTATGGGCCTGGCCATCATGAACAGAGAGACAGCAAAATCACTGCACTTCAAAAAACAAATGGAGAGGCCATTTCTGTTTGTCTGTCTCCGTCTCGGAATTTGACCACAGGTATAGTCGATCATTTCTCACACCTTTATGACCATTACAGTACGTATACTCTATACCTGAATCAACTAAGCTCTAGACAAGTGTGTGTGTATATGTGCGTGTGCCTTAGAGTATATATTAAATAGAGAGAACACCGGAAGTTCCACTCTCATCCACTTGCATTAAGTTGCTCACCCAGCGCATGAGCCGATTTCACTCCTCTTTGAGAGGGAAAAACATGTTTCTGTTCATGTTTCTGGCCCACTGCTCCTCAAACTGCATTCTCAACTTTGGCCACTAGTCCATTTCGCTTCAAGGTGTCCTCAGGGTGTCCTGTCTATTGTATAATATGTCAATGACGTGTGCGTGTGTGTGAGTAAGTGAGTAAGTGAGTGAGCGAGAGAGAGAAAATAGGCTACTAAATACTGTATATGACTGATGTGTGAATAAGGAGCTACAGTACTGTATAGTGATAGTAACTAGTACTACGAATATGACATATGTGTTGATAAGGAGTTGTGTGGCAGCGACAGGGTAGCAACCATCAATAATGGCTTGTAAATGTAAACACTCCTTCTAAACATCCCTGTGTGTGAGTGTGCGCGTATGTGTTTGTGCGTGCCTGTGTGTGTGTCTTTCCACATCGACTATCATTTAGTAAACCACAGTTATTTGAGTGGTGACAGATAAGCTGCCAAAGCTTTGGGTACAGATATCCCCCATGCAGGAACCTGAAGGTGAAACTGATAATCCATGCATTAGCGTCCCACTGCACGCACGCACACACACCCACACACGCACGCACACCCACACACACTGTGCCGTGGAGTTCAGAATGTGGCTCAGGCAGGTTTCACAAAAAATAACAATAATAAGTTCAACATGTCAGAAGAAGAAAAATATTCATATTGGGGGCGATATCATGATAACCTCACAGTGATAATGAAAAATGCCTTTGTTTACAGCGGAGCAGCGGCTCCAGATATAATTACTGTGATCTCAATCTTTTTATGCAAATACCGAAATACCACAAATAACTGATGATGCAAGTTGGGTGCCATGCTTGTAAATGTTCTCTGTGAAATATTATTCACATTATTATAGAACGTAGCACACATCATTCCCTTACAGCATGTAAATGAATGACATTGGAGAATAATGCGTGCAATTGACCTTTCGCTAAGCCCCACCAACTCCACTCTGTGATCGCAAGCTGTCCTGCACCCATAGAGATGCACGTTAATTGACAGGATTTGTCCATCTAAATAATCGATCATTTCAGCAAGAGCTCCAAAGTGTTTTCTAAATCTAGTCAACAAGGCTTGCGCTATGCTATGCACTGAACAAATGTGCATGACTTCATTTAAATAAACTAGAAATGCAAGGCAATGTTAGAGGAAGAAACAGTATCCAACAATCAATGTCAACGACGACTTTTCTAGCAACGGTTGCTAAGCTATTTGGATCGGGATTGGATAATCACTTTTGTTGTGGGTTTTGGTAAAGTGTCATTTGTAAAGGAGGTTTGTGTTGTCTCTGTACTGTCGTCTCCACAAGCCAGAACGGCCAGTATGGATGCCTAAACACAAGGTGCACAATGCTAACAAAACACTCTGCTCCCATGGAAAATCAGATGGGCTGACACAAAGTTAGGTGTGACCGACTGACCACAGAGTAACATTATTTCTACAGTGGCATTTCTGCCACTGTAGAACTTCTAACATCAATGGTGAATTAATCCTCCGAGGCACAGATGGTGTCCTCCCCCACACACACACGCACACACACACAGGCTCATGGGAGGTCCAGTAGAGTCTACTCGGACCTCCCGTGGGTCTGTGTGCATGAGCAGACCCTGCGGCGATCCAGACCCATGCAGGTCAATGAAAACATCAAACAACACCTCCCCGTGGAGCCTGGATGAACAAGGATAGCAGCGCCCAGCAACCCATGACCCCCTCCTGCCCCCCCTGGAGGCAAGTCTGAAAAATGACCCAGCAAACACTAATCTAGTATACAAGGAAACATACAGTACATTGTTTGGAAGGGCAGGAGGGCATAATGCTCTGCGGCCTTCTCCTGCACAAATACTGTACAGTGAACATCATTGGTTACAGTCATGTTTTATCCATAGGTGGTGTAAATTATATCATTTTTGTAGTTAGAGTACTATATATATATGTCTGCCGATTATTGCTCTTTAATTTTTCCTCACAAAACATGATCAGATGTTATGATCATACAAGGTGAAAGATTATCTAAAAAAAAAACGTCTACATAAAATAGTCAGTGTTCCAACTCCAATTTTGTCAGCTCTTGTTTTACAACAGTTCTCCTGGAGCAACTTGCTCAAGGGGGATCTTTCAGGAATAAACCAAAAATGTTAAAAATGTTAAAAAATGTTAACTCCATAATATAAACCCAAACAAAACAGAAAAAGTACATCCATCCTCATTAAACAAAATTTACATTTTCACACACCTAACTTTATCCTTCAACATCTGAAATAGTCAAGCGTTCCAACTCCGATTTTGTCAGATAATGTTTTACAACATTTCCCCTGGAGCCTAGAGAGCTCCGTTACTGAACACTGATGCTTGATTGATTGAAATATATCTGCGTCTTTCAACTCACAATTATCACTAAAACTCAATTAAATGTTTACAATGTTATGTTGGAGGCAGCCATGCTTTTTGCCATGTTAAGGGCAACGCAAGGAGTATCAAACCGGGAACCTTCCAGGCGGTAAAAGATACCGTCTGAGCCACTGCAGGCACTCTTCCTGGAATAAAACGTCTGGGTTTCCGGGGCTATACTGCAAATCATGACCATGAAGCCTTCAGCTTTAAGTCAGCTTCTTTTAATCACTTAATCCCTCTACTTGCTGGTCTGGAGTCCCTCAGGGCTCTATACTAGGAACTTTTCCGTTATCGCTCTTGCTTTCTCACAAAGTTCCCTGTCACACGGGTCCAGGCACGCACGCACGCACGCACGCACGCACGCACGCACGCACGCACGCACACACGCACACACGCACACACACACACACACACACACACACACACACACACACACACACACACACACACACACACACACACACACACACACACGGCGTTTGCACGCAGAATGCTAGCTAAAGACAACTGGAGAAAGCGATTTCCTCGCCGGAACAACCTCTGGAACCCAAATCATAAAACCCAACTCCCATGCAAATATATTCCTCCCTGTTCTGACTTATCAGCAGCACATTATCCTTGCTATCTCATTTTCTGATACCCTGCTTTCATTTCTATTCTTGTGCTACCGGCTTTTACTTGGAATGGTTTGAAATAGTCTCCTTCCTTGTTTGTCCTGTGGGGCACAGAACTAATGAGAAGCTGAAGGTTAATGTTTCATCATATCATACCTGCTTTTTGGCTTGATGGAAGCAGTTTGGTTTATATATAACGTTTCATTTCATAAACAGCCACATGAGTATTTTTTACGCATGTCCAGTTGTGTAATACAAAAGTGTTACACAAGTTACTGTGTGGACAGACAGTGGACCCAAAATGTTTTACATGTTAGTTTTGAAATAGCAATTGATTAACAAGCTGAGAAGATCACAGCAGCATGTCATATCACATAGCATTTTCGGTTTTAACCTGTGAATAATGTGTAGAATACACAAGCACATATGCACGCACGTTGCACACACACTTTGTCCAGGACCGGCCAAGGTCATTTGCACATGACACACAAGACCATTTGTGTGAAATATGTTGTCCTGATTGTTGGCTAGTTAATTAGTTAAAGTTAATTAAATCAAGATGAAAAAAGAGCTCCGGTGCAGCCCTTCAGACGACCTCTCTGCCTGATATGCATGTCATTATGAAACCAGTAGCCAGTATACTTCATAATCAGTCCCTCTCCATTGTATGACATGAATAATTATGGAAGCAAAGTAGGATAAAAGTCACACACAAAAAAAGTATACTGATGATATAAATCTGCAAAAAAATATGTTTGTAATTCGTAACTAAACAGTAGTTAGTAGCAATGTTCCTCTAAGGTAGTAGTTTACAACTGTATTTTCTACCAAGACTCTCAGCATTTAAATATCCAGTTCGCTTAAATGCAGTCAGCCTTGACTTCATCAGTTTCATTGTTTGAGGACAGAGGGGGTTATGATTGGGTATTCATGGGACGCTCGCTACACAGTCCCATGATTTACATACTTTATATTGTCTCTGTCGGGGGGAAACCTCATAATTATGTCCCAAACTGTTTCTTTTCACATCTCAAATGGGGAAAAAAAGAGAAAAAAGACAAATGTAACAAGCCCAAAAAGTGTTGCATTACACATTTTCAAACTGGCAAATCTTCTACTTCTGATAATGTTGGGTATGATCATGCAGTCCATTCATTGACAATAAAGAATTAACAAGGATTATTAAAACAGGGTTGAATAGATTAATGTACATTTTATAGTAATAATATTAATAGTATTGTTAGTGTGGTTAGGCAAACTATTGTTTTAGTTGTTTGGAAATCTTTGGTTCACTACTCCTTCCACAGTTTTGGCTGCACACACTCGAGCCTTATGTCAAATCGACCGGCTTTATCAGCAATCAATTACCGTTGTAATTGTCATGAATGTATTGGGAGGGGATATTTTACTAAAACACCAGAGAGCATGAACAGAACATCCAATCATCACAAATTTAAATCACATGAATCACATGTGTAGGGTGGCATAATCAAAAGAATTCCATTTTCATCCATAGGGGCACCACAATTGCAACAATATAACCATTTGTTGCAAAAAATGTGCTCTTTGGGGGGTAAATCCCCTACCAATTCCTTCCGCGTTGACAAGTTGACACAATGGGCTTACAGAAGTTGTGGGAGGGCCTATACCTGGTATGGCAACAGTTTTATTATTATTTTTTATTATTATTTCATTATTTTTGAAGTATTGTTTTATTATTATTATTATATTTTCCCCAGAATTGGGACAATTCATTGTATTGTACTATACTACTATACTACTAGTTCCTGGAAATGTAAGTTACTTTGCACCATTGTGCAAAAGCAATTTTCCAACCCAAACATTCATTTAACTTCCCATTCCACTTTATCTGTATTGACTGCGTCTTTCAAACCTTGTACAGCAATCAGCCATTCTTGTGCTATAATTGCAAATCCATTGATGGTTGAGACAGAGCGTAGCCTTTCACTCCTGCTTTGCATTTTACTCATTTGAATGTTGTTGTTTTTATGTCAAACTGATCAAAACTCTATTAAAGTGAAATAAAACCAGCCAGCCGTGCATTAATGATTTCATGCAGGGAGAATCTAATGGGTTTTGTCTTAGAACCATGTTGCTTCATGTCTATAATTCTGCGGCGTGCAGCCTACTAAAAAGGCTTCCCTTCATTCAGAAATATGGATGCGATAGATCATTTCATGTCCTTACAGATCAATTGCTTGTTTGTTTAATTGAATAATAAAGAAGCATTTGTTTAAGGGACCCAGCTCGCCCCTTGACAATATTTCTATAGTTATAATTTTCATAATTGCCGTCCATGAGCACCATGCTACTGTACATGACTGTCGTGCAGCGAATCCAGAGACCCCCAGTCACATTCTTCTAGAGATTTAGCCTGGAAGGAACACATTTACTAACTGGTGAGGATATACCGTATTTTTGGAAATGTAAACACAATGCCTGGGAAAAAGACATTAAAGGACCACTTCACCACTTTTCAACGTATATTCATATACTGTAATAGGTCCTCACTAATGTACATGACAAAATACCACTATTTTTTTTTTCTACTCAGTCTGTGTCTCACAGGAAGGCTGTGGACAGATCAGAAACTTCTTCCGACTCACGTTCCAGTAGCTACCCCTGATCAGTCCCACAAGGGAAAGGCCAAGGCTGTCCAATCCACCGCCCCTGAAATACTCCGCCAAAACTGGGAGGTACAAGGCTCTGTGGTTTGACACCTGTCCATGCCCCTCCTACGTCTCACCAGGCCCAATCCTGCTCTCACCAGGAGGCACAGGATCTGTGCATTGCACCAGACTCCCAGCGCCGGACATGGCAGAGACTCCATGAGCGGTGGGCAAACGGCCCTCCTAAAGGACTAACGAAGGGTTCTTTGGGCGTCTTCCTCATGGAAGACATAGGCTGGGGCGCTAGCCCATACTGCTAACCCGGGTGCCGTCTACATTCCGGCTGCCACCCGTCTCTCCGGTGGTCACCAAGTCTTTTCCTGGTATATATGAAGATACGTTGAAAAGTGGTTAAGTGGTCCTTTAAGGGATCATACTATGAGTGTTGTTTTGGAGTTTAGTACCAGATTTTCGATATCACAAACAAAATATTTTGTCACTAACAATGCCACAGTTTCTCTCTCTGGAAATATATTCTGAAAAATGTAGTTTGGTTTACCAAGGAGGTGGAGAGACAGTGTGCTAGTAATTTTGACTATGAGAATATATAACTATTTAACATTTAAATGTATTTTACAGTAGGCTGAGAGGAAATGGGGAGAGAGATGGAGAGGTGACATGCAGGTGACACTGCCAGTGGTGCCTGTACCACTGGGCCACGTCCCAGGCATTAAGATGTATTTTTACAGAGGAAAAAAAGTATCACTTACAGTGCCTTTAAGTGGTCCCATTGTTGAGCAGGTGCTTTAAGCTCAGGGGAAATACTGGACGTCACAGGCTTTGGGAATTCTTGTCAAACATTTTAATGACACTGGGGACTCCTGTGAGCCAAGCAGCTGTATAATTAATGCACATAAAACAGTGTCACTGTGCAGTCTACACGAAGGCCACTGGCTCATCAGTGGGGCTGATATATGAAAAACAATTGTTCTATTTTACTGCAGCGCTACAGCTACGGCTTTAAAGCTTTCTGCTTGCACTGTAAACCAGTCAGGGTCAATATCACACTGAGAGCGTACACAATCCAACCAGATGTACCTGTAATGGCCCATTTTGCTACTGTCTGTCAGGTGTTTTGGCTTGCATGGACTAGTAGTATGTACTGTAAGTGGGTCTATTCTGCAACTCCCAGATGTTGATTCCTCCACTGAGTGTGGCTTCTAAAGGGGATGCAACTCATTATGACTTGTTCTACAAATACCTTCTAAATCAAAGACCCCCGAATTATCCTATGTATGGTCGCATACCCCATCTGAAATGTCTTTGTGCCAGGGACCCAAAGAGACCCAACAATTAATCAACACATTCTAAATAAATAAATACATAATATACAATCCTAATTCAACATTACACAGATGCTTTCCCAGTTTTAATGGTTAAGACACTTAAAGGTAGGGGAAGTGATTTCACTTTTGTCAGATATCACCCCCCAAAAAAATCTGTTAAAATGCTCTATTATAAGGTGTGCAGACCATATATGGAGTTTCCCCATCCTCCAATCAGGATCGAGCAGCAGGTTCACATAGTGTAGCTACTCTTGGGCGCCCCTAGTGCACAAGGCTGGTACTACACGATGAATTTCAAATCACTTACCCTACCTTTATTAGATTACTGAAAATAAATATATTTTATATTTATATATATATACAGTGTATATATATTTAAATTTTCAAATGGCGTCCTTCATGTGATAACAGTTCAGAATGTAAAAGACGACAAACAATGCAGGTTTAAACTCTAAAGTGCAGCTAATATAAGCTAATGACAGCAACAGCTGCCAGTTTTACTGTGGTGTTGTATAGGTCTGCAGCAGCAGCAGATGAGACATTACATGTTGACATTAACGTCTCCTCAGACTCCTCACTGGCTCCCCTTTGAGCCTCAACACAGTGTGTGACAGGACATGAATTATGCATTTATTCATGAACTTCCTTATTAATGCATTACAGTACAGTACAGTGTACAGTTCAGTATTCTGGGCAACATGTAGGACATATCTACTGAGAAGTACTCCACACTTCACTGCGGCTGTCTGTGCCTGTGATCACAACTCATCATGATCTTATACACTTAGCAACTCATTGATTGCAGTTGGGTTATCATTGTATGGTGGTTATTTATTTATTTATATACGTATGCCAGTGGTGAAGCTTTAAAATAAATGTCATTGTTTCTTTTAAGCAATGATGATGAAGATCTATCTATCAATCCATCTTTCCATATTGATTCTGTAGGACACTGATGTCAAACATACGGCCCGCGGGCCGGAAGCGGCCCGCGCAATGATTTAATCAGGCCCCAGGCTTGTAGAGCAAAAATGTCTGAGTCTATCAAAAAAAAAAGTAAGTCTCTAGCACGTTCCTATCAAAAGTTATGGTCGTTTAAAGAAATGCTTCTGAGTTCTCTTCTCTGAGCACTAGTCCGGTAGCTTCACAGCTGAGAGTACTTAATTGATTGGAATGTTGACTCGCAGAGAGTGGAGGGGGGAGGGAAGGAGGGGGGGGGGGTGTACTGGCGCTGCAAAGTGAGAACTATACTTCAGCAGTAACCTGACTCCGCCAGATGGGGCAGCAGAGAGAGGAGTATTCCCTCCTCCTCTCTCTGCTGCCCCATCTGGCGGAGTCAGGTTACTTCACTAAAGGGTCTATAACTGAGGGATCATTCAGATCACAGCTTGGCTATTTGAATATAAATACGGGTAATAATAATAATCCAATTCAGAGTTTAAAAAATATACTGTATTTTAGAAGCATTAGTTATTGTTATTCATCATTATTTTTTAATGTTCAATGATCCATCACTTCAATAAAAAGCAGGTCTGCATAATTCCATGGGTTGTGTAGCCATTTCCAAATTTCAGCTAAGACACTATTTGAAATTTAATTTTTTGTATTTTTGAATGGTTAATTGGCGCACTGTAAATAAAAATAGCATCTCTCATAGCAAATGTCTTAATCTAGGCTACAAGTATAAAACCAATAATGAAAGTCATTAATAACTATTAATAGCTACTCTTAATAATAAACTTGATTGTGTGATATACTGTAGCGGAGCAATTACGGCTGTGTACATAAACATGCGTGTGCATGCTTGCAGTCTGTGACTGGTCTGTGACTGGCACCGCGGCACGACTGGCACCGCGGCGCAACTGGCACCGCGGCGCAACTGGCACCGCGGTGCGACTGGCACCGCGGTGCTCCGGCCCCCATGAAGTCACATTAAGTCCAATGCGGCCCCCACCCCAAAATGAGTTTGACACCCCTTCTGTAGGAGATGGAGAACTGGCTTGTGATTGGCTGAGCTGGGTCATCACATGGATATAGGAGATGCTCCAAGGAGAGTATTTGAGTATTTCTACATTGGTATTTATACTTGTATAACTAGTTGTGCTTGAATCTCACTAAAACATGTGATTGAAGACTCTCTGGATGCACCAGGCCCCAGGGAATGTGTTTCCATCCATGTCCCATAGGCAGCATGCATGAAATAAAACATCACTATAATGATGAAGGACTATACATCTCTATGGACATCGTGACAAAGATGAGGGAACAGTGGGAATTATTCTGTGTGGAAATACTTCAACATACAAGAAGTATACAAACATCTCAGTGGAGGAAAAATACACTTACAGTATATGTCAAAATATCAATATTGCATGCAGATTGTAAACTTTCAAATGGCCCAAATGTATAGTCCTATTAGGGTTATAAATGTAATGTTTATTAATAATCAAAATCTACAGAGTGACCTGTAACTAAAGTTTTCAAATAATCGTAGCCGAGTGACATGTGTCTCTGTGATGTAGTGGAGTAAAAGTAAAAGCACATTATTGCAAATACTGCAGTAAAGTAAAAGTACCTCAAAACTGTACAGTACTTAAGTAAAGAACTTGCATTACTTTCCACCATTGCCAAGACCATTCTGGAATCATCAGCTATACTGGAGCTACAGTACATGTCTCACGTTGCTAGACATCTATTCAATACTGTATCTATCTGGAACTACACCACAAAAATATGAAATGTTTTAAAATATCTTTAGATTTATTTATTTGTTTCCATCACTGCTAAGCAGCAAGCTATAATATGACCAGACTAATGCCATTGTATAAATATTAGTCTGGAAATCCACTATGAAGTTACAAACAGATACAAACAGATTCAAGCGTCACAAGAAAACGTCTCAGTTTGATTGGTTACCCACAACTCACACCCACAAAGAATGTATGCTCAGATGATAACAGTTTATATTATGATAAATTTGTACGACTGTAAGGACAAAACAGAAGTGGGGAGGAAGCTTCAACTCTACTTCACTTATACTCATGAAAGATTATGTTGCTCCAGACGGAATGACATGAAAATCTGTAGACAGTCGACAGTATGACCACAAAAGAAGGCTATACTGCACATATGTCAAACTCAAGGCCGGGGGCCAAATCAGGCCTGTGAATGAATTATCTTCGGCCCACGGGATGATATTGAATTAGTATTAGAACTGGCATGATAAGAAATGAATGCAACTAATTGTTTTACTTCCTCAACTCAGCCTCATTTACTTTCTCAATTAACTATGAAAGCAGCACTTGGTGAGGATCATAGAAGAAAACCCCGAAAAATAGCCGGGGTGTTCACGCGTCATAGCGCCACAGAGTGGCGCGCTATGAGACTTGTACCAATTTTTCTATTTCGGCCCACTCTGTATTTGGGTTTAACACCCCTGCTATACTGGAACTGATGGGATGGTAAAAGAGATGCAGCAGGTGAGATCCTGCCTACAATGGGTATTATCTATCCAAAGTTCACATTGAAGAACAACATAATGTGAATGAGTGTTTCTCTGAGTTTATAGGGAAGCAGAGAGCAGAGCTCATTCCATCAATGAAACGCTGCAGAGAAAGAGAATATTATGAGGTCAGAACAGTAAAACACAAACCACAAAGTCAATCCGACAGAAGGAAGGCAATATGTCTTTTTTATCAATATGATTTTTGTCATCTCAGCTATTATGAAATGATCTCCATCCAAGCAATCTGTCAAAGTCCCAACATCGGCCACTTCATGGCTTTTTTCTCTCTCACACGCACGCATGAACACATACACAACCCATTATTCATCTCAAGCTTCTTCAATGTCACCATGTTTAATGAAATCAGAGAGAGAGAGAGAAAGAGAGAAAGAGAGACAGACAGACAGACAGACAGACAGACAGACAGACAGACAGACAGACAGACAGACAGACAGACAGACAGACAGACAGACAGACAGACAGACAGACAGACAGACAGACAGACAGACAGACAGACAGACAGACAGAGAAGAGAGAGGGATGGATGGATGGATGGATGGATGGATGGATGGATGGATGGATGGATGGATGGATGGATGGATGGATGGATGGATGGATGGATGGATGGATGGATGGATGGATGGATGGATGGATGGATGGATGGATGGATGGATATCGGTGTTAGACATTGTGAAGTGTTATTATTGGGAAATTGGTTATTGCCTCCAGGTGGAATGAACGCAATCACAAAACGACAAAATATGAACTGCAGCAGCACATGCTAGGAGTGTGTTAAAAGATAACGTCATGCTATACCACTAAATTCAAATTATATTAAAATTAGGTATTCTGCATTGCAGTAATTAGAATTATGCTACATATGTTTAATTTGAAGCCCCTGAGGGTTTTCAGGCAATTTCCCTTTAAATTCAGTGTAAAATTAAACACCGTCGAGTAGAAACCCCATATGTCCAAAACTATCAGTTTTTTAGCAAAATAGTAGATCTACAAGCTCAAAATGTGTGCCATGTTTCTTGCTTGTTGATCTGCTAGTTTTGGTCATTTGAGTGATACTGTAGTTTAGCATTTAGATAAAACAAAACAAAACACAAACACAAACACACAGTTAAAATACAGCAATAAGCGGTTTCTGCCCAACAACAATATTCTTTCAGTTCCATGTGTATTGCTTGTAGATCTGCCATCAATGAAAAATCCTGAAAACATGGCGCAAAACTTAATATAGTCTGTGTTAATATATATATAGGTTCTTTCATCTTTTCTGGGTAGCACTTTAATCTAAGGTCCTTGTTATAGTTATAAGCTTAACTAGCTTTAAACATATAGGTCATCATCCTAAACAGCACCAGGGCCCCTAGCCTATACGTACAGCCCCTATAAATCTGCCCTCGTAAGGAGAATTAGTCTTCTGAAACGGCCGATAAAATGAAGTGTATGAATGTCCCTGTAGAGGCTAGTGTGTTGAAATGAATGGAGTCATTAGATGAGGAGGAGTGAGCCTTCCTCCCTGCCTGCAGGGCAACTGAGGTAAAAGGCCCAACAGCTTGGTTTTATTAGTAATGAACAGGACTGGAAAGTTACCATATACATTGTACATTTACTCACTATTGTAACAGAGTACAACTTGGAGAACATTTTACTTTGTACTTCTACCTCTGCTACTACTGCTGTTTGATCCTGATACTGCAGGAGTTTAGTCTGTGTGATCCTGACAAGCTCCCAATGGCTCTTGCGATAGGTTAAAAGATTGCAGTTTAGATCATTTTGTGCTCAACCCAGAAAGGGATACTATACTGTAGGGTCCATGTGATTAAAACGAGTTGCTCATACCTGTATGTTTGTAACCACACATTGGCAAACATCGGGGTATAAATACGCTTCAGTAAATATGCCGTGCAAACATAAATACATCATTAAGTATCACTCAATGATTCATTGGTTGTTGAGTGACAGATTGACGCAGTTGATGCGTCGACAGTTGGTCCCGAGGAGAAGGAATCAGCCTCCCATGTGTCTGTCTGCGTTGTTGGTGTTATTTATTGATCTAAAGAACACTTCCTGCTCTGTCTGATAATTACTTCTAGAGTGCACTTCTATTAGACTAGCTAATTGCTGCTGATTGTATTTATGTTGCTCTCAGCCAAGTCTCTCTCTCTCTCTCTCTCTCTCTCTCTCTCTCTCTCTCCAAAGTAGCCTAACTTGCAGCAAAAATTAAAAAGGTGCAACATTTTCCTTTGCGATGCAGTAAAATAAAAGCATCAATTTTGTTTTACCTTGAAAAAATCATCCGATAGACTGTAGACACCTCCAATAGTCCAAATCTACAAGTTTTTGTAATTCAAATCCCTCAAAAATATTAAAGTAGCATATCTACGATACTTTTGAAGCGTTTGATTTATGCTGTAGACAATCACGTGGGGCCATTAATTAGAAAGAAACAATAAAGGTTTGAGAGAAAAGAAGTTTATGCCCTTTGGCAACAATTAGCCTCTGTGCCACCATTGCACTGGTCCTGCAACTCTCACCATTTGCCTGTCCTCTCTTGGGTCCATGATTTAGCTGTAAAGCCAAACACGTGCCGCACAGACAGTCTGTCTGTGTGATTAAAACACTGTTTTCTTAAATTAATGATGTTGGAAACATTTCCTATTAGAGTTGATGCGCTTTTAAGGAGTCATTATAGGCTCATCCGGCCCTGACTAATAGTACACCGTTGTAACAATGTTTTATTTTTTTGTGTTATGATTTGTTTAATCCTCCCACACCATTGGTGTCAAATGTTGGCTAATATAGGCAATTAGAGAGGTCGCCTCAGTAGACTGCAAATATCTGCCTGGAAGGCATAAGCACATTACGTATGTGCAATGCATAGGGCAACACGCCAAGGGGGAAGCCGTGTGTGCATGCTCAAGTTGTGTGCCCAAACTGCCCATGTGGAACTGCTCAAACAGCACAAACATACCATGGCTATAGGGCAACCAAATGGGCAACCAAATGGTCGGCAGCATCCCTTGCTGTGGACTCTTTCAGTGGAGACTCTTTGAGTCGCTTATGCTGGAGATTCCATCAGCGATAAACTTGGGCTTCACTGGGTGTGAAGTGTACAGAAAATAATTGTGTTTGTGGGTGAACTAATGTACTCCTTTAAGTGGAGACCTTGAAATGTAAATGTTTGAGAACGAATAGGGGGTTTAATATAGAGGGTTTAAGTGATTATTAAAGAATAAAGCATGTAGAATTACAGATACCCAGATAATACAGAGATGCTTTGCATTAGTAGTGCAGAGAGGCTTCCCAAACTACAGACATTTCCAGCAATCATGAACACTATTGCCATTGTTTCACTGATGCATCATGGTCCACTGCCAGTTTTATCCAAGTTTACGCACGGCTGTAAGGCTTGCCTGATGGTCAAGGACTTGCTAACGACTGCGAGTGTTTAATTATATAGGAGAGAGAAGACACCATTGAGGCTTCAATCAGGATATTGTCTTTTCTGCAATATGGCCGAGATGAGAATACTGATGAAATGCCACGCTTTCCTGGAAAAACGAACAAAGACACAAAATATCCACTAGGCCGTGGACTCACTGAAGAATCTGCCATAAATTTTCCCATAGAGATTTAAAAATAGTATATCATATTGTAAGCCCAGAATCAAACCATCCAGGGTCTTGGAGAATCCTGACCACAACGCTGTTGATTATGCAAAGAAAGAAAAATGAAAAGCGCTAAGCAAAGGGTTTATTTATTCATTAAATTTAGGAAATCCAATAATTCATTATGCAAACTAGTTTTCACAGAATCAAACGCTTTATGGTCATGATTCATCAGAATGTAGACTTGATGTTATGCTTAGAATAATTGATACACATAATTTTGTAAATCTCCATGTGAAAAACCAAAGGCAGATTTTTCAATAGGTCAAGAAATACATGGCCACCACTATGCTCTAGCATAGATATTAACAAATTAAATGCCTCATTGGCCACTGCAGTTTGTTGGAGCCATTTGTTTTGAAGGAGGGCAGAACAATTTACACTGGAGGAGGAATTACACCAGAAGAGTGGAATGCAAGTCACATCACACTGACACTCAAGTGATTACTGGCCAATCACTTTGCATCTTTTCTGGATCTTATCAGACCCAAACATGCACTCTGTGACAGATGCACATGCTTCAGCCTATAGCCGACAAAATTCTGCTTTCCCCCTATGAGCAGAAGTAAAAGTGGTTTTGGCTTAAAGATACATCGCATGGATGCAACTGGGACGTATCCTCAGTGATGTATCCCAAGGTCATCGGGGTTTCGGGTCTCGCAACATCATACCCCTCACTCAGGCGACCCAGCCGGGGTTGATCAAGTCCCGACTTACGTCCCAGTAGCTACTCTCGGTCAGTCCACTAGGGAAAGACCCAAGGCCACACAGTCCACTGCTCCAGAACTACTCTGCCGGTACTGGGAGACACCATACTCTGGCACATGGAAGGACTAGGCTCTGTAGGTTGACTCCTGTCCAGACCCCTCCTACGTCTCACCAGGTCTGCTCCTGCTCTCACCAGGCACAGGACCTGTGCGTTGCACCAGACTCCCAGCACCGGCATTTCATTCAGGAGCAGTGAATCATAATGGCCCTCCTAACGGCCTCACCAAGGGTTGTTGGGCTTCCTCCTCACGGAGGACACAGGCTGGGGCGCTAACCCATACTGCTCATGGGTTGGGTGGACATTGGAGATGTCCCTTAACATGTGATACCAATACCACATGACTCTTGGCTCCTTTTGTGCCTAACTTGGTGGCGATGTGGTGGTGTGGTGGAGGTGGGGTTGACGACATAATGTTTAGACATCAACACTGACACATATAGCATTTGTCCTATGGGTGGCAGTGAAATAGCTTTTGGCGTTTGGAGCCCCTGCTGTGTGTGAATGACATTTGCGGCAGATATGTTGTGGAAAGAACAATGTCAGTAAAATGAAAGAAAAAACTTTTTTTTTTTGTTAATACCACAGCTTTCTGCAGTCATCGTTAAACAAAATCGTTTGTGTCTGAGCAGGTAAATGGATTTGTTTGAAGATTACCCACTAAAAATAGCGGTGCATCCATTTGCCGAATCAAAGCGAGCTGTCAAAGCATCAAGTAGATAATGCTTTGCTTCTGAGGAAGCAGATTAAAGCTGGTGTGTTTGCTCTCCCTACTGTCTGGGAAGGTTTAATCTTTTTAGGTTTTAGCCTTATCGCAGGAACTGCCAATGCACTCAAAGATGTTGCCAGGAAGGTGTATTCACTGCATGGGCAACACCAACACATCAAAGACTACATCAGTCAACATCAATCGATCAAAATCAACCACTTCATAAACAACCAGCAGAAAGGAAGGCAAGGTCTGACTCTGACAACCCAGCATTTAATTATCCATCCATCCATTCATCCATCCATTCATTCATTCATCCCATTGTATCAATTTAGGTGTCCTTGATGACAGAGCTTGAGAACCACTGCACTACAGGATTAGCCCGGTTAACCACTCCTCTTTCGCACAGCTAGTGTTTTACATTTTCATTTTTTCACAGTATCCTTGGCTTTATGGTCATGACTCACCAGAATCCTGGAAAACTTGATTCAAGGCTTAAAATACTTGAAATAGGGATTAGGCAAGTTGTCCGAGCACATGCCACATATACTGTAGGCTCTGGCCTGCCACCGAACTGCGTGTTCGAGTCCCGTTTATGGTGAACTTTGCTGCATGTCTCTACCCTATCTCACCACACCCACTGCTGCTGTTATGCTCTATAGGCCTACCTGGCAGACTGCTGCCTGGCCAATGATAGTTAACGTAAGACAAACTAACATGTCCGAGGAAAGTCTACCAAACAAAACATTGCTGTTTAAATAAATTTGAACAGAGTGTGTTGAGACTGTTATTACAGTTATTAAACTAAAAAAAAATAGAAATAGAAATATGGAGGTTTATGCCAGCATAAGTTATACAACGTATACAGTATATTAAACATGTTTTCTCTCCAATGTCATTATTCCCATTCAATTCATTTTTAAGGCTTGATGGTCATTGGTAACGTGAGCACGAGTGGATTAGCCTGGCTGCGTTCTGGCTGGCTGGCTGCATGTATCTCTCACTGATAATGCTAAACACAATTACCCAGCACAGCAGACATCCATTCTTTCTCATTTATTTCTTTATTTTTCCAGAGAACTTTCTGCATATCCTGGTAGATAGAGGACACGATGAAAGGCGAGAAAAACAACAACCACTTAAACTTATCTGAATCCATTTTTCTTTCTCTTTTCTTTCTATTTTTGCAACCGTCTTTTTTCACATGGTGCTAGTTGAGTTGCCTAACGTATAATCCTTGGCTGCAGGCCCAGTGTGGCCCTAGAGGGACACAGGAAGCAAAGTGCACACAAAAATGTCCCAGTGAATTGGAAAAAAAAAAGTTTTTCACACTTTTAGACAGCATCCATGGTCATTATATGGCCATACCCAACAATGCACGGCCAAAAATGGGAAACTTTTACTTTTGTGTATTTTTATATAAAAACCCATAAAAAATAATTACCGTATTGTCCCGAATATAAGACGACTCGTTTATAAGACGACCCTCATTTTTCAAGACCCATTTACAGAAAAAAAGAACATTGAATGTCAAATAGTATAGCTCCTGAATATAAGACGACTCCATTTTTTGGGATATTTTCATTGGGAAAAAACATAGTCTTATATTCAGGCCAATAGGGTACTTCCTGAAAATGAAAACATGCTGCGTGTAGAGAGGTCCACATCAATAAAAGCAGAATCGTCCTCCACAAGGTGGCTTGATTACAGTCAGAAATACTGTTTTTAATTCCATGCTGGCATCCAGACAGTGTACTAAGTTGATCATCACGTTAGAATATATTTTTGACAGATTATATGGTAGAATTAAGACACATCAGCAGTAAAGGGGCAGAGCTGAGCGACTATTATTATAAATCTAGGCATTGCATGTAGAGCCAGACGTCTCATGAAAATAATCAGCAGGGGGGCTTTCATTTTTTTCAGGAGAGGCAGTTTATTTTTCACCCATTTTTCTACCCACAATATGAAGCAAATGCGCACAAATACAATAAACAACAACACAAAAGACTTCTCCACCAGCGTTGTAGCTACCAAATATAAGCTCCAATTATACACCAAGAAAACAAATAATAAAATTAGAGTACAATACAGAACAAACCAGCACATACAGTACTAACACATACTGTGACGTGGAAGCATGATTGCCTGCACAAACAACACAATAATTAAATACAGGTATTTTGAGCATCTCCACCATATGCACCACTATTCACCAACCAATGCAATTATTTGAGCATTCATTTATAGGCTTTAGTCCAAGTCATGGACGGACCAGAGCTGTAGCTGACATTTTGGTTGCCCCATACCCACAACTATCTTCTGGTTGGACTGTTACACTGTGACCAACAACATATGTCCAAAGTTCTTGGATTTTAACAGAAAGTTAGTGACTCAAGCTCAACACCTGTCAAACACAGTAGCACACAGCATGCAAGGCAGCATGCATGCAAACAAACTAAACCTGTTTACAAAGCTGATGGCCATCTCTCTCTGGAAGAGGCTGAACCTAAACTCTCCCACCACACTGACCCGCTCCAACACAACAGTCTGACATGAAGTTTTCAGCCGACAATGACACAAATAAACACCCTGCTGTTTGTCCAAAACAACTAATAACTCCTTTCCCACCAATGCCATTTGTTCATTTGACATGACTAGACAGAGTTTCAACTAACTTCCTCATAAAGTACAACTAGCAGAACAGTCAACTCTGACAGATATAGGCTAAAATGCGTTTTACTAACGCATCAGATTATCAGCTAAAAATGTAAGAGACCTCGCGCTGCACAACCATGCGCTCACAAAAACGAGTTTCTTTGTCCCGTTCACCTGTTTTGAATTTTCAGCTCAGCAGTGCACCGGGGTCCCCTGGTGGAGAAGTACAGTAGAACTGTTGGCTGCTTGAACTCCCTTGCAATATTAACCAGCGTCCAGCGACGTGCACTTTCCTTGTCATCAATCTGACATTCTGTCTGAGCCACCAGTTTTGGCTGGTGGCTCAGACGTCAAGAGTTTGCCGTTTTTTTGTGATGCTTTGGGTTTGAGGCGTGTGTCAGTTCCTTTAGTTTAATCCATGATTGTTTGGTTTTCCCTCTGAACGGATTTGAATTGTGTGTGTGTGTGTGTGTGTGTGTGTGTGTGTGTGTGTGTGT
Source organism: Benthosema pterotum (assembly GCA_039105355.1). Taxonomy (NCBI): domain Eukaryota; kingdom Metazoa; phylum Chordata; class Actinopteri; order Myctophiformes; family Myctophidae; genus Benthosema; species Benthosema pterotum. Next base: position 35,465,114 of record CM076967.1, on the reverse strand, counting down.
GTGTGTGTGTGTGGTGCTCCTGTGTGTTTTTTATCCCCAAGATCAGAGGTTTTCAACCTTCTTCATACCAGGGCCCACTATTAATTCTGCCAACCCACCGATAAGATATGGGCACTGGTGACGTCCATGTAGTTTCCAAATGGACGCCAATAGGTCTCTAACACTGAAAGTGTACAATTGATCAAATGGACCATTTTCATGTACATTTGGTTCCATTTGTAAACTCTGTGTTATGGTGGCCCTTGAGCCAAAACTATACACACCAGGATTGTGGCCAAAAAACAATTTAAAAAAACGCCTACTGGGAACTGCATACAGCAACAACTGCGGAAAGTATGTGCTGCTGTGTTATTAAAGCATCCCTGTAGTGTATACAGGTGTCTGAGAAGAGCAATGACAAATCAATAATGTTACCTATTAACTTGTTATTTTTTTCCTCCTCTCTGTCTTCAGAGGTGGAGGTGAAAAAGAAATGGCTTTTTGCTGTCAGACACGTTTGCATCTTGCGGGGGTTTCAATTTATCTAGGGCCCTATACAAAAAACAAACAAAAAAAAGAAAGAAATTGCACACCTCCCACTTGCCTTGAGCTGGGAGAAATAAACAGTCAATATCGTGTCCTCCCGGGGCTGCAGCGATAGGACGCACGCATAAATCACCCCAGCGTGCACCTGTCCAAAGAATCATGCACGGAGGCCTGTGTGTCGTGGCGTTTAGCATCACGCCACACGCTTGCTCCCGCCGAGGCGCAGCTCTCCATCTCTGAATCAATGTTGCCGGAGGGGCCTCTCCGCGTTGCGCTCCCACCCAGGGTGGAGGGGCGGAGGAGCAAAATTGGTTTTCCAACCTGTCCCTGTAGTGTTCTGCATCATATTTTGAGACACTCCAGTGCTGGAAAAAGTATAGTAAACACACAACTTGCCGACCTCAAGCCATGCTAGTCATAGGCTGAGTTGGCATAGCGCCCGGCATCAAACCCTTGATATGTGGTATAAAGGCTGACATGAAAAAAATGAAAAAAGTATTAGCAGAAGCAAAAAGTTAGCCATTTATTTTTGCAGTGTGCAGAATAAAGTGCGTCACTGACCGGTCCAGCGATTTGTGAGATTAGCTGGATAGGCTGGACAGACATTAAACCAGACATAGAGACAGGCGGCAATCCTCCTCCAAAGCCACACCATAGCGCCAGTGTTCAAAATTACCTTGAATTGGGATTCTAAACCAGAATGTAATGCCACTTGAGAAAATGACACCCTAAGTGGTGTTATTATGGTGTTCCGCTGGACATCGCCCCATGTGTAACCATTAGTGTGTCGGTCCAGTTAGTTATACAGAAGATACACTGAGCATTGTGTGTGCGAAACACAAGGCAGCTGACAACACTGCGGACACAAGCAGCTGGGGGCTTTAGCGCTAATGGCTCTGTGATGTTCGCCATATCTCCAGCTGACAAGTCAAAGGACGCGCAGCGGCGAAAACGAGCGTATATTTCACCGGGGCTCGGACGTTTCCGCGATGCCCTTTCCGGAGACAAACGGGGCTTGTCGGCCGCTGCGGCGGGTAGTCTAGCATCGCATCCTGTATCACTGGAGGCGGGGTCAGTGTGGAACAGCCTGTAGATGCTGCCATTAGAGGGGGAATGGGCCCAAATGGAGCAGAGACCATAAGACTGATGGCTTTCCATTGAGCAAAGCCGCCGTGCTGTGACAGCATGGACCTTCGCAAATCTCTCTTCTGCAGATATCATATCACTGTAGAGGAGGCCTTAAGGAGTTGGGGATCCGTTTCAACACCAATCACCCTCACAGCACACACACACACACATCACACACACAAGCACTAGTTTCGATGCCTGTCTGACACTTTTGCGCATCATTGCTTCGAACTTGGCAAGCAGCTCCCCCAGACCACAGAAATTTCCCATTATTTGGTTTATGTTGGGAGCGATGGCCCCTCTCAACAACTTGAACTTAGTGTGAAGTACTGAGGTTTGGGGTTAGGGTTAGGACTAGTTGTATGAGTGCCGTCCGACCAACACTTTGAAACAATGGCCCATGGGACTAATGGAATGGCGCCAATATTATATCCAGGTCTCAACTTTCTGCAGTCTGATGACAGACTGTGGCAATCTAAATTCACCTCTTCATGACTCCATGTTAGTGCTTTTTGTTTCTTTGTCTTCCAATGTTCACATTTCTTGGTAAAAAGCAATGGCAATAAGATGACATTTATCGAGCTGGAGTGAAATAAGTTTGTCTTGTGCATGTGTGTGTGTGCGTATACATGTGTGTGCAGTGTGTGTGTGTTCATTTGTTCACCAAAGAAGTTTGCATGACATTTGCAGTGAAGCCGTGGAACAATGCATCTCCCATCTGAGCGTGACAGAGTAATGCTATCAGAAAGCAACATTTGTCTGCGCTTTCTAATTGTTTCATCATCATGCCACTCATTGGAGTGGAATGCAGCCCGCAGGCTTCTGCCACAGCACTGCACATTCATAATGGAACGCCCCCGCCCGCCCCAACCTCTGCCACTGTGACTGTCTGTGTATCTCTTCCCACCACACATACGCCCACGCACGCACGCATGCACGGCACGCACATGCAAACACTTGTATTACTTTACACTTGTGAGGACAGAAGAAACATTTAGGATGCCATTATTTAACTGTAACAATAAACTAAAAAGAGCCATTCTAAAAGAGCACACAACACATTGCATAGAGTTGTTTCGCTCCACACAACCAAATAGGCCTATAAATCAGACATCTATAAGTCCAACTCCAAAACCCAGAACCATGAAATGTCCAATAGTAATGAACCATGAAATGTTTAATAGTAACCCTAACACTCTAGAAGGAATCGACTCCCCCAACTCCACAAAATGATATAAAACAACAAAAGTGAGCCTAAACTTGTGGGGACATTTAATCAAATGGACCATTTTCACACACGCACACACGCACGCACACGCACACACACACACACACACACACACACAGCTGAGCAGGCAGGGTAATCTTCTCAATGTTTTTTTTTTCTTGAGCCTTAAGGCTCAAACATACTCCAGTATGAAGTGAGTTTAGGTGAAGAGTTTTCACCACAGTGTAGTCTTTTAAGGCTTCACACTGGCGCCTAAAAAAATGCAGTACACTTCGGTGAAAACTCTTCACGTAAACTCACTTCACCCTGGAGTATGTTTTAGCCTTAAGAGGCCCAACTGTCAGAGAGAGAATCCTTGCCAATGATGGCAAGTATAGTAACTAAGTGCAATGCTATGTCCAACCGGCTCATGTACACTTTGTACCTGCTGGTGTATGTTACGGTATAGATAGCATATTATACATAGCGTGTTGTTTATGCATGCATGTTTAACAGCATTAAGGATTAATGATTATTACACTAGAATAGTGTAGAATTCTTGAGCATTTGACTAAAGTACGTATTCAGTAACTTTCACTTTGTGTGATAATTGACCAGGTAGATACTTGTTTCTAGTAGTGGAGATGAGTATTTTGTTAAACATTAAATAGTGCAGGCTTCGGAGAAATTGGACTTTGCTTCACTGTCCACCACCATCATTATCATCATAATCATCATCATCATCATCGTTATTGTAACTACAGTGTATCATTGTAGACATCGAGTAGCGCACAGGCCCTATTTTTTAATGGGAAATGCCCCTGCTGGCAGTGTGGAATGGGCATGAAACACAATAATAGACATCTCATTCCTCATTTACTGTAGTAGACCAATGCTGCATTTTTTCCGTGTCATTGATTTCAGGAAGATATGCATTTTAATGTCTATTTACATCATGGACGCACAGCCACAAGGGATTTCCATGCACATATACCTTGAAGCAAGTGAAGTTATTGTCAAAACTGTACAGAGGCCAAAGCATATGAAATGTAAAGTAAAATAAAAATACATTTCGATAAAATATAATAGTATAGTGACAATAGCCAAGCTACCTTGTGACCGTGTAGATCTGTTACTTTCAGTAGTTTTAGTCGTGGGGAGAAAAGTTTGGGAAACAATGGTTAAAGGTCATGGAAAAGCTCCTGTTAATGCTCCAGCAAGTTTCCCTGGAAGATAATACTGTGTGCTAATATTGTCAGATATTTCTACATGACTTGGCTCACTACATATCAGAAGTAATTTTGAATTCCGGGCTTTAACTTATACACTAAGTTGGAACAGAGTACTTCTATAATGTATTATTGAAGTTTTATTGAAGTAAAATATTTGCATACCTTTTCGCCACTACTTATCAGCCTAGTGGTGAAAAGTATCAAGTAAGTAGTAAGACTTAAGTATCTGTACTTTACTTTAGCATTGTGGTCCAGGTGTTTCAATTTGTGTGACTGGCACAGAAGTATACGTGCCAATCAGACCTTTTGAAACACCTGTGTTGGTCCCCGATGTGGCAGCTATGGGACCACATTTAAAACTCACAGGTAATACTAATTACTTGTAATAGAGAATTTCTGCATTGTGGCATTGGCGGTGATACGGAGCACTGTATAACAAAGTGTGCTAATGTTGTGATTGTGGTATGGTATTGGTACTTTTATGGAACCTGTACTTGGAGTAGCTGATAACAGAGTTTGCCAGTGTGATTACTGTGCGTCTCGCTGCGGCTCACAGCCTCTCCACTTTTATCAGCCGCTGCCAAGAGCCCTGTGGAGCAGAGATGGAACAAGTTGTCTGGAGAAAAATAAAGAACAAGGAATGGAGATTATAGAACACCACCTTTGGGTTTGATATGCTAAAACTTTCCTTTTTGTGAGACAAAAAACTCTTATCTGCCACCTTTTAAGATGAAAAACGTTTTGTATGCTATACTGTGCTTCGTTCTTTGCCCTAAAAAAATAAAGAAATAAACGTCATGCAGCCTCTTTGGCAGTGTCAACTGGTAACCCTTTCTGACAAAAGTGCTTACTCTTATATAATAGTAAAAAAAAAAAGTATAATACAAGTAAAAAATATTATAATAAATAATATTATAAACTGTGTTTCTGATGGATCCAATGTAGTTTAAAGAGAACAAGAAGTCTGTGTATGTGTATTTGTACAGGATATATATATATATATATATATATACTGTATATATATATATACTGTATATATATATATACTGTATATATATATATATATACTGTATATATATATATATACTGTATATATATATATATACTGTATATATATATATATATATATATATATATATATATATATATATAGAGAGAGAGAGAGAGAGAGAGAGAGAGAGAGAGAGAGAGAGAGAGAGAGAGAGAGAGAGAGAGAGAGAGAGAGAGAGAGAGAGAGAGAGAGAGAGAGAGAGAGAGAGAGAGAGAGAGAGAGAGAGAGAGAGAGAGAGAGAGAGAGAGAGAGATGGATTCCTGCCCAACAGTGATGACTATATGGTCTATAATGTATAATGTTTATTGTTGTCAGACTCAATTATGGGTGATGGCGTGTGACAGGGAGGGATGAGGAATACAACATTATCTAGTCAAAGAGTTGTTGTTGTTTGCCTCCAGGATGTGTGATGTGGGGAAATGGATGAAAAATGGATGTTGTTTTTGTGGTGTTGGCATCCTGGAGATGCACTGATGAGGAACCGATGGGAGGTGAAGAGACACAGCCAGACAGAGTCACTGCATCTACACTATACTTCCATCTGTATTATATATATATATATATATATATATATATATATATATATATATATATATATATATATATATATATATATATATATATATATATATATATATATATATATATATATATATATATATATATATATAAAATTATACGTGATTCCCTTGGGGAGGTAAACTTATGGCCGATCTACTTGGTAAATGACAGTGGAATAATAGAGGAGATCACTGTACAGTACTGTAAGAATACTGACTACTATAGCTTACTGTATATATCAGTTACCGTGGAACACAATTGCCCTCAGATGGAGGAAATAATCCTTTGCACTGACTTTAAATCTCAATGTGCACAGTGGAGGCAGTTGAACATGTGAAGCATAACTGACAGAAATTGTGCAAATAGCTGCAAATCTGCTCAAATAAGTCAGCTGGCAGAACACTCAGAGGAGCCGACCTGATAGTCCACAGCAGGGGAGCTGCTTTGATGTCATGGCCAAGTGACAACATATCACATCAGCTCAGAAATGTTTTCAACAAAATTATAAAGATGTATCCTGGCTGTGTGGAAGAAACCATCCAACCTTGTTTTATATTTGTTGTTGTTTTTGTTTTTCCGACCCTATACGTCTGCTTCACGTTTTGGCCTATAACCATTGAGCCGGGCATGGCCAATTTAGCATATCAAAAAACACAGCATAAATTCTCTATCGGGTCATATGATCGACAACAAGTATCAGTCAGAATTTACATATTGAATTCCTCTCGGCTACATTGGCTTCCAAAATACCCCCGTCTTTGCTCCAAATTCAGAAATGATGCAAATGAATTTGTGAGTGTGACAGTAACTCAGTAACTGTCTATCCATATTGTTGGCCTGCAAATTGCCTTTGTGTCCAGAATGGACACAGGCCTGGGTAGGTCAACCAGCCTGGCAAAGAGTTTATGTTTTGATTTTGCTCACGTCTTTTCCTTTGAGGGATGAATAACTAAATAAGCATGCATAAGACTTGTGCACAAGGTTGTTATCGGAACAGAAAACAAATGAAAGTGGGGATAATTTGTTCCAAAGTGTAGTCCCGCTGGTTCTGGCCAGGCAGATAATGGAGCCAGTGCCTGTGAATGAGTGCTCTGTGTCAGAGTCAACGTGACATTTACTCTTTATCCATCTGGACAACAACATGAGTCACTATGGCAGCCTGTACCTGTATAATTACAGCACTGCCTGTTCAAAATGGCGTGCTAAAATGAGCGATGTATTGGACGAGAAAATTACCCGCTGCTTGGGGAGGACTGTGCAGCCATTACCAATGTTTAGGGAGTTCTGTAATCATGATTGATTATGCCCGTTATCACTACAGTATGCGCTGACACAAATTGATGTATGTATGGTTGAGTGGGAATTCTAGATTGTACGTCTTCAGACAGGACTGTAAACACAGATAGGGAGATAGTGGAATTCATTTTTATAGTGCTTTCCGATGCACATCGTGCATAGATTGCTTACTGAAACAGCGAACAGTCAATGGCAGCGCCCCACTTTGCACATTCACACACAAATGGCTCAAGAACACTTCAACACAGGGATTGAACTGGCTGCTCTGCTGTAGTGTTGTTTTCATCAAGCCTGATTTTAACTATAATGACTTTGTCATCGCCTCTTTTTTTAGGACTAAGGACAGATAGAATAAGGCAGCAGTAGGATTTAAAAAGGTAAAAGAAATATTCAATACGTTGGTATTGGTACTGAATTCGAAGCAATAGAGAAGTCCCCTAAAGCCACACTTCTCGTGTAGATTGAAATGCACTCAGCGCAAAGAAAGACAAAAGTGTTCACAGAGATGGGCAAAATATTCATGAAATAATTGACTTGGCGGTTAAATGCAAACGCTATTTGGGGCATGCCGTGGCCCCGAGGACCCCCAATGAGGATGGAGGAGTTGCAGCCGTGGCCTACATGCCCCACGCAGGGAATCTAATGAGCTTCAGTAGGAACACTTACGTCCTGTGACTCACAGGGCACCGTGAGGCTGCTTTCCAGTGATTTACATGTTGTTGTTCGGCAGAAACCTCTCATCTAAAATATACATTATATTTTACTCTTTTTGTATTTTAACGCACTGCTACTTGGTCACACTACAGCGTAACACAATAATCAAACAGTAGCAGATCCACAAGCTCAAGCTATACTATGCTCTTTTAGAATTTGAATCCTGAAGAGTAACTTATTTGGACACGAGGTTTCCACATGCAGAGACAGAGACGGTGTTAAATCATCTGTGAATGCGTAATAGTGTAACAGTAAAGGAGCAAATTTACATAAGAGCAACAGTGCTTTACTTGAATACCACTACATTTCTAGGAAAAATGCATTCAAAGAAAACATATTTATATACATTTTTTAAATCCTTGAGTATTTTTCTAAGTAACTACATAACAGTACGCCTACTTTTTAAATGCTTACTGCAAATGGGGTTCGAACATAAGGTCCACAACATTGACACTTACATGTGGCACTATGGCTTTACTTGTCACCTGTTGAGCAGGTACTGTCCTGGTCAGTGTGCCGTGGCACAGCACCTATTGAACACACTGGTCACTGTGCCGTGGCACAGCACCTATTGAACACGCTGGTCACTGTGCCGTGGCACAGCACCTATTGAACACACTGGTCACTGTGGCCGGGCACAGCACCTTTTGAACACAACCGGCCTTCCCAGCGAGGTAAAAGACAGACGGGGGGCATTATGAGACGTGCTTCATTAAAAGCGTCCGGGGCTAATGGCCTCTCTTTAGCGTCGGATGGTGATGCCGCGGCTCTCGCCTCCGCAGACATCAGCGCTGCAGCCTCAGCATCACTTAACTTCGCATTAAGCTCCAATATATGCTGCACTCTGAACTGCAGCCATCAAAGGGGAAACCAGTCAGCATGTTAATGAAGGCAACCACATTCTTTTCCTCTTAGTAGCCCTTTAATGTCTCCAGCAAAAGGAGCTCATGTGAGCTTCGCTGAAGGACGGGTGATGAAGAGGAAGGCAGGTAAAGCAGCGACCATTCTCGTTTTCACTGGAGTATGTGATATCTGACATCACCTGAAGCCATTCCAGAATTACGATAGTAATATTCCTTTGCATGATGGAATAGGCTATAATTAAGTAAGTTTCTGCTTTAATGGATAAATAAACCGAATATTTCCGAATGTTAGCCTGGCGTTTAACATGCAGACTGCTGTCAGACCCCTGGCGTTTTACAGTACAATGAACCGCAGGTGCCTACGCAAGATGAGGCAATTTGAAAATATACAGTAAACCAGCCTTTGCCAGCGATTTTGAGTGCTCTTAATCCAGAGCGACTTATAGTAAGCAGGAACAATACAAGGTAATACATCAAATACAGTACATACAGTACATCAGAATCACAAGCAGCAAGCTAAGAACCTAGATCTGTCTAACTGTAGTGTAGATTATCTGTGCAGTGAAGCTATGAATATACATAGAGTGCTATACATGCTACATCTACATCAAATGATATGTTATAAATCTAATAAAATGCTGTCCCTTTGCTTTGCCTTACGATTGAGTCGCCCTTCCAGGCAGTGTGGTGCAGGAAGGAGACAGCCAGATCATGGGAAGTAGAGTTGAACTCTGGGTAATGGTGCCTGGCGGCTCTGCTCTCTCGGTGGTATTGGCATGTCACTTAGCGTTTTGTATCTCCAGAGGAAATACACACATTTGTGCCATTCAATTGGACCACCGGCCTGCAGATAAGTGGTGTTTTACAGAGGTTCACAGAGGCCAGACACTGTACTAACACACAAGACACACAACCATGTCGTGTGTGCGTGCCACCGCATGTGTGTGTTGTACCTGTACGTTAACTCTTGTACAGAGTGTACAGATGTAATTTTGTGAATTCTCAGAGTTAATTGAAAACTTAGGATTGAACCGATTGGTGTGTATACTGTAATTTGGGGTGCTGCCATGTTATGAAACGGTGGTCTGTGGCCTAATGCAACTGGGGCTCCCTTGAAAAAAATCACTCGCTTAGTGTTCTGTATCTCCAGAGGAAATACTATAGATCCATTATACCATTCCATTACACTGCTGGCCTTCAGATAAGTGGTGTATGTAGCCATAGAACACTGAGGTCAAACACTGCAATAACACACACAATCGTGCTTTTTTCCTTTATTTTTTCAAGTGTAGAGGATTCATTTCACTCTCTCCAGTGCAACAAAATAGGAGCTTTCAAGCTGTCTGTGAGTCAAACAGCAATTTGAGTAAAGCTGCTATTATTAATGGATATTAATCTGCTTCTGGTCTGCTCAAAGAGCACACATTATGTATTATTCCGTTTTATCTCTGTCTTTATGCAACTGATACGGGAAGGAAATAAATATATAAACCAGTATGATTTGTATGAAGTGTGGAAGTGCAGGAGACCAGCCGGCAGAGGCGGACAAAGTATACTCAACCACAGTATCTGTACACAACAAAAGGTGAAAAAGTTGCTAGGTCAACTGTAAATAAAATTAAGTTCATATACAGAATTGTTGCGTGCTGTCAGATGGAAATTTCGCAAAACTGGATCCAACGCCATTATTAGTAACAATCTTTTGTTCATGCTTTCCATTAGTCCAATCATAATGAACCTGCAGAGGCAGCTTGTAAAGCACATATTGGGATTTGTGACACTATGGGCACTTTACCACAGGGGTATGTTGAACTGGTTCTGATCTTTTTTTCCCTGCCTAATTTTTAACCAAATTAACTCCTGATTTGCCATTGAAATAGATCTACGTCTCCCGTTATCATTATGAAATATAGTTACGACTGATGCCTCTTACGTTGAGCTACGTCTCTCTACGCCGCTTACCGTCGCTGGTTTGATACGATCCCCATGCTAACAGCAGCGTGCAGCAACCGCATATTACATTGACGTACCATAATAAGGGACGGACCAACCGGAAACCGGTTACCGGTGTCACCAACTAACTTGTCCGTCGGGAAACATGGACCGAAATATGAAATATGACTTAAAAATCGCTGGCACTGGCTACCTCAAAAAATATGAAAAAGGGCTGGCACAGGGTGAGTTAATTGGTTCCAATCCCTAAAATCCCTTTGTTTCGCAAACCGGAAATAAACGCAGTGGAGGTGCCACAATTCAGGCTGGCAGATCACATAAAGCATCATGAAGAAATAAAGAACAGAATCAGTTCTCAATCCAAAGTTCTGTAGGTGGCAAATCAGCAAATGGCATTCAAATATATAAAATAAAGATTGATCTGCCTATATAAGGCTATATGATCACTTTTAGCGATCATATACCGGTAGCCTTCATTAAATCCTTCATTCAATCAGTATAAGTGTTGATGTTGTCTTATGATCATACAATACAGTGGCGATCTTTACTGCATGGCCTCAACACATTTGACATACTGTATTTAATCCAGTTTTGCTGTTTGAATGATCAGTATTCTGCCATGCTGACAGAAAGATCTGCCCCAGTGCATATAAAGATATAGAGTAGGTTCAAGGTTCAAGGTTAACTTTATTGTCCCTCACGGGAAATTGGTTTGCAGCCAGGAAGTAGGAAGCCGGAGAGAGGGAGAGAGAGAGAGAGCGAGAGAGAGAGAGGGAGCGAGAGCGAGAGCGAGAGAGAGAGAGAGAGAGTCACAGAATGAAGACAACCTTCTCACAGGATATAGTCCAAATAATCCATTCCAAACTTTTGCCCAATGTTCCCCCCAGAATAGGGACGCTGGGCTAGAAGAACTCAGTGATGTTTGCTTCAGGCAATTTCAATGTACTAGACAAGTATTAAGTGCCATCGTCAGCACAGCACAGCTGTTTGATACCAGACATGTGGCATAACGACATGTGAAGTGCTGGTCAGCATAGCGTATATGATGATGATTATGATGATGTGTCCTTTGTCACAGATTCTGCCTTTTGTGTTCTACTGTACTGCATGACACTCTCTGTAATGATGCTGACTATCCCATATGGAAAGTTACAGTAGGCTATATGCTAACTCTTGAAAGTGGCACCTTTCATACAAGCCACTTTACAAAATAATACTGTGGACCTTCTGTGGTATCTATCTGTTTTGTATGTCATATATGATTCTTATAAATTACAAAATATGTTTCACTTTACAAAAATACTATGCATATATAGATTTTTTGAATGTCATATTATTCTTAAAATAACAAAATTATATACAATATGTTTTATATATGTTTCACATTCCTTCGGGGCACAGGTGTCCACCAGCTCAGGTCACATCACCCTGTGAGGGCAACAGTCGCCCCCACACTGGTGGTGACTCACCACCGTAAGATGCTGATATGTTTCACCTCTGCGGGTGACGTAAAAGACGGACAAAGGTGCGAACGGACAGACGTACAGATGAACGGACGGACAGACAGCCAGACAGGGGGTGAAACATGATCACCACCTTGCAGTGGAGACAAAAATACTATGGACGTTATATTAACTTTTTTCTCTTATATGAGGATTGTATGAAAGGTGCCGTTATGCAAGCATAACGTTTTTTTTTTTTTTTTTTTCATATGGAAGTAAAAGTAAAATGGAGAGAGAGAGAGAGAGAGAGAGAGAGAGAGAGAGAGAGAGAGAGAGAGAGAGAGAGAGAGAGAGAGAGAGAGAGAGAGAGAGAAAGAGAGATGCCATAATATCTCAAGAACAGATTTCAAGTTGTGCTATTGAATCTGTCAGCAGGAGGCATCTCAACAAACACTGTTTTCAGTTGTTGGTGCACAACCAGCACACCATTGAGCAATTTGGGATTCAGTGTTTTGCTCAAGGACACTTCGACATGTAGACGCGACAAGCCCGGTTTTGAAGCCAGCTTTGCCCTCCCCTGTGAGCCATAGTCACCCACGTTGTATTTTTGCCGATGGATTCCCATATTGATTGGAAAACATGATGGCTCATCTATTTTGCATTGCATTTTGGCAGAATGCCGTATCATTCTTTTGCTAGTTCATCAAGTTTACTGCTCTGCAATATGTCAGCTGGAGATACACACTATATACAGTAGATTAGGTTAAGTTAATTAGCTTGATTTTATTGTAATAAGATTGTAGTCCTCTTAATGGAAGGAACCCAGTATAAGAGCTGGACACAGTAGAGTCATGGAGGAGGCGTGAAAGTGTCAGGGATACTGTAATGTTTGTTCAGTAACACAGGTTCTCCATTTCACTCCAGTAAATAGAAAATCCATGTTCAGTTTGGGATACCAATGTCTAGAAATGGAATGTGTCCATTTGGTTCCATGCTGTACTGAACACGTGGAACCTACATAGAGCACTTTACTAAAAGATCTTGATCTCCTTCAATCCAGTTAATAACTTGCATGAAAAAGATCCCATTGAATCAAGTTGATGACTTTATTGAACAAGATAATATCTTGTTCAATCGATCATTCAATAAACAAGATTTATTTTTCTTCCCACGGCCACTCCAGGGCTCTGTACTGTATCATACTACTATAGAAGTAACAGAGACGTTGAGAACAGCAGTTTGCTCGAGGGTTTGCTGGGTTGAGTCATCCATATAATGTAACTATAGATAGAAGATGCCAAGCGGAGATTCCTGAATCAATGACACGGAAAACACACAGAATGGCATTATGTTGTTTATAACATCAGATATGCTCAGTGGTTTCCCTTGTACTGCGTGGCGTACAGTCAAACACCGCCATTCCACGTTCCTGAGTGCATTAGAGCGCCGGGATGCCACTAGTTGCTATTAGCCAGGACGTTGTCAGGTGGAAAATATAACATCTCAACGACTGAGTGATTGAGTTTGCCCCTCCCACATACTATATCTCCAGAAACCATCCAACAGATCAATACAGACGTATTGCTGAGGCCAAGTGTTATGCCAACTGAGAAGTCTGTGTGCACGGCACAAGTACACCACAAAATATATAGGTAATTCATTACTGTCCAGCACTGGATATATATATATAGGCCTGTTGCTTGGATGTCAGATGTGTTCTCATTCTTCATTATATAGTATTGATCATACGTTTGTCTTTCCCCAGTATGACAGAGGGCCTTATCTGCATTTCAGCAAAAAAAAAAAAAAAGTCATTTCCAATGGAGAAGTAAAATGAAGTTTAATGACTACATGCACATCAGTGTGAAGGATGAATGCTGCTTATACAGGCTCGAATGAATAACCCCCATGCAAAGAAAATGCTGAAAATGACAATCTAGACCCCATGTGTATACGTTTTTCTACCCCTATACGAATGACTTACTTTGCTATGCTGTTACTTACTGCAATTTTGTTTGCTTAAGGTTATCCTTACAGCAAGTGTCTCTGATTGCTTTATAAATGTTGACTCATTGAAAAGTATTAACGAGAGCTTGCTAATTAAATAATAACTGCCCAGGATTCATTGGATAACAAGCAGTTGACTTCTCCTTTATAGCCTAACATATGACTCCTTGTTACTGAAAATGTGCCGCCATTGAAGTGAAGGTTGATATTCTTTTCATGGAGGTATAACTCACTAGTGTGTGATGCATATTCATGCCAACAGCAATTATACGCTGGAAGGGCGGCATGTGCCAGCCCACATCTTATGTCTTAGCTTCATGGACCGTGCGTTTTGACTCTTGCCATCCCGGCGATGCCAGCCGTCATCTGCTGCTGCTGATAAGGTGAGAGGCACATTGGAGCGTCTCTGACGTGAATCCAAGTGGAGGTTTTATATTTTACTTTCATTGTGCGAAAATGTGAACCTGTATGGCTGCGGAGGGCAGATGGAGATATGGACGCTCACAGCACGGCACGTTCAGGGAAGGCCTTGGATGGATTGTGGCGTCTATGCCAGAATGCTCCGTACCAGCACCAGGTGTCACATGAACGGATCGTCCCAGAAACGTGGTCATCTATGGGGGGCAACGATGGTACACAGACAATCAAGGTCAGAGAGAGAACGATGAGGTTGGCAGGGCACGGTGTCAGGGAAAACATGAAGGCTCGGCACAATTAATACTCGGACCAGCCGAAAAGTTGCGACATTGAGGGGTCAGAAAACTGAGCTCTCGTGAGGGCTGTTGTTACCTGAAAGAGGGACAAAAGAGACATTTTCATTTTTTTCCTGAGAGTGTACAAATGTTTGTATTTGTACACTCTCAGAAAAATGGTCCTAAAAGAAAAATCACTGTGAAACACAACTTCATGGTAGAGCTGCCATTGGACTTATCCCATGGACGCGGAGTTTGCGACAGCGTAACTCTGTCTATACTCAGGGCCGAGTATTATTTGGGCCGAGCCCTCCTGCTACCATGTCAGGCGACCTCAATGGTGGAAGAGCTACTTATACCTTTTTTGAATCTACAAGTTCACAACGTGCTGCGATGCATTGTCCTGGGACGGGAGCTCACCGTTCTACTATTTTTGAAGAGAGATGTATAACATGGTGGCATAAGTAGTTAATGTTTTGTTTTAATAATGAAAAATGTGGAGTGCCAGTGGAGTCAAATCTACATTACGTGAGTAAATAGTTATGCGATGGTAAAGCACTTAGTTTTGCAGTGGTGGAAAGTTTACAGCATCGCAGAATCAGGTCAAAACCATTTATTTCCATTGCGACGAGTCACAATGGAGAACAGCCCACAGTTGATTGCAGTGCCATCTGCTTTGCATTATATCCATCTATCCTCCCTTCAAAACCACCACAGTCACTACAACACCAATTACTCTCTCTCTCGCATGCACGGACGAGCACGCACACATACGTACTCATGCAGGCACGCACCCACACACACACACCAATTACAACACCAATCACAAGCAACTGAGGGAGGGGAGAGGAAAAGAATTACAGGAAAATACAAGAACCCGAGAAAGACCGTCTCGCTGGTGAGTGACTGAAATTACTAAGTATTAGGTTGGACACCGACCATCAGCTTCCAGGAATTGCAAGTTACAACTACACATATAACTACACCCACCGCCAGCTCCCCCAGCCCATCTATTCATACCATCACCAGTACTTACAGTGGATCTTGCTGAACGCAATACAATGACAGCTGGGATCGAACCATGTGGTCCAAAGGCGAGTGCTTTGAATGAATGACTGAGCTAACATGCGCTGAAAATAATGCAGAAATACTGTCGCGAATCTACTTATAATAATCATTATGCCTAATGGCACATTTTAATACATGTAAAGTAGTCAAACACAGGGCCGGGTATAAAATTTCCTAATTGGGGGGGGGGGGGGGGGGGGGGGGGGGGGGGGGGGGGGGGGGGGGGGGGGGGGGGGGGGGGGGGGGGGGAGGAGCCTAGGCATTTAGGGGGGCATTGCCCCCCCCATACCAATGCCTTGATCTGGCCTTGGTCAAATATGTGCAGAGGAGGCATGCGTGGTACACTGGGAGGAGGGATGCTGCAGATAGGGGGAAGGCCAAAGAGAATGTTTGTGGATGCAGTGAGAGAGGAGGGAGTAGGCAGTAGTCACTGAGGAGGATGCAGAGAACAGACATATATTTGTGGAACGTGATTAGCCTGGCAGGACCAGCCTCATTTATGAATGTCACCGGCAACTGAGTTCTGGATAGGCACTGCTTGACTTGAATTTCCCTGACGTCACCTGTTGACGTCAGCGCTGTTGCTTCTGATTCGATGTTGTTCCAATTAAGGTAAACTGTTGTTGTTTTTTCACACCAAACAAATCAGAAGCCTCGACAGTATTTCAACCTTCATAAGCCACGCCCACTCGTGGACATAGGCTCCTTGCCAGAAGTTGAATTTCAACTTCAACTTAAAGCTGTCTGGTATCCAGGCTAGTTTGTGATGGAAACTAGATGAAAACTAATGAAGAAGAAGGAACCATCTAATTACAGACGTAGTAGTAGATGTAGCCTACTTGAACATCATCTGTGGGGTGGAAACCTTACATGTCAAAACCTTTCAAGATTAAAGTTAAAAATAGTAGATGGACAAGCTCAAAAGGTGCTGCGTTTAGAGAATGTAGATCTGCCATTTGTGTGATACTTTTGTGTGGGCTGTATATAGTCAAGTAGGGAGTTCATTTAAAATCAATGTAAAACCACAATAAGCAGAGTTATTATACAAAGATAACTAAGAGGTTACAGTGATGATATGTTCCACCACTGCTCTTTGAGCCCCTCGGTTGTCACAGTTCACCTTCCTGTTTCTACTTGGTGGGTTGGATTAGATGGATGCGACCGCATCGCCGCTCCTTCTTATAACGCCATGCATTTTTAAACAAGCGGGGGCTCATTTCCAACGTCTCCAACCTGCTGTATTGTAATAAGGAACAGATAGTGCTGTGTTGGCGCTTTGTATCGATTCCAGACCCGGTTTCCTCCATTGTGATTCATGACAGAACCCTGGCATCGCTAAATATTCAACTAAAGTAACTCTTTTGTGTCGGTGAGTGCATTGTAACGGCATCATGTTTTAGTAAGCAAGGTACTTTTACTTTATTTGAGCATTTCCACTGTTATTTATTTCCTTTATATCTCTACTACCTCTTTGAGGCAGATATTGTACTTTTGAAGGTTTATATGATTATGTATTGATTATTAGTAAAACACTTGTGCCCTGTGTTATGCTTCGATCCTTTCAAAAGCAGCCCATATTCAAGCTCACAAAGGAAGCATATTATTTTGACACCAATACTTTTTTACTTTTACTCAAGTGAAGACGTATTAAACATTAGACAGCTCAAGTAAAAACGTATGACTACTTCTTCCACCACTGCAGGCTTTTCTCGTTTTTGTTCATTGACTGTGTGTGTAACTGCTTTGTCGCGTGTGTAAACGTTATTAAAAGTAGATCAAATGCAAGGCGGTATTCCTCCAGCGATATTAGCACCCCTCGCAAAACACATATTACATCCCAGTATAGGCTTGTGCTAGCTTAGCATGATGCAATTACCCCTTCTTCACCCAATATGAGCCGTGTGTCTGCGAGAAGCAGATCGCAATAACTCTGCAGGAGGAGAGGAAAGAAAGACTAGTGAATATTTTATCACCTCTGCATATTGTCCTGCCAACTCAAATTGTTTTTAGTCTCAAAACGCCTGTGGCAGCCTCATCCTTCACATCGGCGCCTCCTGTGGTGAGGAGTTGTGCTGCGTGCAGGGTTTCATATGGCACTCATATTAAATTATTCAAAAACCATGTCAAGGGGAGTGTCATAGACTCTTTTATTTCATGCACATGTGTACACATGCACATGTGCACACACATCTGAGCACACACATCTGATAAAAAAATATGTTAAACGCATCATGTCTTTAAAGGTGCTGCTGTGAACTGTAAATTAAGTGTTTTTTTTTACTTTGAAGTTTCAGCCTGAAACGCTGATCTGAAGTTTCTGAACCAATCAGAGCTCGCATCCATTCAGGCTATGGGGCGCAAAGAGCAAGGGACAGCTGTATGAGCTATATACTACATGCGATGCATGAATGTTTACAAACGTTGGTCGGCTCTGCCGCTGAACTTCTATGTGGCTTATTTCTATGTGTTCAGATACGTTGTATATTCCAATGTGATGAGTGAGTTTAACAGGAGTAATACAAAATAAAACATACAATTATTTTTCTTTTGTGAGGACCATGCATGGGAAATTGCCTACTGTATGTCCCAGATTCTGCTATACTGTAATACGTTTGCCCCTCACAAGTTTAGCATGCACGCATGCGCACACACTCCAGACAGTCTGCTGTTCCGATCATGTTTATTAGGAGTGTTGTACATTTCTGCTTCAACACACAACACTCAGAATGCAGAGGCAACTCACCAAAAATCATTTCAGTAGCAATTCCATATTTCCTTTGTTAAACACTTCATTATACACTTCAAATTCTGCTGGCTTACTGGGATACAATAAATACATAAAAAGTCCAGAATGCAGATTAGTGTCTTTTATTCTTTGTGTTGCCAAAAAAACAACACAAATCTTACATCTTGGGGGACAGGGGATCTTCCCTCTTATCGGACGGACATGTCCCTAGATAATACTTTTAGAACTTAGTTTTAGAACTACTGTGGTAGATGAGTTAAAAACTAGAAGCCAAAGGAACAACAACAATAACAACAACAACAAGTCTTCCAGAGGACTCCTCCATCTTGATGTTCTTGTACACTTTGGGTGACAGCCAGGCAGCCTCAGATGATCAGTGTATCTGTACCATACTTTAATGAGGGCAGGCTTTCTAATCTGACACGCACGCGCACACACACACACACACACACACACAGTAGCTGGGGGACATTAGGAAGTGGCAGCCGTGATGGAAAGTAATGGTGCTTTGTAATGGAGGGACACAGAGTGATATTAATGCTTGAGACAGTAGAGTGAGGATGCTTCTAGAAACCACAGCCATGATGCACTGTAGTTAGAGGATAGAGCTCTCATGAGTCATGGTGTGATCTTTGGTGCACTTTTTTCACCTCAACAGTGATGTTTATATCCGCTTACAGCCACTTAGCAAAATTAGTTGTTATGTTAATTCTTTTGGATGCTGGGTAATATTATAATAATAATAATTATTATTATTATATTATTAACATAACTAATCTACAAGTCCATATGTCAAAGTAATTTGTCAATTTAAAAACAAGACTGAGGTTCTACAACAAAATCTGATGTGACAATTAAGATGATTCTCATTCAGATGTACATAGTTTAATTAATTCATGTGTTTATTTCACTAGATTCACTAAGAAATGTACATTTGACTGATATGCTTCAAATGAGATGTGAAGCATGTTTACAGTATATGCTCTCATAGCTGGGGTTCATCTGAAAAGAAAAGAGTGGAACTTTCACTGGCTGTTCTATTGGGATGCAGTTGGTGTCAGACTGCAGGCTCTCGGTGTGAATACAGATGCATGGTGTTCATGGTGCCCCACACTGCTCTGACCTTTATGGAAATGTCAACATTATTCAGAACAGTATTACCCCATAATGGTTAAGAGAACAGTTTTTTTGGTGTGCAAAGCTAAACACTACATGTAAGTAACTAGACGTTTGTGCATCTTCAGCACGCTCACATCTAGAGAGCACTACACGATGTGTACGCACACACGCACGCATGCACGCACGCACGCACGCACGCACACACGCACACACACACGCACACACACACGCACACGCGCACACACGCGCGCGCACGCACGCACGCGCGGCAACAAAGGCACCTCCGCATACACCACAAACAGGTGCCTCAAAGAACAGAAGGCACTGCTAGGGGGTGTTATTGGTGAAACTAAATCAAATAAATACAGTGTAATTTTCATGCACGTGGAAGGGGAAAGAAGCAGTGGTGTAAATTAACTAAATGAACTAATTCAATCAAATTAGCCCTATATGGCCACCAGAAATGACAGAGACAAAGATTTTAGATTTCTATATAAAACAATAGCGTGGTGAAAATTCTTCACCCAAACTCTATTTGAGCCTTTAAACGGCCAAGAAGTTGGGACTCTTTCCGGTGGAAGAAAAGCATAGCCTGTCATGAATCCAGTTCAACCCAGAGGAGAGGTGCCTGGAAAGTAGTGCTGTATAGTTGGACTAATTCTGGCCTTCGAACGTTCGCTGGGAATTATAGGGCGAGCTTCGAAGGTTCGCTAAAAAAAAAAAGCAGCATGCTACCCCCCCCCCCCCCCCCCCCCCCGCCCCCCGCGCGGCTACTAACTATTAACATCGTGGATGTTGCCATCGGTAGATACGTTTTCTACTGCCCTGAGATGTGATTGACATCTGTGAATACACCAGTCATCACACCGCTCTCCTTTTCTCTCCTTTCTGATGAGACTGATCCGACAGCCACGGGTAACACGCTGTTTGGATTGCCAATACATGCTGTCCATCGGCTCGTTTAATTATTTGTTTGCTGTGAACGACTACGTGTCTATTATTGTATGTAGGCCTATAGGCTTAAGCCTGCTGCCCACCAGCCTGCTATGGTGGTCAGTGAACCATAACATCAACCTTAACCAAAGGCTGGTTTAATTATTTGTTTGCTATGAACGCCTACGTGTCTATTATTGTATGTATAGGCTTAAGCCTGCTGCCCACCAGCCTGCTCTGGTGGTCAGTGAACCACAAGACCAACCGCTCCGCGTGCAGCTCTATAGAGTACAGACGGAGTTGCGCAAACTCCGTTCACTTCCTAGAGCCAGTCTAATGGCGGATCGCCTACATAGACTTCTATTGAGAATGGGACACCTTCAGTGAAAACAATACACTTCTAACTGCAGTAACAGCGCGTTTCACAGCGAGTTTCTGACCCCTCAATGTCGCAGATCTACTAGATGGGGGGAAAAGTTAAATAAATAAATAAATGCGAATGGTTCGGCATCATTAATATTCGTTCGCGTGGCGACCTTAGCGAGCGAATGGTTCGAATCCCGAGCTTCGGTATACAGCCCTACTGGAAAGTGAATTTTAGTACAAAATGATTAGCTGATTAGCTGTTAGGACTAACTGCAGACATGAGCTATTTCCCTTCTGAGTGTGGAATGCGGGGAAAATTAAAGAAAAACACGTTCCATGTACCACTCTTGGTTTGTGGTCAGTGACAGAACCCCTTAGCTTTAAGCAAGAAGCCATGGGTCTTCATCAAGGGCTCACATTGTGAGCTTGTGCATCGGTTAATTCCTTGTGCCTCTGCTATTTTCCTGGACTTAAAAGGAGAAATGGGATGGAATCAGTAATATATTTTTTAAGCAATAGTGGTTTGTTAGTTACTGCAGGTTTCTTCTCCAGACCTTCAATCATTTAGATTTCCCCAGACAGACATAACAGCAGGCAGAGGTATTCTTTGATCGTCTGCCTACGTGAGACTCGAGCGGAATTGGTTTTCCCAGAGGCTGTGCTGTTATTCTCCTACAGTACAGTGCAGTACAGTATGTATGATATCCATACATCGATCTGAAGTTGCATAGACCGGCTCCCATGTGAGCATAACATGATATCATCGTTGCTGTCAGTTAGAAACCTTGTATGTCCAAAATGTGTTCCTCGTTTGGGCGAAATGAAAACTTCAAACATCAAAACTGTCAGAAGTCGGGTGTCACCTCCATGTACAGAACATCACGCCTCGAGTCACACCCTGTATATGTCAACCTGCCTCCATATATGGTTGTCAGTCCATCATGCCTTGTGACATGTCACACTCTGGAAGGAAGCAGCTGCAGCATCAATGTAGAAGCAATGTATATGGGGGAAAGGGGGGGGGGGATATCTATTATAATAATCTATTATATCTAATAATATTAATAATCTATTATAAAATAATATCTATTTTCTCTATTAAATCTATCATAAATCTATTTTGATTTATGGCTAAAAATTTGCCTCCATTTACACTAAGTAGAGCATTAGTTTACAGGAAAACAAAAAGCAATATGGTGACACATGGTTTCTTCCTGACAGAAACAAAGACACATTTTATCACCCGAGGGAAAGCTTGCAACAGCATTGTTAGGACAGTAGGACAAAGAAGAGAGATTCCAAACCACACATTGTCACATCATATGTTTGGTTTCAGGTGAGAGGGGGTGAAACGTTGTTTTCATGCACGCTCCGTCACGTTGTAGTGTTTTTTTACTCCATTGTATATTTCGATTATTGTATAGTAATTCTTGCCAATGTCGATTAGACAGACTAACGTTGCCTAATCAGATAGACGGACAGATGGGCAGAGAGATGGACGGACGTCAGACACTTGGGTGCAGTACTGTAAACATACTTTGTTACAATCTACACCTCACAATGTCAAACTGACACAAAGCTTTGGGAAATATTTTAAATGAAAGTAGCCTTTTTCTGAATGCTTCGGATTCCTTCCATCTGTTGTGTCTTTTTTATTTAAATAGACTGACTGCCAATTATCACCTGAAAATACAGTATAGCTTTTACAAAAAAAAAAGAAAACTCAACAACAAAGCTTCTTTTTCCAGAAATAACTTAATAAGCAATTTCACAAGCTGGTGCATCCCACGTTGGAAATGACAAAGACGTGAAGATTACATCTCGTTGAAAATTCACCCGAAAATCAGTGAGAATAAACAGTCAAGAGCCATGCAGAAAAACATCATCATCAGCAGCAATAGTTATTTCTCATTGCCACCTGCATCCCAGCATGCTCTCTGCCTGGTTATCCTATCAACAACGCTCTACCCAATCAGCACTCTTTGTGCCGATTATTCTGAGGGGATGTTATTGCCGCAGATTAGTGTTAATTTTGTTGACTAAGACTAAAGTATTTCTAAAGACGGAATTTGCTGTCAAAATGAACAATGCGGCAGAAAACATATTTCATACTTTGTCAGACTTAACCGCTTGTTCAGCCCAGTCTCTTGGGGCTCTATAGCATGTTGTCTTCTGTAGTGTGTGGAAATTGTAGTGTTGTGAGCTTGTTCATTTGCTATTTTCACCCTCTAGGTGAAAAGAGTCATGTTCAGTTCTGAGAATGTTGGAAGTGATGTGTGGGTGCTTGAGACACAAGGATCACTCTTTCACACAACCCCTATTCATTGTAAACTGTTTGGTGAGTTGTTTCTAGTGCAGTACTGTTGTGCAGTAGCCAATACTTCCTATGGTTTACCAAGATATGACCATTATAATATGAACCAATTCATATTATAATGGTGTACGTGTACTTCAGTCAGCACAATAGAGACAGAGAGAGAGAGAGATAGAGAGAGAGAGGGTGTGTGAACCACATATTGTAAAAATCGAATTAAATAACACATTCTGCACCTTAGACAGCTTATTGGGGATAGTACACACACAGATACAGTATGTGTAGGTCTTCCATTATTAAAATGTAGAACTATTTTCATTGTAATGAAAACAAATTTTGTCCTGACGATATTCAAACCACGACAGCATGTGAAGTGAACCTCCTCACTGATCTCTTCCTGTGGCTCCCTATGACTGACTGACTGACTGACTGACTTTTTACTGTCAGTCAGGCTGGTTGGGGTAACAAACTAGCCAGTAGCAGCGCAATCATCCCTTCAGGCTGTGGGATGTCATTCCTCCAGGCTATGGAGATTTCCAATGAACGCCCCTCAACATTATTTTTACACAGTCCAGACAGTCCTACTCTGACAGAATTTCTTTGAACTTTGAGTGAACACATGTAAACAAACGGACCCTTGCAAGCCGTTTGGTTCCATGTGTTCACTCTCTTGCCCTTTTATTCCTGGAGGCTCAGTGTGTCGCTGAAGGCAGCTGGCGCAATATGTGCAGTTAAAAGAATGAGTGGAGCAAAGACTTCAGAGGACATATGGTTGAGGGCGACATGAATACTACCTGCTGGTGTGTCTGTAGCTGTGCTGAGGACAAACAGGGCAGGGCAACATGAAAGGTGTGGAGTTCAGAGGCCAGGGGATTTCACTGGTTTTATGTCTGAAATAAAAACTCTAAGACATGGAAGTTGTAGACCTACATTCATCTATAAACGTCAGGCATATCGTGAGCTGAAATCTAATTCACCCTTAACTATGAAAATCTGGCAGGCATACTTCAAAAGGATTCAAAATATATTTTTGCGGGGCTTGCCGGAACCGGATGATCTCTCTGTGGACAAAATTACTTTTTATGAGTGCTAAACGTTACCCCACCAGCTGGATCTAAGGTCAAGGAACCTGAATGGATTTTCTCCACAGTCCACACATCCTCATTTAAAGACTTTGAAATCCATCCTTGTATTTATATTTTGTACCATATTCTGCTGCTTGAGTTTGGGACAGAAACATAATATGATTGAAGGAATAAATAACTTAATAACTTGAAAGTGAAATATCCCTTTAGTGAAATGCAGCTACAGATGTCTCATTCGAGGGCTTCAGAGAGCCTGTCACACAGAACAAAAAGAGTATAACGCAATGCAGGAATATTGTTTTACAACCATTAAAGCATTGGTGTGTCTTTTATTACTGTTAAGTGCAATTGTGGCCGGGCTTCTATTGGCCAATCTCCCAGGAATGTGTTGGATTGCAGCATAGTGTGCTTGCTCATACAGCTAAACTTCCCACCTGGCGCACGCACGCACATACACACGTCTCACTGCAGCAACACCAGGTGATGGAAACTTCTAAGGAAAGTATTCCAGGCTCTTTACCTGCTTCCAACAACAGAACAGATATACTACACAATGCTCAACAGCCTTTTTTAATGGGCTTTCAATGTATTATTTCTTCCAGACCAAGAACCAATGGGAAAACAAAGACTGAAAAACTGCATAATCACCCAGATCAGTGTAGCAAGAGAGACACAACTATGTCCTTCTCAGTGTTGGGCAGTAACGAATTTTACATTACATATTTATTACTGTAATATTATTACTTTTGCTCCAAAAAGTAAGGTAACGAGATTACTCTGCAAAAATGGGCAGTAAGTAATGCATTGCTTTGCAAGTAACGCCAAGTAAAATGTTTTTGTTGCATGCAAAAATAGAACAGATTTACAAGCTATCGACAGGTACTGTAACAACAGAGATGTGCAATAGATTGTAGATCCAGTCCACACGCTGCATCCTGCGCAGTTATGTACACTACAAATCGCTTGCTGCTTTATTTTGTATTTTATTTTTAAATACAAGACCTCAACTGTCTTTGAAAACAATTGTGAAAAAGTTTAAAAAAAAATCAAAGAGACAAAGAGACTATTATTCCAATAAATTGGATTCAGTTCTAAAAAGATCTCGCTAAACAGATTATGTTGTACATCTCTATTTTTTCAAAGGTGGTAAAGTAATAACGTAATATGTAATATATTACTCTTCGATTCCAGTAATAAGTAAAGTAATGATATTACTTTGTCTAAGGGGTAACGAGTGAAGTAAAGAAGTTACTTTCCTAAGTAATATTGACCAACACTGGTCCTTATGAACTCTTCTCTACACCGGAAACCCCACCCGTCCAATGGCAGCGTTCCATTCATTCACACAAGATGTCAGTCATGTCACTGTGTCACACGTGTTCAGGCATCTATCAATCAGCTCTTCAGCACCACTCACTCTGAGCCCTGGGTGGAGAAGCAAGCTAGCATGGTCGCCACCTCTGGGACTCAACTGGGACAGTGAAAGTTCATAGGGTGTGCTGTGGGTGGCGGTGGCCCCGTAGGGGCTTAGTGTGCGGGCTTAGGGTGGGGGCTGTGTAGCATCCCAGGTGCTATAGTGGTGGAGGAGAGACCTCCCAGCATGCCTCAGGGCGCGCTTATGTTGTGTGTTGTTCTGTTATTGTGTCATCGAGGTTGATTATTTGCCATGGGAATGAGCATGGGGGGAATTTATGTGTTATTTATGATTTATGTCAAGGTTGTGTTCATTTAATCATTTCCTTTAATGTTGTTATTGTTCCGTTGTTGTGTTATTGTGGGGATTATTATTAGCTATGGGAATGTGCCGGCAGGGAAATAATGTGTGTTGTATGATTTACGACATTGGATTCATTTGATCATTTATTTTATGTCTTTGTAAGTAGTAGTATGCCGAGCAAGGAGTTGTTTCGGTTTCTGTGGTGTGAAGCAGCTTGAAGTACAAGTACATCCCTTGGACACAGGTACGTGGAGAACTCGCTGGTTTTCCAACTTGCTAGACGCAGCAGGAATGCTAAAGTCCAAAAACCAAAGTACCAAAATAATGTAATTAATTATTAAAGCATATCCTGAAATATGATTGTTACTATACCATTGGTACTGGAAAAACCTCACATCAAAAACTGTTTGTAGGCATATCTACAAATTTCCAGTCTGTGGATCTAATCTATTGGTTCATTTATGGATTTTATAGGAAGAAATATAATTTTTAAAAACAAAAGGTAAATGATATTATTTAACCATTTCAAATGTTTATAAGACTGTATGACTATTTAACCAAAAATAACACATCTTGCCTCGTAAGTCACACTCTTGCCATTTTACACCCTAAAAGGGATGAGATCTGCATGATCCTTTTCAATTAGGACTGGCGATATACCAGATGTGTCATGATGAAAAAAACATAGTCATGTGTTTAAGGAGGTGATGAAATCGAGATGAGTGATTTCTTCCCAACAGCAACGACACCAAGTAACCAAGTAAGCACAATGGGCCTGGAGGAGAAACTTCTATTTCTGACTATGCATGGGTTATGTTATGTATAATCAGTGGTGGATAGTAACTACTTACATTTACTTCAGTAGGCTACCGTACTCACAGTATGTATTTATGACACATGAGCTTAAAGATCAGCTATTTTCCAAGTGCACTGATATAGAAAAAGAAAATGTACTTCATCATTTTGACTTTTTAACACTAATTCTTATATTCTTAAACTATTATATTTACTTGAGTACTTTGTCCACCCACTAGTTATATACTGTCTCCATGAACCTGATTTGAACACACTATTCCACTGCAGACATTGTTGAACAGCATTGCCTCAGCTTTGTTACCTACTTTCTCTCCATCAATCATAACACACACCGGTCTACTTCTTTATCCAATAAGCCTGTCAGGCAGACAGACACCTGCACAGGGACCAATTAACATAAACACTGCTATAGGTTCTTGTGCTCTGTATCGCTATCTGCAAGCACAAACTTCACACAGAAACTGTGTAATTGAAGAACTTGGAACGGCATCTGCCAAAATATCTCCCCTCGTTTATTTAGCAAGACGGTATTTTTGCTGCCGGCCGGCAGAAACCCGGCGTATTTCCCCTATTGACTTGCAATTCTCCCATAAACGAATGCTCCACTGCCCCATGACACAGTGGCACACAAAAGTAGCCAAAATAGCTTATCAACCAGCTCACCAGCACCAGTCACATTGCGACATGTGGGTGCACGTGTACATCATATATTCTAGGTTATTTTTGTCCTGACACCTACATGACCGAGACACTTATAAAGACACACAGTGGCAGACTTAGTGATGTGGGGGTCCATTGTATATGACAGCCATGCCTGTCAGGTTTTATGATTTACAGTAAGTTAGCTCAGGTGATCTGCGTACTGGGAACAGTAAGCCTGTACATCTCAGTATACATTCCTGCTGGGAACGCATACCCTCCAGTTTTGCAATACCCGATGTACCTGACTGTGAGAGTTCACCTAAAGTGTGAACAGTCATTTCACTGAATAATATTTCATCATAGATGTACAGTACGTTGTATGTTCAGTTTTTAAACATTTCAACATAAATCTTGCATGTCACGACTTTTTTTTTTTTTTTTTTTTTTTTTTTCAGATGGAGGTCTGCGGCCAAATTGATTCAGGGGTCCTTGCCCTGAAAAAGTGTGAGAACTAAAGACCAAGGCAGTTGTATGCGCACTGAAATATTCATGTAGACCTATGCTCATGCTCAGGACTTTACCCACAAAAACACACAGAGGGACAGCCTGGAGTACAGCCCCCAAAATAATAATAATTCCTGCAAAGAAAACATAGTTTGTGTGCAGTAATGTGAGCATGGATGTGCAAGACATTGAGTGTTTGTGAAAGCTGCTAGACTCTGCTTGCTCTGCACGTCTACGGAGAGAACACAGATACTGCTCTCGAAGAAAAAGTGTTATGTTTCAGGAAGTGGGAGGAGAAAAATAACCTGCATTCCAATGCATCTAATGTAGGCCTGGTTAATATTTAGTCACTTGTTTATAATTGTCATTGGTTGTGTGTTAGAAAAAAAGCCCACATACACACTTAATCACTTTCACCTTCAAAAATGTTTCAATTATAGGAAAGACAATCTACCTTTTGCTACTTTTGTGTGACATTGTTATACCTTGTAAGTCAAAGTAGGGCATTATTATTGTGTTGAAAACAATGAAGAGCAGCAAGCAGCGTCTCCACTTGGTTTCTGGCCCACGGGCTCCCCCTACTGCCTATGAATGGAACTGAGTCAACTTTCAGGCTGGTCTGTGGAAACTCAGCAGTCCTGCCTTCTTACATATACCTGTTTCCCAGATAAAAAGGGAAAAAGAAAATGACATTATGGAAAAAAAAAACATGATTAATCTTGAATAAGTATAATACTATACTGTATCTATGCATTCCAGGACTGTGTTTGTCTTGCATTCATCAAATACCAGCCACACTCTGAGTGGTGTGCATTGAGGACCCGAGGAAGTGCAACGTCGACTTGAGTAACAAGAGAATGCAAGTATAAGTAGGCATATACTGCACAATGGATTCATGTAATGCACTTTAGATTCAAGCGCTATAAAATGCACCATTCCATTTACCCTTCAATGGACACTGCTATAGTGAATATACAACAATGCAATGCACATCATGTAGCAATGTAGTGGTGTCGTTTTTCATTACAAGGATGAATTATTATATATTCTGTGACTTGGATGGATAGTCTGTACTTGGGAGTATCCATCCAAAATAGTTCATTCAAGGATCCCTTAAAACTCAATGTGTGTGTGTGTGTGTGTGTGTCTATATATATATATATATATATATATATATATATATATATATATATATATATATATATATATATATATATATATATATATATATATATATATATAGACACACACACACACAGTATATATGACTGGTTCACTTGTAGGATTTTACAGAACTCACTCACGAGCATCCAAATATTTGATACTGATCTGTTCAAAAGGATATTACAGAATATATGATCTATGACATGACGCTGTATTGATGTCCTTCTGGAAAGTCACTTTGATTAAAAGCATTGCAGGGAGATGGGTTGTAGAACTAGGGCTGTCTGTGGCCGTGTGCTGTGTGTGCTCCGTGTTGGATGTGTGTGATGAGAACAGATTAGAGGTTTGCAGGGAGGTATCGATCAGCACCCAGACATCAAAGCCTCACAGATCAGGTTTTCCAGTTCGGAAGTTCTGTAGAGCCGAGCTGCCAGACTGGCTCTGTTCTAATTGTAGCTCCTCAGCAGCAGCAGAGAAGGTTTATCGAAAGGCCATAGGGTCTGTCTGTCTGTCACTCTCTGTAACCTCTGTACACTAATGTCCGGATCTAGTACTTACAGTATATTTAAATTTTATATTTATATTTAAAACTAACTGACTACAATTGTTGCACCACTAAACCAACACCATTTTCATCATTCAAAAAAGAAAAGACCTTTAGCTTTATGCATGCTGCGTGCCTGTTGCAACTTCAACAATTGATGTTATTATTGATGATTATACTTGCCTAATAAAAGTCCTGCTGTGGAAAATGGTATGGGGGGAAAATGGTATAGGGGGATATCTCCCCCAATTGGGAAATGTTTCATCCAGGCCTGCTACTGTCCTTTTAGCCTGGCCTAACCCAAAATGATTTTGTCCTGGGGGGAGGGGTGCCTCAACTTTTTCGACAGCAGATGAGCTGATCTGATTGGATCTCACCAACGTGTCGTCATCCCCGGCCCCTCCTCCGCCCCTCCACTGCTGTGCTACGTTACATCATTTGGAGCGACACCCACCCAGAAAGGTTGACTCCCCCCTCTAGGCCACTGTGGGTAACAAATTAATCCAGGCTTTCCGTTTTCACGCAACACGGACGAAAATGAAAGCCTGGGTGTTGAGGCTAATGTCCTTCTGACAATGCAGCAGATTTAGGTATCGGGACAGTTCAAGTTGAGTGTGCTGTGGTTCACGGGTTGTGAACCGAGTGTGTCACTACTCACTACAGGCAAAGTCAATGCAAGCACAGACTCAAAAGCTATTAGGACAGTCTGGTTGACAATGGAGACAGCCGTTGGCCATATACAGTTGCTAAAGTGGAAGATAGAGGCCATCTGGGGAAAAAAAGGTCTCCGTTTCAAATCCCAACCCTTGAATCTGTCAAGGGGGTCCCGGGTGACTTAAACCCATGTGGGTACGGGGCCTGTGGTTTTCAATAACTGGCAAATTAAAATGTAGAAGATCACAATGCAATGGTTCATCGTTGATGAACCGGCTGTTGTGAGTGGGATGCCATCAATGACAAAGCACTGTATAAAACGAGGCTTAAGTGATTAAGACTTTTCAAGAAGTCCTTGGCTTGGCAGACTGCTCTCACAGCTAACATCGGCTCCACATCGCAAACAAGCCAGGCTTGTTGTTAATGAGCCTCTATCCCGACGCCTCTCACCTCTCAACTGGAATCCTCCTCCTCCTCATCTCTCTCTCTCTCTCCCTAAATCCCCTTTTATACTTCTTCACCTGACGGTGTCTCTCACCGAGAATATCTAGACCTACAAGCTCACGATGTGTTGCGGGTGCCGCGCATTGTGAGCTTGTAGATATGCTGTTCTTTCTCGGTCTGACACCAACGCATGACGGATCATAAATTAGACTATAATCTTTCAGTAATGAACCATGTGACTTGTATAAGAGCCTTGCCTTGTTCTGCGTTCGCCTACTGTGGGATGCCAACAAGCCTTTGCATTGCATGATGTGTTCCATACACAGCAGCATCGCACACTCTATAAGAACATTGTTCAGTGTGTGTGTGTGTGTGTGTGTGTGTGTGTGTGTGTGTGTGTGTGTGTGTGTGTGGCTTTGTTCAGCGCAGTGTGTGGGAGCTTGTGCGTGTTGGCACTTGGCAGTGCTTGATAGTTAAGGCTTTTCGTCTCCCATAGTTCTTCCTCGTATCCGTTGGTGTGAGCCAAGGAACAAGCTATTCAGCAACAAGGGGGGGCAGAGAGAGAGTAAGGGGAGAGAGAGAGAGAGAGAGAGAGAGCAGGTTGTTTGTATGGTGAATGAGACTTTTTTTTTTTGCATGAGGTGAATTATGCATGTCTTTTCAAACACAGCTGCTTTAAGTAAAACATATAATTGACTTGGTCTAATGACACTTTTGAAGCAAAAAGTATAAGCAACGCTACAACTCGGCTCCTGTTTAACATACAGTCTAGAGCCGGCTCACTGAATCACACATCAAAGTCAAAGCTACATTACACTTTACACACTTTCTATTTACTACTTAAGACCTGGGTTTGATAAAATGCCTTAAATCATAGAAGCTGCACGGCACGTTGTGAGCCTGTATATCTCATATTTTTGAATAGCCAATCTTTCCTGTTTTTAATTGATTAAACCCTAAATACTTAGTCAATCAAGGTCCCAAGGCACTCTATATTAGGCCATGTTTTTGATACCAATACAGTTTGTGGGGGTATATTCTGTTTCGACTTCACGCTGCTGATGGCTGCTCAGGTGGGAGTTAGGGGGAAATTCAGACATCAGAGTCAACAGTTTCAGTTAAGAAAAGCGCATGGTTCTACCATAAGACATACAGTAGCTATACATGGTCTGGGTGACATTCTGAGTACCTGATGACCTAGCCTCGACACCCAGGCTTTCATTTTCGTTCGCCTTGCGCGAAAACGGAAAGCCTGGACTAACGCACGTTGGAAAGTGGCCTTCAAGTGGGAGTGAACCTTCCGGGGTGGGCATCGCTCTAAATAATGTGACGTAGAACAGCAGTGGACGGGCGCGGGAGGGGCCGGGGATGACGACACGTTAGTGAGATCAAATCAGAGCGCAGCACTTCCGCCGTGTGGATCCCACGGCACCCCGCCCCCCCAAGGCCAAAATCATTGAGGGCTAGACCAGGCTACTGATGACCTCACTACACACTAAGCAGTAGTACTGCATGACCACCTCTCCTCACGTTTCCCTATACAATACATCAAATATCTCCAGCGGAAATAGCCAATCCAGGAGATGATCAACATGCGGAAAATAGCCCATCCACAAGCTTGCACCATGTGATGTGCTATTTCCGCGTAATGTTCAGCCAAGAAAAAGCATCCTATACTCTGGCATGAACATATAGGTGAATCTAGTCAATTCATATGAGATTTTTTACAACTTTTTTTTTACTTAGAGATGGTACAAAAAGTACAGTAGCTATATCACCTGGGAATAGCCAGCAGCTATTATTAGAGGCAGTGAAATTGTCACCATACGGCCATTTCAGAATAAGGACAATATAGGGTTCAAGTTCGGAACTTGAACTTAATCTATTTATTTGAAGTGCGCTCCAGACTGCATGTGATTTCACAGGGCGTCCCGTGTAATGAGATAGGACAGCTGGTTTGAGGGCTTCTTGCAGTTCCAGCCTGCAGGAAAGAAAAAAAAACTTTAATCAGGTTTTGGAGCCTTAATGAAATGTGCCGTTCATAGCAACTATAACCATATTAGGAGAGAAACTTGATTTGGGGGAAGGGGCGGAGGCAGAGCACGGTCAAATTGGTGATTGAGTTATACAGTGCTGGAGTGCTTGTGTTTTTAGTGCGTTTCCTCTTTTTTGAAATCAAATGCGTTTGCTGTATTGACAGTGTCCTAGTCGTGTTCATGTAGGGCTTAAATCATATTAGGAGGAGAGATAATTAATTTGGAGAAGGGTGGGTGGGGGTGGGGGGTTCCATGGCAACGGTGGCTGGGTTTAGGAGTGGGATGATAGTAGGGAATGTGTGACGGATCCAGTGGGCTCCAGGGTGCAGCAGCTGTACGCACAGGGAGGATGTTGGAGAGGTCCTCTTTAAAGGTATCGTGACATTAAAAACACGTTTTTGTTCATTTTTTGTGTTTTGGAGGGTTCCTTAGCAACAATACCACCAAAAAAAGTCGGTCTTTGAACGTTCAGTGGTTCCTCCGTATTTTGTAGTTATGTTAATTAGTCTAAAAAACGGCTCCTCCGGTTGGACGCCGGATAGTTGCGTGTAACTGCAGATCAACACGGTAAACACCCACCCTCCCTTGCTGTGCTCCCTGCCTCCTCTCTCCGCCCTCCCTGCCTCCTCTCTCCTCCCTCCCCCCCCCCCCCCTTTGTCTCTCCTCCTTTCTCTCCTCCCCTCGTCTCTCCTCCCCGCCCCCTCCACGTGTGTCAAAAAGGTCAAAGGCGACCTTCCTCCCGTCGCGACTCTTGTAAAACAAGTAGACTAATAATCATGGCTTTGCCTAAATCAGCGTGCTCTGTTGTTGGCTGTGTCAACCAACATGCAACTCTACTCACTTTCATACCCAGACAAGGTACTGACATAAATGAAGACGAACGCTCCAGGATGTGGATGGACTTTATATACGATGGCAACGTTCCAGCCAATATCACAAAGAAGCGTCTCAACGTGTGTGCACACCATTTCACTGCCGATAGTTTTAGGAACCTTGGTCAATTTCAGAGTGGATTTGCAAAGAGACTGTGTCTGAATTCGGATGCAATACCAACTATTCGTATCCCATTATCAAATGTAAGTACAGCAATGTGTTGTGTTTGAACATCGATGTTGTTTGCTTGATGTGTTTAGTGCTGTTGTTTGGTTATGACGAACCGCTTTACTAGACGCTAATAAGTGCGCGTGCGTTGTTTTGCAAGTCGAACGGGCCTCAAAGTAACTCTTTGCACAAATGTCGCGAGTGCTACTTATCCTGTCAATAGGCTATTTGTCGAGTACTACAGTTCAATAAAAAGGCGAGTTTTGATGCACTGGTCTTTAGATCTCCCCGTCCTAATGGTGCAACTGACTGGTGCGCATCCTCTAATACTGCAAACGGGGCGATTCCGAGGCAAGCGCATCAAAACTCCGACGGTTGTTCTTGGCGAATAGTGACCAGACCAGTAGAACTCAAGGTTCGGCGACTTGAATGTTGCATGCGTACAAGGCAAGAGTTACACTGAGGCAGAAACGTTCATTTTATCGATCGTCGACAAGCAAAACAATGTATGTGCACTTAGACCTCGTAGACTGATTGTCACAATCGTCAAAATGCCTCTCTGGAGAGTCCTAGGGGGTCCTCTTATAAATAATATTTTGAAAACAAATGTAGGCCTACCCTTATTATTGAGAGAGTAAAAGGGCCAGGCATCATCTGTACACTAGGAGCGAAATTAGCATTGATTCTACAATATAAATGGAGGTCTCATGCCATTCAATATAGATCTGTATAGATTCATTGAAATTAAAGTGGTTGTGAATCAAATATAGAGCCATAGAAATCTGCTCTTATGGGGGTCCTTTATAGCTATGGACCCGAGCTAGGGGTCCCTGTAATTAAAATTGGGGTCCACAGGCTAGTTGCAATTTATGGCTCCTTGACGTGAAAACATAGCAAACCACTGTTATAAATAGCATATCAATCTGAATGACCTTGGCCTGTTTACATTTCAGCCTGCATCAGTGCATGGTGCAGTACCAACTGCATCCGTGCCCACTTTGACCAGGGATGTTGGCTGCCAGACTGACCCCAGAGCAGTAGGAACTAGGGGCACTCAATTGGGACCACGGACCCTAAAGGCACAATTCAGGAGCAAACGTATGTCTTTGGTGTAATTTGACTAATTGGTAATTGCAGTGCATCAGTTGTTGTTCAATAATGAGATCCATTCATCTGTCTATCCTAACAGTTATGCTGTGTTGCTAACTTGCTCTGAACTGTACACACAAGCAACTACCATGTCTAGAAGGGCAAAACAATAAGAATGTGTTACATCCCCCTAAATGTGTTGGACCGTGTTTACTTTCTATCCAGAACTATTCATCTTTTTTCCACCAGGTATACAGACAGACATTCCAGTTCAAATCCAACCAACTCAGCCACCAGCTAAAAAAGCTCGTTTGAACTTGGAAGAAGATGAGGAGAATCTTGAAGATTCCGAAACTGCTCAGGCTGCAGCATATGACCCAATCTACAACCCTGCAGATTCTCTAACTGAAACATCAGAGGATGAAAGGTCTGTGGCAATGGACACGTTGTGAGCACCACAAAGCTACTTTTATAACCAGTTGACCCAGAGAACATGATGGATGTCTATAGGAGGGAATGATTCACTGTGGCATAAAAAAATTACAACAATCATAGAATTTGCATAATTGGATCATAAAGGGGGAGAAGTGTGGTTATGGCATTGTTGTCTTGGTGTTCTGTGTTTCTAATATTTAGTTGTATTGCATTACATTACATTGTGTGAAGGCTCACAAAACCTCACTAATTGTTATTGTCTCCATAGGGTTGATGCAGGCATACCGCACCACAAAGAAAAGAAATACTTGGTGTATCACAGCTGCCTTATGGAGCTGTTCAGGCTGTGCCCTTTGTGCCACCATCACTCCCAGGTTTCTTCCAGGACTCGAGGGACCATGATAACTGTGGAGCAGACATGCACCTACTGCGACCAGAAGGTCAGGACCTGGAGGAGCCAGCCGATGGTCCGTTCCACTCCAGCTGGCAACATTCACCTCTCCGCTGCCATATACATCGCTGGAGAGTCCTTTTCTAAATTTGAACGGGTAAATACAGTTTTCTATGTTTGTGTCAAATGTATTATATGTAGTCATGATGCTGAATCCATTCCAAGCATTAGTTCTTCTCAAAAAACAACTCCTTGGGCTAAAAAGATACCAGTCATCATACACCCCCTAGTTATACATATGACATGCTACACAATGCCTTCTATGGATTAGTGACTGGTACTTTGACATATTTTTATAAGGTTCCCCACGGGTGTT
Organism: Benthosema pterotum; assembly: GCA_039105355.1. Classification (NCBI taxonomy): domain Eukaryota; kingdom Metazoa; phylum Chordata; class Actinopteri; order Myctophiformes; family Myctophidae; genus Benthosema; species Benthosema pterotum. The sequence continues at coordinate 35,428,959 of CM076967.1, read as the reverse complement.
GAATTTGAACATTTAGTATAGACACCATTGGAAACAAATTTCTTGGTAACGATTTAGTTCCCAGATAAATATCTACTAAATTCCCCTAACTAGGAGTCTATATGTAATGTTAGATTTGTGTCCACTAAATGACATTATGTCCTCAAACAGGTCTTCAAACAAATGAACTTGGCGATACACAAATACCGGACGTTCCGCCGGCATAGCAAAAGCTACGTTGAGCCAGCTATACTTCACGCATGGAGAGAGTCACAAAATGACTTGCTTGCGCAGTGCCAGGCTTCACCTGATGGCATTATAGCTGGTGGTGACATGCGTGCAGACTCGCCAGGTAAATCCCTTGAAATATTTCTAATGCAATATAGCCTCTTTGGGATCATATAGATGGCATAATATGTACTTATGTACAAAAAGTAAAATATACATTTTCTTATCTGTACAAAGGCCACACAGCCAAATTCGGAACATACTCCATGATGGATCTGTCTGTAGACAAGGTCATTGATGTACAACTAATACAAGTAAGCACACAACTGCTTGTGACTTTTGTGTGTGCGCGCGAATATATTCAAATATATTATATTCAAATGCCATGAAACATAACATGACACCTGTTCTGTTTTGTCAGAGTAACCAAGTCGGTGGGAGCTGCTTGATGGAAAAACAGGGCTTGGTCAACAGTCTGGCACTCCTGGATGAAAGAAATGTGAAAGTCCAATGCCTTGTGACAGATCGGCATCCGCAGATACAGAAATACTGCAAGGACCATGATGTCACGCAATATTATGATGTGTGGCATCTGGAGAAAAGTAAATTACCAGTCATTACATTCATTCAAGTAATTGGACATAAAAACATGACATTGCATTTCAATTATGTTCTTTCAATTTTGAACAATTTGAGTAACCAATTTCAGTGTTATATTGTGTTCTTGAAAATCTTGTTTTCCAAACTGTAGGTATTTCAAAACAACTGGAGAAAATTGCCAAAACCAAAGGCTGTGAGCAATTGAGGCCATGGATACGTTCAATCAGGAACCATATATACTGGACAGCAAGTTCATCCAGCACTGGGCCAGAGAGGGCAGCAAAATGGAAGGCAATACTAAATCACGTGCAAGACATCCACATTCATAAAGCATCACCTCTTTTCAAAAAATGCCTCCATCCCATCCGTAAGACCACTCAAGTGTCAAAATGGTTGAAGGCAGGTGTGTATTATATGTTAGTGTTCTGGTGCTTGTACAGTCCAAGCATCCACTTTGACAAACCACTGTCTAGCATAAAATGTATTCTATTTTCTAGGATCTACGGTGTTCCACAAGCTGGAGAAAGTGCTTGAGAACAAGAGAATCCTGAAGGACATAGAGAAACTCAGTCCTCACCATCAGACATCGTCCTTGGAAGCATTTCACTCCGTCATCATCCGCTTTGCTTCTAAAAGTGTGGCCTACACCTACATAGGAATGCTATGCAGGTAATTTTATTACAAAATGATCAGAGATTATCGTAATCTATATGGTAATAGTGATGGTATGGTACATTTTTTCTAAACCCATAATAATTTGTAACCCATTTTTCACTGTGTCAATCTACTGTGATCAATGGTCTCTACACACCCTCCGCAAACGGTTCCTTCCAGTTAGCAACCAGTTCCTGTCCCCCCATCAGGCCAGGGGGAGGGAGTTTAGAGATCAGGATTACTGGCTGGTTTTGTGAGGGCACCCACCCTACGCAACGCTCTGCCAGCACCCACGACATCCTCAGCGGGGGTACTAAATAATAATAAAATGGATAATAAAAAGTCCAATATTCTCTGACTCATATTTTTCAGGACGCTCCTGGCAGTTCTACATTTCAACGAGAATACACGCCGCTCACAGGCCAGGAACAAAAAGGGACAACCTCTGTATGCTCTACGATTCCCGAAGGCAAGGAAGGGTGAATGCCGAGCTGTGCCAGTGACCGTAGATCCCACTTTCCGTAAGTCCGTAAGAAGGAACCAGAATAATATTTTACCTTTTTACTGTACTTTATTATGCTTCAAGCATAGAAGAGCAAATTGAAAAACACAAAAAGAGCATCATCATGGCAAATCTAAACAAGGGAATAGTACATTATGAATAAAGTAAGGTGCCAATAAAAAAAAAAAAAAATCAGCAGTAGTATTTTTTATATAGTAAGTAGCCTTGCCAGGCCATGATGTCAGGAGGCCTGGCTGAGCCATTGAGGCCCATATAGGTCAGGAGCCTATCTCCTGTTTCTGTAGCGTGAGGCAGCTTGATGTACAAGTACACCCTCTGGACATGACGCTAGTATATCGCAGGGACTTACCCCCAATCCATCCCTTGATGCTGAGTGCCAAGCAGGGAGGCATTGGGTCCCATTTTTAGAGTCTTTGGTATGACCCGGCCGGGAATCGAACCCCGACCTCCCAGTCTCAGGGCGGACACTCTAACCACAAGGCCACTGAGCTTTTATATAGACAAACTCAAATCAGAAGGGGGTAGTCAGCCAACTACATTTTTGGGGGTCTTCGACACATCGGGCGATGACCTTTTGTCATTCTGGTTCGTAAACCTGTACACAAATCCTCAGGGACTGGGATCTCTGTCAGCTCAGCAGTGTATGGAGCAGGGTCATCTAAGACCTTTTCAAAGATGAGATCCATCAGGTCGCCAGCATAGCCTGTGCAATAGCAGAACATGTTTTTTTTTTTTTTCTACTATAGCTCATAGTGCAGTGTAGTGCTGCGCTACGAGCTTGTAGAGCTGCTGTTGTTTCCTAATTTCTTTTACCAAACAATAGCAGCTCTACAAGCTCGTAGCGCAGCACTACACTGCACTATGAGCTATAGTAGAAAAACCAAACATGTTCTGCTATTGCACAGGCTATGCTGGCGAATACATACACACACACACACACACACACACACACATATATACACACACACACACACACACACACACACACACACATATATATATATATGAGACAAACTAAGACTATATTTTGCTTTTTCACAGGCTATGCTGGCGACCTGATAGATCTGATCTTCCGGAAAGTCTTACACGACCCTGCTCCGTACACGGCTGAACTGAAGGAGATCCCAGTCCCTGGGGATTTATGTGCAGCTTATGAACGACCCGACCGAGAAGAGGTCATTGCGCAATATGTGTCGCGCTTCAATTCAACGCGCGGCGTCTGAAGCCGACATATTCATTGTCGTCATCTGGGAACTGCTGCCGAATGTGGTTCACCACACAAGCGGGAATGGGGACTCTGATCCTTTTCCCCAACCTGCCCCAGCACCAGGTGACGAACATCCTGTAGGCCAGGAACCTGTAACGCCTGTGAAAATGATATTCACTACGATGACATTCTCCTTCTCCAGTGTGGAAAATAAAAGGTTGATTGACAAAACAATTTCTGTCATTATTCATCTCAATTCAGTACATGTTGAACAGTGTCCTATATCCCAGAGTAATGAGGAATGATGAATGTGAAATAATTATTACATGAGCTTGTTGCCTGGCTATTTTCTGAAAGGGCCGAATAAAAAGAACAGAAAATAATTGTGGAGGGCCAGGCCAAAAGGCCAGAACACAATTTTATCTTTATATGAAAAGCAGTAAATGGCATTCTTTGGACAAGCCGATAAGGGTATTATGTTATGGGGCAATGAAATATTGAGGTTGCTTACCGAAAATATCACTTATTCAATGACATTCCCCTCCATAAATATTTTCAATCATACACAATTCACAACGGGTAAGTTTATACAGGTCGATCTCAAGTAATTAGAAATTCTGTAAGATCAGTGTATGTTTGTCTAATATTGGAAAAGGAAAATCAGTGTCAGTATAAAGCATGTCAATCCACACAGTGCTGTAAAATATCAAATGATATTGTTGTATTGAGACTGGACATGACATAATGCCCAGGTCTGCTTTACAGTATTCTATAATACAATTACTTTGAATAATGTATGTTTGATGGACACTGGGCAACTTGCTTGTGTAATTCTTTGTGACCACGTAGTTGTCCATGTTCAGCCCTGTACAGCTGCAGTGCAGCCTGGAGCACATAGACGTTGAAACACACTGCTGGGAGACCAGGGTGGTCACTCATACAGGTGATGGGTGTGTCCAGCTCCTGCATTCTTCTCCGAACCTTGCGTAAATTAGGTATATTGGTAAGTTGGATGTCAGCACAGTAGGGTATGTTAGCAAATAAATCAAAGTTGTTACCTGTGGTATTTCCATGCAACACTGGCACTCAATGTCTGATGGCATTATTGTGCATTTGCCACATGTGCACCTGTCAAGGCATAGAATGACTAATGTGCCTGTCACACATTCACACTATCACAATTGGTACAGTTGATTTATTGACTGACCGACTGAAATCCGTACAGTACATTTCAAGCACAACTCAATACAATGACTGTTTGTGAGTGGACTTCATAAAGCATGTCTACTGGTTTACAATAAGGTCTACCATGTTCATTTCATCAACCAACAGTTCCATTTGGTTCCATTAGTGTAAACATAATGTGCATAAAATAGGCAACATAAGCACATACCATTGATCCACTGTCTGCTGTGCACGCCGTGGAGGGCTATCTTGTACTAAAACTTCTGGGTCAGACTCAGGATCAAATAAATGGGCATTGGCAGCCATGGTCTTGAGTTGAAGAGTGTTCTGTGTAGTGCTCACTCATCTCCCTCCTCTCAACTTGAATGTTTTGGGGTGGGGCTTCCTGTCAAACACTGCCTGTCAATCAGTGATTGACACACCCAGCTCGCTCCTCCCCCAGAATCTCTGGGGGAGGAGCCGGGATGTCAATCACTGCCCCACTCCTCCCCCAAAGACTCTGGGGGTGGAGCAGGGCAGTGATTGACAGCTAAGGAGTAAAGCACGACCCCTAGTGGCCAAAATAATGTGTTTTTTTCCTTTCATCATTAGAATGTAAAAGAAAGGGACCAAAAACACATTAATTGAACATTTTTTTCTATGAAATCCTTTTAAACACATTTCGAGGATCATTGCCAAGGTAATAAAATTATGTTACGAATGATGTCACGATACCTTTAAAACAGCGTGAATCCTCCAGGAATTCACTTCTTGAATTACTCTCCATCTGACTGTCTGTTGATATCTGACATTCACTATTTCGCTGTAAATAATTGCTTAAAGGGCTATTCCACCCATTTTCAACATTTTACTGTCATTAAAGATGTTCGTGATTTCATAATTTATGGAATCTCTTATACATCCATCTCAAATGGTCTTCCCTGAAGAACTCTACAAAATCTGCAACATGTAGCTTGTAGATCGACATTTTTCTGCAAGCAACAATGTGGAAAATCTGCCATTATGATGCCATCAAGGCCTAGAATACAGATACAGTATTCAACTAAGATCACTGCAATATTTAGCCACTAGATGAAAACTAACATAGTAAAATGGAATTTAATTCAAAAGACTAAATCAAAGTCAACACTGTATTGAAAATGGCCGTTGAACGTCAACATGCCAGTTCCAGATATCTACAGGCTATGTGTTGTTATTTCCTTGTGGCCTCTGCTCACCCTGCCCAGCCGCGCACCTTATCGCCACGACCGCTCTCCAACATGACCTTTCTACGCACGCCAGACTCAGGAAATGAAAGTCTTAAGAATGTCTCCCGGGTCCATGAGAACAACAAACTGAAATGAACAGTGGGGCCCCGCATGGCATGAAATGTCTGGCAAGAGAGACAAAAGAAGGAAAAAAAGTCACCCAACTCCCCCTTGTACCCACAGGCTAATGACACCACTGTGTCCTCGCCAGCGGCGGAACAAGTCTTACTTTCAACAAGTCCTACTCGAGTAAGAGTACAAACGCAGTGGCATCGACATCAAAACCTTGTATCTTCAAATGTAAACTTTTTGTGTATGTTGGTGTACGCTAGATCATACAGCATACAGAACCATCCGCACAATCAAGATAGCAGATGTACAAGCTCGAAACCGGGAAGTGGCGGGTTTTGAGCTTGTAGATCTGGTATTTTAAGTAAATATATAAAAATAAAAAGGTAACCCTTTTGGACTTACGAGGTTCCAACAGAGATACATTCTACTGACAGTACCAAGTACTGTCAAGTATTAGTAAGGTTTATCAAAATGTATCAAATAATATATCGTATATAATACTTTGAATAGAAACATTGTTTATTGTATGATTAGTTTATTTTGTATTAATCCTAGATGTTTTTGGAGGGGGGCGGGTGGGGGGGGGGCAGAACATGGGCACAAACAAAACATCCAGACTTACAAGGCAGGATGTTGCCCCTTGATCTGCACCAAACTCAACACAAATCTGCCTTCACAATCGTTCAATGTCAGGGGTCCCCGGGGAGGGGGGTCCAATCAGCACCACCAAAGTTGGCACAAACACTGTCTGACCAGGGGGTCAAGGGCAGCCCTGCTGGGGGCATCTGGTGATTAAAACCGACAAACTTGTACTACTAAAGCTTGTAAGTAGTGAGAGTTTAACAGCATAACGATCAAAATAAATAATACGTTGTAGAAATACTCAAGTATAAACGCGAGTAAATGTTACTTTCCATCACCGACGTGGCATGACAGGTCCAGCAAGAGAAGAGAGGTGAAGAGAGCAAATGCCACCCGTCTAGCCCCTCTGTACCCAGAGGCTAATAACAAGGCTGGATGCCGGCCTTACATTTAATGTGTTTGTTCCTCTCGCGGCGGGCGACAGCCGCAGCTGTCTGATGGACGTGGACGCTATTTTTCTCCGGGTCACCCTTTCGGCTTTCATTCCGTTTGTGATGTTTTGTAACAAGGTGAAATTCCAACCTGCTTTGATTTGTACCCGACGCCTGCCCCCCACGCCCCCTCCCTTCAGACAGAGGGCTTAAGGTCATACGTCTAGGCGAAAAGTTTACATCGATACGAAATGGAGGATTTGTAAAGTGGAAGGGAGAGAATCCAGGAGACTTCAGTGTGGTTTTTGGCACAAAGGCAGAGGTGTAATGTAAAATTAAATACTGTAATGTTCCCAGCACTTTACTTATAGAACACTTGAGGTATTCATTTGTACTTTACCATGTCCAATACTGTCAATACTTACTTCTACTGCACTGCATCTAAGTGACTCCACTATAACCATTTGAAAACTTTAGTTACTACTAGTGCTGCAAAACAGATTAACCACTTTCACCTAAAATGGGGTTTCCACCCTGAGAAATGGGACTTTCACTTGCTTGTTTGATTGCAGTACTCTACTTTTGTACTCTTACCTACGTAAATTTTGAACACCAGACTTTAATTAATTGTAACAAAATATTTCTACAGAGTGGTATTGACAGTTACTGAAGTGAAAATCAGTGTTTTGTGAAGCAATATGAAAGGAGAGATGATGACGTGTTGGTGAGTAATAGTTCTAAATTAAATGTTCCTGCTGTTCAACATGCAGTTGAACATTGGAAACCACGGTTGGTCATTTTCACAGGCAGACTCCAAAATGTGTTTGTATTTATCTATCTATGTATTTATCTATCTATCTATCTATAATGATCATGAGCGAGATCGAATTGGAAGGGCATCCTGGATCTTGTCAAAATAAAGAGTACGTCTTAACAGTTTTCATGCCGTTGAAATGAATCTACGTCATCCGTTATCATTATGATTTACAGTAACAACCGATGCTGCTGACGTAAACGCTACTGTACGTGACGTAACTTACCGGCGCCGGTTCAATACGATCCCCATGCTAACAGCAGCTAGCAGCGACCGCGGCGACCATTGCTAGAGCATAACAAGGGACGGCCTAACCCGGAACCAAAAGTGTGTGTCCGTCCACTAACTTGTCCGTGGGGAAACATGGACCGAAATATGAAATGTGACTTTTAGATGAAAATCGCTGGCACTGGCGAGCTCCAAAAATATGAAAAAGGGCTGGCACTGGGAGTCTTAACTATCTCAGATTCTATGGATCTATTGTGCCATGTGCTGAGGAACTGTATGGTTACCAGCGGTTACAGTCAGCTATGGTGGAAGAATGACAACTGAACACAATACTGTATAGTTCACACACAAGCAACTGTACAAACTCTGTAGTTCGGAAAGTTCACAGCAAACTGTAAAATGTCAAACAGAGGGATCGATGCTTTGTGGTATTTCACTCACACTTTTTTCTGAGCTATATAGTAGCTTTTCACCCCTGGAAGATGGATAGCCTGTCTGTGTTTAGACACACACGCACGCAAACATGCATGCGCGCATGCACAGTCAAACATACAGATCAAAATGACCAATAATCTTCTACATTCTCTAGTTGGGTGCAGACGAGCTAATTCACATGATGAATACTTTAACTCTTGAGAGCGTAAACATGAAACCAAAGGGACGCAGCAAGGGTCCATTTGGTTTCATATTTACGCTCTCAAAGAGTTACTGGTTAAAGGACTTTCCAAGGACCACTGGTGGTCCCCAGACCACCGGTTGAAAACCACTGACGTATAGTATAGATCAGTGATGTTCACACTTCAAAGTTCTGTGGCTTTATGCTCTGCCGTGGTGAAAAGCTGCCAGACGCTGCAGCAGGAGGTGTCACATTTGGGTTTGGTTTTTTAATAGTGCACAGAGAATATGTTTGAAGTGATGATTATAATGTTTTATGAGTACGAACAGCACATCACCGGCGCTGCCGATGTAGTACAGCCAGTAGCCCTCCATGCACAGTGGTAGTTGCAGCAGGTGGTATATACTGCAGGGCTTGACACCAACACTTGCCCGCTTGCCAGGGGCAAGTAAAAAAAATGGTGGGACAAGTGAAGACTGCTACCTGGTTGCCCGATCGGGCAAGTGCAACTTAGTGCACTATAACACAACACGAGATATATTTGTCTTGAAGGCAGTCATTGCACTCTGCCTCTGTGTCTTTCCCTGCTTTCTAGCTATCTCTCCCAGGTCCATTTGGTTCCAAACTATCATTTTGCTGGGGTCAGGGACCACTGGGTCTGTGACCACTATGGGCTAATTAAGATGATGAATTTTAACTCTTGAGTGTAAAAATGAAACCAAATGGACCCGCAATGGTCCATTTGGTTTAATTTTTACGTTTTCATAACCAACTTAGCTAGGGACAACCTGGAACCCTCTCAGGGGCCACTGGTGGTCCCCGGACGACCTGTTGAAAACCCCTGGTTTAAAGCACCCAAGTAGGAAGTAAACTTAAATGCAAAATTTACAATATATTTTTGGGGGGGCAAGTGACCATGACCTTGGGGCAAGTAGAACCTGATTTGCACTTGCCCAATGGGCAAGTGCCTCGCAGACCTTAGTGTCAACCCCTGAATAACATACTGCATACTGTACTATACTGTATAAATTTAAAAATCATCCGGTGATTTTCAAATTGATTATCCGGTGAGCTGCTGCGAGACGGACAGACAGACAGACAGACTTGAAAGGGCATTTTGTGTGCTCATACCAGATAAACACAGGTTGACACCCAGCCATGGTTTATTTATAGTATAGATCCAACCCGTCAGATAACCTTCACATACATTTCAACAGATCACACATCAGCAGTCATGCATGCATGCATGGGTGCCACGGCTGGGTGTTTATTCGCATTGGTCCAGGTTATGACTTCTTGCGTTGACATTTGCATAATGAAGTCTTCTGCTCATTAGAAACACATACACTCATCCCTCTGAGGACCGTTAAAGACGCACACAGTATTAGAGCACAGGAGCCGAGGCCTGTGGTGCAGAATATAAAATAAAAATGCTAATGTGCCTTCACCCCGTCGCCTGTAGACCTCCACAGGCCAACACCGCAATAACAACACCACGCAGGTCACAGGGAAAGAGGAACCCGTGAGGAGGGTTGTCACCGCCAGATACGCAAAGCAACACTTGTTTTGCCGCCGTGGATGACACTCAGGTGGATACTCAAGGTGTCTGGAGGTGGCATTAACCCTCGCTACAATTAGCTGCACCACCAACACGCCGCACTGAGATGATTTAGTGATTTTTTAATGGGTGCTTGTGGGTCCATCGTGAATACAGGCACATGTAAAAAGGTCAGGGCACCGAGTTCATTTTTCTCTGTATGCATACTGATCAGATACCCTAGGTACGGGTGATGAGCTGCTCCACTGAAAACAATATACTGTACTGTAGATCTCATCAAATACATCAAGTGATGGCTGACATATCGGCCAAAACCATCTGTATAGGCCAGGCTTTGTTCGCACAAAAAACGAGCGAGTTGGGAAAAGTGCAATACAGAATGGATGCCCATTGCCCACGCTAGATTTCTACCCATTGTCGGAGCGCCTGGTCGCTTTTGGGCACATATGGATCTCTATTGGCTCTCTCCTCAAACACAATACAGCTTCACCTCATCGCCACTTAAGTCACTCTCCCTGCTCTTGTTTTTTTGTTTTTGTTACTTAGGTTCGTTTTCTTGACTACACTGTTGTTAGGAATGTAATTTAAATAATTTAGCATGTTATTTAAAAAAAAAAATGCTAGGTTGTTTTCTTTTTTTAACATGAATTCTTTACCCGCTACAGTGTCTCTCTGCATGTAAGTGTTATTAACTTATATTGCAAGTCACTCTGCCCGAATAAGAGTATCTGCCAAATGCTTAAATTGTGAATTGTGTATAAAATGTAAAGCGTCACCCTGCATGGACACATCCACCGTCACACATTCAGACACGTCACTGTGATGGACCAAGACAGAAGGCTGCGCTATTATGGACTGACTGATCATTTGATCCATGCACTGCTCATGTGAACTGGGCACCGTCTCTCTGGAAATAATTTAGTGTGTGTGTGTGTGTGTGTGTGTGTGTGTGTGTGTGTGTGTGTGTGTGTGTGTGTGTGTGTGTGTGTGTGTGTGTGTGTGTGTGCATGTGCGTGCATGTGAGTCAGTGAGTGAGTGTGAGAGTGAGAGAGGGACATAGAAGAGTGGTAAGTACACGGCTGCTTGATTCAAGCACCGACGAACTAGCACGCTGGAACTAGCAGGGCTAACTGACCGGATGAGACAGCCTTCCGAGCTGTGCATCACGTGCATCACTGCTGCATGATGGTGGAGATTAGAGCACTTTGATGGGAGTCTAAAGTAGGTCGGTTAAGGGAAACACACAACAATCGTTTAAAATGCCTGGCATTCAAATGTGTAAAAAGCAATACGTTCTCAGTCAGTCCAAGAAATCCAACCAGCTAAACTCACTAAAACCCCCTAAACTAATACAGTTAAGGATAGTGCGTCCTCAACATTTAACCTTTAATCTGGTTGTGACTGCTAAGGATTTTCACTTACAGTACTTACAGATGGGATTCACTTGTTTAGATAATAACAGTATACCAGAAGTTACTCCTAAGCCTTTAAAGAGGATGTAAGGCCGCTATGTGCAGTTGAGATGGAAAGATTTATTTTAACAATGTGTTGGATCAACGTGTTTCAGCCAGCCTTCATGGATTTTTCTACCTCAACTGCACAAAGCTGCCTTGGATCCTCTTTAATGTTTGCCACTGTGCCATCCATCCTTCAACATCTTTACAGATTCCAAAGGTATAGATATAGACCTTTTAAAGAACCTTTGTCCTATATACTTAACCCTTTCAGGCCGGGAATCCATCTGTACAGTATGTACAGTATTCCATAATTAACTTTATTTGATGCGGAAATATAAATATTTCAGGTTTTTCAAAAACCTTAGGTCAGGCCTTAGGCCTGACCTAATGCTTTCTGTAGGACTACACCTTTTTGAATGAACGAATGAATGAACAAATGAATTACCAAATAAGCAAACAAATAAACAAACAAATATATAAATACAGTAGTTTTTATGTCACCGTATAAGCTCTGTTTAAAACACATTGCACACCTTGTTGTTGAAATGTGCCATAGGCAACAAATAGACTAGCTTTGCTCGCTATCTCCCCTGCAGGACCCTTAAGGGCTCCCCAGAGCCCACTTGAAGTACCACTGACCTTGGGCATTTCATCCATGCAGTAAATGTAATCATCTCTCTGCAATAATAATCCTATTTATTATTCATGAGAAAACATGATCAGGCCACAGTTCCAAATGAGAACCAGCAATTCAGAAGAACGTATAACCACTTTAACCCTGGGGTCATCATTTTGGGGATGTTATTATAGGTGAATCACATGGCCTGTGAGCTTAAGTAGACGGCAGTTAGTAGCAGTACTTGCGTGCTGTGCTAGCGCACAAGTAGACCATGTATGGCCTACTTGCACAAGTTGACACACCTTGACAGAGTGTATTTCTACTAACATTTTGCATTGTCACAGAACATTTACACCAGTAAGACGTCCTGAGAGTGAGAGGCGACCTAAATGGCGAGGTCATGCTGAAACGACAGCTCTGGGAATACCCATATATGGTCCATTGACAGTAGCTTTGCAGCACTGGAAGACAATGTACCACAACAAATGTAAGCCATCCTGACCAGTAAATAGCCTATTTAAGATTGGTAGAACGTCGAACCTATGACGCCTTACATAAGCCTCGCGACCGTCCTACCCTTTCCTATGACGGCAGAACGCGGCTTTTGGCGTTGTGTTAACAACATGGACGAGAGCTACGCTGTAGAGGAGCATCACCATGGAAACCAGAGAAGCCAGTGGAAGAGGTGGATCCAGCCGGCGTCCCTGCTTTCTTAACTATGTTGGGCTTCTGTTGCAACTGCGACGGACCACGCCTACTGTTCTCGTCGTGTCCAAGGCCTAGACACGGAAACTTAAATTCCCTAATATACCACTGCAAACATACAGTAATAAAGGAACTCAGTGAATGTAATCATACTGAAGGATAATATAATCTGTAAAATGAAACAAACAAAAAAACTCCACAAAAGCATAAAAAACACAACTGTTACGAAAAACAATAACACAGATCTAGCTCGAATGCAATTTTGCAATTGCAAAGTGGGGTTGCCCCAAATACGTCGTAATGTTTGTCAATATTTCCTGTATGTAACATCGAAATGATTCGATTGGTTGAGGAAATGTGAATGATGATTTGTGATGTATGACGTGGGTTACATCCATCATACATCGAATCAATCGAATGATCAAATAATTTGTTACAGAGAAAACGTGGTGACGTGGTAAAACAAAGTTTTATACATCACCTTCATTGCTCAGCCAATCAAATCATTTCGATGTTCCCTGGTCAGCCAATCCAATGATTATATATCATCATCACAAGGTGAAAAAAGGTAACAGAATAAATCTTACAGAGAAAAAATGTTACAGAAAGAACGCATCACAATAACAATAGTGGGGTTCCCCTTCGGGCAACCCCACTAACTAATAAAAGAAAAGCCAAGATATGATTGGACAATGAGGATTACACCCCCTGTCCCTCTCAAGAAACCTTGCTTCCAGTTAATACCTGTAGTAATTTGGCTTGAAGGGCCCGTTCCTGTTTAAGCCCAGGTACTTGGCCTGCTCGTCTGTCAGCTCTGTGAGGTGAGCATCGAATGCAGGCAGATGGAGACTGGCCACGTACTCATCTATCTTCTTAGGCAGCACGTAGACATCCTGCTTGTAGCGTCCTTCGGGGGCATTGTGCATCTCCATCAGCGCCAGGGCCAGGGTGGTGGTGCTGATGGACATGACGAACGTGGGCACGGCTGAGCAGCTGAGGTTCAGCAGGCGACCCTCGGCCAGCAGGACGATCCGCTTGCCGTCGGGCCAGATGACGTGGTCCACCTGCGAGCGGACCCTCTCCCAGGTCAGCTCTGGGCTCCTCAGACTGTCCACGTCGATCTCTGTGTTGGAGTGGCCCATGTTGCAGACGATGCAGCCGTTCTTCATGCGGTCCAGGTGGTCCCTGGCCACCACGTTCTTGTTCCCCGTGCAGGTGATGACGATGTCCACCTGTCGGACGACTTCGCTGAGCGTCACCGTCCGAAAGCCGTCCATGCAGGCCTGCAGGGCGCAGATGGGATCGATCTCGGTGACGTAGACCACGGCGCCCATGGCCTTGAGAACGGCACAGCAGCCCTTCCCCACCTCTCCATAGCCGCACACCACCACGCGCTTGCCTCCGAACATTACGTCGGTGGTTCTCTTCAGCCCGTCCAGGATGGACTCTCTACAGCAGTAAAGGTTGTCAAACTTCTGCTTGGTCACCGAGTCATTGATGTTCATCGCTGGAACGCAAAGTTTCCCTGCCTTGGATAGCTGGTGCAACCTGTGTACCCCAGTGACACTCTCCTCTATGATGCCTTTAACATTATTGAAGATGTCAGGGTATTTCTTATAAATCCAGTGAGTCAGGTCTCCACCATCATCTAGGATCATGTTGGGCTGCCAGCCCTCCGGATCAATGCAGCGGTCTATGCACCACCAGAAGTCATCCTCTGACTCTCCCTTCCATGCAAACACACTGAAACCTCCCTCGGCGAGGGCTGCCGCCACCTCGTTTTGGGTGGAGTGGATGTTACAGGCAGCCCACCGGCACTGGGCCCCCAACGCAGACAACGTCTCTACTAACACGGCGGTCTGAGCAGTGATGTGGATGCAGCCCACCACCTTGGCCCCGGCCAGTGGCTTCTCGTCCAGGGATCGCTTCCTCAGGGCCATCAGGGCTGGCATCTCCTGCTCGGCAATTTCGATCTCCCTGCGGCCAAAGCTGGCCTGTTTGATGTCCTTGATGCAGAAGTCTCCCTTCCCCTTGGAGTTCTGTTGCTGACGCTCTCGGGGAGACGTGTCGTTGTCCGAGCTGTCTGAGTCCGAGCCCACTGAGTAGCTGTCTGTGGAGGACGGAGAGACAGGGCGACGGTGCCCCAATTTGGTTGGACCGCATTTGTCAAACTCAAGTTTCTGGTCAACAAACTGAACCTTTTTCTTCTGCGGGGCTTTGGCCTTGGTAGCCTCCCGTTTGATGCAAGGCTCTCCTCCACTGTTCTGTTGTTGCTGTTCCGTTCGCTTCATGGCAGAATCCAGAGACATCTTTGCCCGTTTCGTCAAGTCAGGGAAGCCTGGGCTTGCATCCTTGACTTTTACAGGGGAGGGCTCTTTCATAGCGAGCGGCCCCGTCTCGGTCCTGTCCACCAAAAAAACGAACCAGCACTTCTTTGCTAGCAACGTCGTCTTTGAGTTGGACCTCGGTGACTTTAGTTTCCGCAACCTGAACTTGCTTCACTGCGATTTCAACTAAGTCCTTCACCCTACCAAACGACCAATCAACAATCACCACACGTCATGTCTGACGTCATCAGTCCAGCTGTTCAATGATGTATACCTCCCAAGTTTTAAAAAATATATGGGGTCGCTTCGATTTTATTATGAAATAATGAAACATAATAACCTGAAAAAGAGAAAGCCAGCACAAGCATTCCTCGACCGCGACAGCCGGCGCGACCGTGTTGCAGACGTTTTGTATAACAATTGTGGCTGTTTTGCATAACAGTCGAACATTTTGCATAACAGTTGTGGCCGTTTTGCATAACAGTCGACCGTTTTCCCTACTAAATCTAACCCTAACTCTTAACCCGAAACATAACCTGTTTGTTGACCATCTCAACACCGGCCAACATACTGTGTGGAGGTGTCGAGCGCGCGTGTCAGATTTCAAGTTGGTGGGGTGAATGGTTTTCGAATTGTCCAATACACACATACAGATAGTGGTGTATTTTTACGTTAGAAAATATAAAACACTCTTTGTACAGAATGGAGTGTGTGCAGTGTGCATGCGTGTGCGTGTGTGTGTGTGTGTGTGTGTGTGTGTGTGTGTGTTTTGCCAGTGTTGTGAATAACGCCCTTACAAGTAACGCCCTTACAGTAAGGGATTACTTTTTTCAGTAACTTCTAACGTAACTCCTTACATTTCTCAAATCCATAAGGTCGTTATGATTATTGTACCATCGTTAGTATCGTTACTCCGCGGCGGCGGCAGGACTCACTGCACTGCACTGTGTTGTCTGCTCGCTTCTTCAGTCTAACATAGAGTATATTGAATAGAGAAGGCACCGGACTAAAGTCCCCCTCTCATCCACTTGCATTAATTCCGGATGCCTGATCTAGTGTTGATATATCTGTGTCTAACGTGACGCCGTCCACCACGTCACAGAAAAGGTCATTGATTGGCTAACACGGCGCCACATGGCAGTATAAGCCAATCAGAGCCAGTCTTATTCGTCAAGCATCTAGTAGAAGAGTTGCGACATTGAGGGGGCAGAAAACAAAGCGTATGATCCCATAGACTAGATCATGTCCAAACAACATCTCTAAGGCATATTAATTAATGTCAGTAAAATGTTGAAAATGGGAGGAATGCCAATTTAAACTTGTGACCACGAATACCACAGAACAACACCCCTTTTTTGTATGTTTTAAAAAAAAGTAAAGTAAAGTAAAGTAAAGTAACGCCCTTACTTTCAGAATTTAGTAAGGAATAAAGTAACTAATTACTTTTTCAGGGAAGTAACTATAACTATAATGCCCTTTGAATGTGATACTTCTATGGGTTGTCTTGATGTCATTAATTCCCTTGAATGTAATGCTGATAACAGGTTGGTCCTAGATCGTGAGACTGTATGCAGAGTTTTCAGAACCATTAAGACTAACAAGGCAACCGGGCCTGATAATATGCAAGCGTCCTTGTTGAAAATGTGTGCAGTAGAATTATCGCCGGCATGGCACATGCTGTTTCAATTGTCTCTGGACTCACACACAGTGCCTGTGATATGGAAAAAATCACTCCTTGTTCCAGTGCCAAAAGTATCTTGCCCATCTGAGAACAACGACTACAGGCCTGTCGCCATTACATCTAATGTAGTTAAAGCACTGGAAAGGATCCTGGTGGAGTCTGTACGGAGGGACGTTGAACCCAGACTGGACCAGTACCAATTTGCTTATGCTAGAAACCGAGGCACCTGCGATGCCATTTCTACTGTCACACATTTCACACTGAAGCATTTGGAGGATAAGTATGCCTATGCTAGAGCATTGTTCATTGATTTTAGCTCTGCGTTTAATTCTATCCACCCAGACATACTGTTAAGGAAGTTGTCGGGATTGGGTGCTAACCCGTTTGCCATTAAATGGTACTGTTCCTTCTTGTTGAATAGACCACAGAGGGTCAGGTTCAACAGTGTAGTGTCTGAGGAGGCACTGAGTAGTACAGGGGTTCCACAGGGAACGGTGAGCTCCTCCTTCCTTTTTACCCTGTACACAAACGACTGTGTGAGCTCTTGTCCTAACCAGTATGTGATCAAGTTTTCTGACGACACAGTCATTTTAAGCCTGCTATCAAGCAACTCTAGCCTGCTCAGCCATACAGCTGGAGTGAGTGAAGTTGTTGACTGGTGTGATCGGAACTACATGATTATTAATACAAAGAAAACGGAGGAGGTTGTCATTGACCCCAGGTCCATCGGCGATCACACTGTACTGAGCGTCAATAACAACATCATCAAACAGGTCCCCTCTTATAAATACCTTGGTGTGCATATTGACGAGGACATGAGCTGGAGAACACATGTTGCTTCTTGTTGCGCTAAGATACATCAGCGCTTACACTTTCTTCGTAGACTCAGATTGTTTGGAGTCAGTTTGAATATTATGTTGATCTTTTACAGGGCAAGCATAGAGTCAATCCTGAGATATGGGATAGCTAACTGGTTTGGTAACCTAACTGTCAAACATAAATCTCAGATTGAGAGACTTATTATGATGGCTGGAAAGATCATGGGCTTGTCTAGCCCCCCGATCACCCCAAAAGCCATCTTTGACCAAGCTATACTCAGACAGGCTCAAAGCATTGTCTCTGACCCATTACATGTTCTCAACTTTGAGTATGTGACAATGCGAACAGGCAGGAGATATAGAGCTCCACCGTTGATAAGGTATAACAGGTATAGACGCTCTTTTGTACCTCTCTCTATTAAGCTCCTCAATGGCGAGAGCATTTAGCCCCTACCGTGGTCTATGTGTGTAACTGTTTTGTCCTATGTCTACTGTCATGTGTCTGTTTGTAACTGTATGCAGCCCTGGTCTCTGACCCCAAGACAAATCTCTCCCACGGGAGACTAATAAAGCAAACCTTGAACCTTGAACCTTGAACCTTACTTTTTAAAAGTAACTTCCCCAACACTGGTGTTTGCACACATGTTTGATTGCCCTTCACTCCAAAGGATGAGCTGAAGCCTGAGGAATCTCAGAAACGGTACGCCTACGTGGAAACGTCATCTCTTCACGAACCTGCTGCCTGTCCCAACATCATATTTGTGTATGCACAAGTGAGTGGTTGGTGTTGCTTCACACCAGATGGGAAACAGAAATAGTATTTTGCAGTTTGATTCCAAAGTGTGTATACCAGCATCAAATACACATGGAGCCTGTTTCTTCTGATTGATTTTAGTGACCAAAAAAACAAAACAAAACAAAACAAAACACATGAACACCTGTGTGTGTAAATGATGTGACTGTCAAAGCAGCTTAATTTATACACATGTTGAACTGTGCAGTACAGCAAGTCTATGTGCAAAACACATTTGAATAAAAAGTGTACTTCAGTGTACTTCACAAAACAAATAAGCAAAACGAACAATGTATGTTGAGGCATTTAAATTCAGTTCAGGAATCAGGAAGCATAAAACAAAGGAACATACAGTATCTCCTGTGATATCTGTAATATAAGCAATGCGAGATGTATTTTTGGTCCTTAAGCATTCCAATGCTTCATAAACCAACATGGTTTCGAAATCAATTCTTTGACATACAGGGAGACAGAGTGAAAAGGATGGAAAGGAAACCTCTGGTGTGATGAACGGTGTCTTTGTGGAGTTTGGCAGGCAGTGTCTGCCTGGCAGGAACACACTGATGGGGGGCATTGATCAACGTGGCTGCATGGCATTTAGCACAGACAACAACCTGCTGGGAGAGAGAGGAGCTGCCTGGTTCTCTGCTTTATACCGACACTGCTGGGTGAAAACCTTCTATATCCAGAAGCGTTTAGATTTCCTGAAACGCGTGTTACAATAGGACACAATAGCCAAAAGTTCATTTCTTTCATTCATAACTCACAGACAGACTTAACTCAAACAGCAGATCTAAAAGGTCAGCAACAGCTTCCTTGGTGTGGCACGTTTGTATGACTATACGGTATACTTTGTCATACTAAAAATAAAGAAAGAAAAAAGATACAAGGTTTCTGCCCAACAGTGATGATATGTTGGCTGTAGGGATGAGTGATTGGACATGTGGGATGTTCTTCAGTGGCCATATCTCCCAACCACATCTCCAGGCGGGGGACAAAGAAATAGCGCTGTAACTGTGACTTATAGCCTCTTGGTTAGGGAGCCCAGTTCTCGGGAATGTGCTTTTCTTTATTTTCTTTTTTCTCCCTCCTCTTTTAAATGTGGATGATGCATGTGTCAGTTGAGGAATGGAAGAATATGCTCTGGTCCGGCAACCTTTGGTTATCTTTTTATATAGGGATTATTCTAATAATTACCTTTCCCATGAATCAAATAATTGAAACGTGTGTGGTGAGAGTAGTGATCCAATATCAAATATATCTCCATTTTCAGGATCTCCATCAAGCATTCTCCTGTGAAGCCAAGTATCATTAACCTCTCTGTTCATCAAAATCTCAGCCAACACCTCGATGTCTCTGCTGTAAATGCAAAGCATAGAGACGTACGTGTTCACTCTCGGGGTCGATAGCCTTGACTACAGCCTGGAGGAAGCTTTTACAACCGAAGTGCTACAGCAGATCATTTCACATGTACAGAAGGCCACATATTTTTAGTTTGTATCTTTGGCAGCCTAGAGCATGTGCACAGGTTGGTTGTGATGGGGCTACGAATGGCCAGCCTCTCCAAATGGTAGTCACTGTGCAGTATCAGCCATTAGAGGAAGCTGCTGAATTTGGAGGCGGTGTTGTTTCCTTTACCATCATTTATGTCTATCTGCTGTGTCTGACGTATGTCAAATATAATGTATGCAATGAGGTTTTGCCTTCTATGCAGTATGCACTTACTTGTAGCCTAACTGACAGTTACCCTATTGTCTGATTGCTGGCAACATTCACAGTATGTCCTTTGTACAACCTATCCATGTACATCTGATTATGCGTGCATGCGCGCATGTGTGTGGTACTCAGGTACTAATCTCAGGATTTAGGAAAATATTTTATATTTTACTAATAATTTGACAACTTTAGGTAATACTTTGCAGATTAAGAGATTATTGCAAAACATAGGCCTAATATTAACCACTTCAGCCACAAAATACTACAGCTACAGTATTTTTTATAACACTACATTAACTAAGCCTGTAAATCAGCTACTCTAGCAATTTCATACATTGTGTAAACCTGTAAATCTCTCAATCTGTGACATTCGGCATGATCAGAACTTTTTGTATGTCTAAGTATATTTGGATATCATAAGCTTACCTATGATACCTACGGCATGTGCGTCCGTCTGGTCAAAATTTGTAGGATGTTTTAGGATGTTTTGAACAAAAAGCATCTAATCATGAATATCCAATTTACGTGAAATCTTTAACACACTTTCCTAGAAGGTGACCAAATATAACCACACCCTTTTCACATTGGCCTGTTATAACGCCACCAACAGATGGATTTTTGCAACACACGTCTCCACCTGACCTGGTGGAGACCTGTGCCCAGAAGGTTAATCTCTCTTTCCTGCCACCTGATTTCTGGTGCCTGATGGATTTTACACAGTAGACTGAACCTTTGCATCCTGTATGCCAAAGCAAGCATTCCTCACATTTTAAAGTGATCTGGAGCTGATGTCCCATCTGGTTCATGACGAAAGAACAGTATAAACAAGTGCGAGTCGCATGCTAATGCTGATAGCCGGCCACCAAAGCAGTTCACCATTGCACCTCTGTTGCATCAATCCCATGAAATTGTGCTCAGATTTTGCTGTCAAGCTGTTAACAAGTCGCATAAAGGAACTGGGACACGTTTGTATGTTTGTTGTAGTTGGGGGGGTGCAGGGGGGCTATGTCCCCATTTGAGTCGAGTCACGATCAATCTTCAGTATGGGCCGGCCTTTGTTGCTGAGTTTGCATTGGTTCATTATTCCAACCGACACTGACTCAGTAAGTCGGTCACAGTGTTGTCCTAGATTGTTGTAATACAACAGTTTGTTTGCATGCTTCTTCCTGAAAGATGACTTCACCCATTTTCAATGTATTTTCATATCATTGCTACTCACCAATACTCGTTATAATATGGTATCATATTTGTCTACTCATTCTGTGTCTCAAAGAGAGTCAGGTACCATCATTGATGGGGAATCCAAGCTAATAGAACCTGCAGGCTTTCTGGATTTCTATAAAGTTAACATGGTACGGTGTAATGGAAGCCATTGTTGTCTTGTCAACTCTGTTAATGTTTCAAATGAATGGTTTAGCATACTGTATATCCACCGTCTAGCACCCATCACTATAGGTCATGCTCTGTGGGTGTACGGTGTGTATACAGCCATTAAGGACTTTAAGTTCACGTCTCTAGGCCTTGGACACGACGAGAACATAGGCGTGGTCCGTCGCAGTTGAACCAGAAGCCCAACATAGTTAAGAAAGTAAACAACGCCGATGGGATCCACCTCTTCCACTGGCGTCTGTGGTTTCCACAGACTCTCCTCTACAGCGTAGCTCTCGTCCACCTCGTTAACACAACGCCAAAAGCTGTGTTTTGCCGTTGTAGGAGAGGCCCCGACGGCCGTGAGGATTATATATCGAGCACAGAGTGATTCATTACTGACGTCGCAGGTCACACGTCAGACCAATTTTAAATAGGCTATTGTAAGTATCAGAACGTCACTGCTCTTTGCTCAGTTTTTGCTACCTCAAGGATACACTATTAACACTTTTGCTTAACTTGATTATTATTGCTGGATCACACTCCCCAACACCCACAGCTAGGATCACCAGCAGGAATCTAACCCATGATCTTGTAGCTGGGAGGTTGCAAGACTAACAACTGCGCCAGGTGGTCGCTTTCTTACCATTTCATAACATGCCTACACAGAACAAAATCGTGACAGATCATTAAGTCGGTCAATCCCAGTATGGTTCTCCAGATTGTTATGCCAGCCGCAGCATGTTTGCATGTTTCTTCAGTGCGAGTGAGAGGATGGAGGGTTTCAAACGCCTACAAAACACTGGAACAAAACAGCGTTGGATTTACGAGCCATATAATTATCTAGTAGAACAACACGACAAAGTGGGGGTCAGGGTGCCACAGAGCTATCACGTCCACGCAGGCAAACACACTACAAGGAGAGGGGAAAAACTTGAGCCCGCTTGTGGCTCATTAAGACAGTATTGCTTATTTATTTCATGTGACAATGGGTAAAGTTTTGGAAAGTGTAGTTATTAATTACTTTCCAAACTCCAGTCTCAGCTAAAAGGCAATTAAAGTAAGACGTGCAGATTGGGCACATCTCTCATAAGACAAGCATAAGTAAGCTGCATTCCAAAATGCAAATGAACCAACGCATTTGTATGATGGTGTATGAGGCCAGCAGAGGAAAGTAGCTGTAACTTACACACTGTACTTACTACAGTAGTAACCGTGATACTAGTGACTCGTGATAGTGGTCAGTCTTTCAATAACCCGCCCACCTCCCCAACCCACATTTCCACTTCAGTTTTTTCCACCACTGTAACTGAAAGGCCTCCATGTGATGTGATAAGTAGCCTCTGATTGGTCTCTTCCAACACTCACCTTTTCTTGTCAACGTTGCGGAAGGCAGTATTGATCTTGACCACAGATGTTTACAATTAAACATCGGCGGGGTGAGGTGGCTCCAGCAGTTACATAATGAGCCAATAGAGTGGGGGTGGGGTGGAGACAATGTTTACAAACAAAGATTTTGTACACACTAAAGTTTCCTATATTACCTTTTGCCAATATTACCTTTGCCTATATCCACCTGGCTGCCCCAGAGGAAGCGTGGATGTCAATATTTTCAGTCTTAAGTTTTAGTCAAAACGTCAATGTTATTTAGCCTAGATTGATATTTTGTCAACAACATTTTTCACTCCAGTTTTATTCGACGATATAGCCCCAAGAGGCTGCTGTGCTTGGAATGTTCTATGCAGACTAGAAACCATGCCATCTTTTACAATTAATAGTGAGCATCCACAGCCCACCCGCTCCCCCTCACAACCCCACACAACACCCACTGCCGCTCCTCGGAGGCTCAGTGACTCAATCCAGCTATGGAAGGAGAATACAATATTTCTTGTGGATTTCTATTTAGACTTGCCAACGTCTCACAACCAGGGAGTTCTGCTATGCAGGAGAAAGAACAACTAAGAGGAGGGTTTTAACACATCCATTTGATTCGCAAGCTTGTAGATCTTTTTAATATGCTTTTTTAAATATAATCTAAACTATAAAATAGGGCATTTGGGGTTAATGTAAGAATATGTTGCTTACAAAGCAATAATGAATAAATGTAAGCTACAGCACAGGCATTGTGATGTGGATGGTAATTCCCTGCTGGCAGATACCACAGGTATAATGCATGCATATTCAGTGCTTGTACAGGCCCTCTGAAGACTTCTAAGTCCAGGTTTACGTGGGCTCTGGCATCACCAAGCAGCTGGGATTATGAACACAAACTGCCATAAATACTGGTATCGCCATGGATTACAGTACTGTAGTCAGGTTTTTCATGGGGTGTACAATATAACTACAAGTGATGGGAGTATTGGTATCGGATATTAATTAAGCTATCTGTATTCATGTCTCTGATAAACCTCTGATACATTACATAGGCTATTTAATGTTTACAGTCACTCACTCCCGGTCTAGGAGAAGTATATTTTATATTATTACGACTGCAAAGCGATGACGTAATGGTGAGGTGATTGATGGATCGCTATAAGTACTGTATGTATCATGGCCAATGACCACTGGCGACCAACGACCACAAACTGATCGCTTAACTTGCGCTTGCAAAAAGAGGCCTCTGTCTACTTGTGTGCAACACGCAAGTTGGCACTCTGCTGAGTGCAGATCTAGTTTTTTTTTTTTTTTTTTTTATACAAGGTATTGTACATGATCTATGACAAAAAAAAAGAATATATCGGATTGGAACTGGAAAGACACAGTATTGGTGCATCCCTATATGTTTTCCAATACTTTTTCCACCTTTTCCAACACTTTTAGAGCACTCAGCACTAAGGAATTCAACTTCCTTAGTTGCTTCCCTCCACTTACTAGAGGCAATGGAGATGAGGCACATCACTGTCTATCATCTAAATGACTTGTTGAGTTGTGTGAGGGGCAGCGTGTAGCTTGAACCCAGGTCAGTCTAATTTGCATGCAATTAAGAAGCGCAGCAGAAGTAAATAGAAAAAATGGAGTGGAAAAAATAAAGAAAGAACGGTTGCTGCTTGATGTCGTAGCGGGCTTTACAAACCCACTGGGTGCCCCCCTGCAAACCAAGTCCAGGAAAACGTGAAGGCTATTAAACAGCTTCATTAACCCTGACCACACTCACATTGTGTTCTTGTTAGCACAAACGACACTGCCAGGGAGAAGCAGCTCAGAGCTACAAGCCTGCGCCTGTCTACCAGCGGGGGACTGGAGACCACTAATGCATAGTTATTAGTGTGCATGTCAGGGAGATAAAGGAGGGAGGGGCCGTGGAGAGTGCATAGACAGAACAACTGTTACCCTGCACACTAGGTCCTTTTGTTCATTCCATTATATTTTTATAACAGCATTGGCCACCCCAGTTCTCTGGAGTAGGCAATGGGTGTACAATTGAGTTATTCCAGACCTATCTGCTGACAGGCAATTCTTTTTCGCCGGTCGGGATGGCTTTAGCCTGGCTACATTTTTCAAACATGTTTGTCTTTTGGGAGTTTTCAGTGTTTTTATTATTTTACTTCTGCCAGTATTCTACACAGTATTGCATTTGTCCCCTACTTTAAAGTTGCTCCGCCAAATGAGAATCTGCTCAATATTGGTCAACAACCATTCAGAGAAAATTTGTGAATTGGGCCAAACTCGGCGAATCAGCCAAAATCAAACAATACAGCAACGTTGTCTCTCATTGCACAACTATGTTCAGTGAATCACAAGTATTCCACATACACTGACCTGCTCACTGGGAGCGTCTTGCTCAAAAATATACACCCTGTTCCATCATCACCACCAATCTTCCGCTGTAGACTGAAAACCCATCACTTCAGAATCTATTAGTCCATAGCACTTTCCCTAGCCTTGACAAACTTACAGGTCAGAGAGACAGAGGGAGGGAGATACAGTACATACATACAGTACATATAAGCCTAGTTACATATACGGTATACTGTAGATTACTTACTATACAACATAATTCCATGTTTTGTTTTTGCTTGTTGTAAATTGCTCTGGATTGAGAGTGATTGTAAAAGTGGAATAGAAACATAACTGTATTCTTCTGGGTGAAAGAACTCAGAACTAGGGATTGAGGACACACAGTACAGTCTTTCTAAAAACGTAACATCATTCTTGAAAAGCAAATGGAAGTCCTGTCAAGTTCCAATTGACTTCACAGTAGGGGAACATAGCCCAGCTTCATTTTCAAGCGTGAATGCATGCTGGACACCTGGTTTTGTTGCTACTACATGTGTTGAACAGCATGACGTCTCAAAGCTGCAAGCTTTTCCACACCTTTCTTCTCCGCAGACGCCGCAGTGTCTCTCCTCCGTTGTCTGTTTCCTTCTTTACATCGGTGTTCTATGGTTTGGCCAATGCTGCAGTGTTTCTTGGCATCGTGGTGCCGCTGACCCACCATGCCAAGCTTAATTAGATTATACTGCTTCATCTGCTTCTCATCTTCCACCAGTTAAACACCATCTGCCAGTGCTCTGGTCCAGCTATAGCTCTGGTCCCAGTGCATTAGACAGAATGCAATGGACCATGGTGTAGGAGTGGGAAACCTTGACCAATATAACAATAATAATTGTACATTCTCGAATTATGGTGACTTCTTGTATATTATTAATTAATGAAGGTGTTTAGCAATAATTCATCTTTTCAATGCTAAATACCATTTTACGCTGTCAAGAGTTAAAGATCTTTGGGTCATTTAGCTTGGGACTGCCCCAAAGACCATATGTGTTCTCCACACTGCTGGTTGAGAACTGCCACAGACTGAAACATCCACTAATGTGCAAGGTCTATAGAGTTTAGTAAAAGATCACAATCCTGTGATGTGATGGGGGCACTATTGACTGTATATCAGCCAGATGACGCCTTGTGTACATTGTCAGAGGTGGACAATAACTGAGTAAATGTATTGAGTCGCCATGTGGATATTGCCAGTGGGCCCTCAACTAATAGTAGCAAAATGCTGTGATTTTCATAATGTCATGGTATTTGGAAAAAAAGAACACAAAAAATAGAAAATGAACCATCTGACCACGGGAAGCTAATTGCACTTTATGCTGCCAACACTTTGGAGTTTTCTAGTAGGCCATGATCCAGAAATGGTTTGTAGCCATACTGCTCCAACCAGCCTGCCATCCTGCACCCAAGCCATCCTCTAACACTATCTACTGTAGCCTATACTTGGGAGCTGCTTTTATTGAGATGTTTACAATATTTTTAAAAGCCTTTTGGCTGCAGTCAGAGGTTACTGCTTAGTTGGCGTTTCTTGGCACATCTCCTGTCCCTGGAGGATACTTTAGAAACCAAATGGACCCTTATGGGTCTGTAAGTCTCAGTGAATAAATGGAACCAATTGGAACCGGTTTGGGTTAAATTAACCGATTGTAGGCTATACATCTGGCGTCCCAGGGATATAATGGCAACCTTAGCCTAATGTGTGTCAGCCTTGTTTGATAATCACTGTTACAGCATAATATTATTTTTCTATGGGCCAGGGTGCTTGAAATATCGGGGGTCAATGCATTTGTGGATCCTTGACCTTACAAAGTTTGAATACTGTAGCACTATTCTTAAAATTGTGTATCTAAAGTATGTTTATCCCGCCAAATCGCAAAGCCTGCTTTGACCTTTGAAACAAATAAATTATTCAGTGCGTCCAAAAAATGTTGTTACTGCACTTTGGCTTTGTAGGGCAGTAACAGAATGTGTCCAATCTTTTTAGAGCTTTGGGTATTCAATCTTATTGTGCACAGGCTCCTCTCTCTGTGTACCTGAGTGAGTGCTTATCTCTCAGATAGTCACAGCTATCTGCATCCTCCTCCTCCCTCTGTGTAAATAGCTCACACCTCTCCTGTCCTCCCCCCTGTCCACCACTGGTGTGATTTAGTGACTGATTGGTATGTTGTTATTCTATCACTGTGATGCATCCAAAAGATACCGATACAGAGTGCTGCTATTGAATATGGATGGCAAGAGATGGGGGGGGGGGTGCTTGGACAGTAAGTGAGGCGAGCGAGTTCTTCTCCTAACTCTAAGTTTTTTAATATTATCTTTGTTCACTATGGTTTCGTTTGGCACTTTTTGAGGGGCATTAGTTCCTGCTATATGTCCAGCTTTTAGTGTATTTGTGTGCAAACAAAAACTGGATCAGCACTCGGTAGAGTGCAAACTTGCGCATTGCGCACAAGTGGGACATGGCCTAGTGCAGAAAAAAAGTATTGTCATGAATAAATTAGTAAACAATCATTCTCTGTCAAATACAGGGACATTGTATTTGAACATCCACTGTACAAACTCATGCCTTGACATGAACGCAGAATACACACATTTTTCTATAGATCAAATAGGAGCTATATGGTATGAAATTAAACTTACCTTTTACTTTTTTCTTAAAATTCCTAAATACAATGCACGAGTAGTTTAAACTAAATTGGTTATTTGTATTTCAAAGTGATTTGATACAGATTATTTCCATTAATCATAAGACATGGTAACGTCAAATGATACAATTCAATATTTTGATACAGTTACTAAAACATTACACCCCTACCTTTTAATAGCCTTATGACTCGACCAGGGATTGAACCCTAAAGAATCGAAGAGTGGTGGGCACTCTAACCTCAAGACCACTCCTGATAGAATCCCCATATATCATAGTGAGGAGGTATGGTGACTGTATTAAACATTATCATTGTGTTCTGGCACTTAACTCCAGCATGAGATCTTAAACTATTAACCGCAGGCTTATTCAACCATGGATATGAGAGCCAGGGGGCTCGTTATGCTGCTGATGTATTGATGGATGTCATAGAGCAGCACACCTCGCCTCTATGAGCCTAATGTCACACACGGAACACTGGAACGCCATTAGCCAAATCGGCTCTGTTGGGATGGAAACCTTTTATGTCCTAAGGCATTAGTTCTCAGGAAATGGAGAATACAATAGTCTGTTTTGTCACCCATCTAATTTATTATTGAGGCTCAAGCTCCTGTAACTACTAAATGGGTACAGTGTGTAATAAATCCTGAAAGACACACTTAACTACTTTCACTTTAATTTTTTTTTGTCAAATACAGCAGAGAAAGTCAAATTAAAGGAGCATTCAGTGATTTGGGTGATTTGGAAAACACACCAGTTCTGCCGTTAACAAAATGTGCACATGCAGACAGTGGGGGGGAACGGCCAACAGCACATACACCAAGGCCCACCCCTAATCGATCCTGATAGGACAAATGTTTTTTTCCCCGAAAACCCAAACTGTAGCTAGGGTTTTTTGACCCCAGGGGCTCACTGGGGACAGGTGATTAAGTGAAATCACTTACTATACCTTCACTTAAGTCACAATATTCCAATACATTTTGAGCATGTAAATAGACGATTGGGGCTAAATATTATCGAAGTCAGACAAAGTCAGATTTTCACATCAAAGACAGCTTTGAACCTTATGAGGTGGAAACCTCATCATGTACAAAACAGCAAACGTGGAAGATCGACATGGTCACCTACTTTTGATGCTTTTTTTTTATAATTTTGTAGTATGATCCAGTAAGGCATTCATTTAGGGAGAAAAACACAAAAAGTTGAAAAATGGAGATAGTAGGTTTCTGTCCGACAAGGAATAAATGTACATGATGAAAGTGGTCCTGCCAGGCAGCTCAACATATTCCCATGTTGGACATTCTACACTAATGTCTAAAAAGAAAACCTCCACAAGCGCCTCAGAATGGCCATCGATCCAATTTTCTGCCCATGTTTGGTGCCATGTCCAATCTTCCCTTCATCTATGGGTCCGTACAGCCACAGCTATTAGAGAGAGCGAGAGTTATGACTTCCGCTGTCAACCAAGAATATTCATACGATATTAATATCACTGCTGTCGGACTGGCACCTTGTGTCTCCAAATTTATTTTTTTTAAATGTTTTATTAACTAATGCCCCAATTTGTCATACTATATAGTTTTGCACAAAAGTAGCAAAAAATATGAAATGTTGCAATGTTTCCTATTGCCACACAGTGTGAGCTTTTTGCTATTTTTGAAAATAATTAATAAAGTGAAAGAGTTGTGATGTTTCCTAAATGTTGAATCAATGAAAATTATTCACAATCGCCAAAAACTATACATTGCATCCATTGAAACACAGTTCATTCTCTAACCTGTGTTATTCTCAAGTGAAATGAATGGTTTGAACATGCACCGACAGTAATCATATAGAATGGTAGTCCTATCCTACCCAAATTACAGTATGCGGCTTACCTTGTTTTGTTTTTACTTGCAACAGAGCATGTATACGTTGTAACAGTATAACTTATATCTCTGTGTGATGAAATGTGTGCAGCTCATAAACAGTGATGGGGATAACGGCGTTATCAATAACGACGTTACCTAATCAGATTACTTTTATTAGTAACGGAGTAACCTAACGAGTTATTTTTGCAATTTAGTAGTTAGTTACTTAGTTACATTTCCAAAAAAGTAACTCGTTACTATCGTTCGTCGCAATTCATTTTCTTGAAACTGCCCGGTGTTGTAGTCTATATTCCTCCTTCTGTTATGGTAGAATAAGCCGACTGCACGTTGTGGCTTCATCCTTCTGCGAGTGATGTGCGTAGTTTACATTTTCTGTCTGCACATCCTGTAAGTCCGCGGCCGCCTAAGAAATAAAAGTAAACCTACTGTCTAGCTAGTGTCTAGTTATACTCTAGTATGAATCTTTTATTTTGAAAGGAAGAGGAAGAGGAAGTCCGCTGGCTGCTTGCATAGTGACACAGCTACTCTAGGCGCGACTTGCTAAAAGTCTTGTAAACAATGACGCCGTACACTTTGGATTAATTTTTGGATTAACACGCGCACTCTCGATTGGGAATCGGCTATAAACTCTGGCTGCGTTATTAGGTGAGTAATGTTTAATTCATTGTTTGGCCGCCGTGCCTTGTCTTATATAGACTACTGTGTAGTTCATAGGCTGGGTTACGATGGGAAGAGAAGCCTGCAGGTTGTTGTCATTGCGCAGCGTGGAGAGGGCATCATCATGCTCTCTGTCTGGTTGTACCGCGTACAGCATAATATTGTCTGTAGGCCTACTGTAATCTGACATAGCCTACTTTGTAGCAACCTAGTTCATAGTGGGTGATGGGTGACATGGTGTCACTGTTGAGTAGGCTACAGTTGTTGTCGGTGGTGGTGGTGATGGTGGTTCATGTGTGCGACTCATAATACAATGCAACTAAATTGTGCATACATTAAAAACAAAGAGAAAAGGAGTATTTTAATTGTGTTCAGGAACGGAAAATAACGGAAAATAATCTATTACGTTACTTTTTATAGAAAGTAACTTGTAACTTAACGAGATTAGTTTTAGGGGGCAGTAGTCCAATAACCTAACGTCGTTAGTTTATAAAGTAACGATACCCAACACTGCTCATAAAGTGAATGCCCCATTTTAAAAGGCTTGCACACAAAAGTAGCAAATTGCCAATCTAGAAGCTAAACGCGACATGCGGTGCACGGCATTGTGAGATTATACATTCGATTCATTGGCTAGTTTCACTGCTTTGGAAAATGTAATGACATGCCCCAAATAGGGAGAACAGGGAGAGAGCGGGTAATCGTGTCTGTGGGGTTGTGTAAATATTGAACCAATAACGAAAAGCATTAACAAGAGCTTGTGCCTGAATAGGTAGATTAAATTGAATCCAGGTAACAGTTTTTGACTTTCCACCCGACCCGGCTGTGCATGCCGATATATGGCAGATCACTATTGACTCCCATGCTGAACAGCACTTCATGAAGTCAGCCTGTGAGAGTTTTCACGCCATATCCGCTACACTTAATACAGCATCTCACCGTCAACCATCCTGAACCCAGTTATATAGGCAAGTGAATTTGTATGAAGCACATTTCAACAAGGCAATTCAGTATACTTTACATGATGGAGCACTTTACAGCATCCTACGGTATATTCACAGAATTAGTCCACAGCCTCACCAGCGCTTGTTATGAGATTACACCATTTGTCAATTCTACCTGTAGCTGATCACCAAACTCACAACTAGATGTATTGTGAGCTTATAGATCAGCTGCCCCAGTCCTGCAACGTGGCTTAGTGGTCCAGGTGTCAATCCACATACAGGCTTTGGTCACATGTTCAAGTCCCTTCATGACGACCTTTGCTGCATATGACCCCATTCTCTCTCACCCCGTTTCCTGCCTCTCTTCACTTAAAACTATCAATAGTAAAAAAATAAATAAAAAATCTTTAAATACTTTATTCCCCAGATAATTCAGCATGACCCTGGTGTTAAAATGCATTCTACTAGGCTGCCTGCACCACAAAGTAGAATACTGCTTTCAACAGACATTAAAACTCTCGATTCCCTATACCCATACTTAAAACAACCCATCAAAACAAAGTCATGGCTGACCTCAAATATTCCAGCAAAGTAAAAGTACCTCAACGTGTAATACTGTACTCAACGTATAGACCTACAGTACAATAGACCTACAGTACGATTGTACTTTGTTTCTTTCCACCACTGCTACGGTAATCAGAAACCGTGAGACGGACAGACATGCCTGGAAGGATTTTATCACCTCAATCTACTCTGGGATTTACTTACAGCTGCTGTCAGCCTTGGACACTGCTATCTATCAGACGCCCTGTTGGAAGTACTACACTAGTAGAAGTAGAAATATCGATGTTGTCGGGCAAAACCTCTCATCTCCATGTTGTGTTTGTTTGTTGAATTCAATTAAAACGCCACATTGCCGAAATACTGTAAAAGGTCTGTATTGGGAATTTCACTGGAGTAAAAGGTTTTGGCATTGATATACATACAGTACCAAGAGTAAAAGTGCCGTTATGCAGAATGCATCATTTCAGAATCATATCATGTTACTACATTAATAATTATTGATCATTCAGCACTATTTAGGCTTTTTGAAAACGCTTTGTGAGCTTGTTATTTTCAAAAGACTTTGAAGGGTTTTGATGAATCATGATTGCATGAATAATCTAAAATCTCCAAAGCAATTAGTAGAGTAATTAAGCTGTCAAATAAATAGGGGAGCTTTCTTTTTTCTACATGTTTCAGCATTGGAAAAAAAGAAAAACGATTGAAACGAGTACAAAGGCCTCAAAATTGCCAGCAGTCATTATGTGTGAATCCACAGAACTGTAGGGACCCCAATCCTCTGTGGAATGGATCCATCCGCTCCTTGTTTTCCATTTAGATGTTGTCAAGATACACTTGGCACATTACACATAATTGTCACAGAGTGATAGCCATGTGAGTGGTGTGTTGGTGTGTGTGCACACGTGTGTGTATGTGTGTGCACACGTGTGTGCGTGTGTGTGTGTGTGTGTGTGTGTGTGTGTGTGTGTGTGTGTGTGTGTGTGTGTCTCAGTGAGAGAGAGATAAAACCAGGCTTGTGGGATTTGGAGGTTGTGAGGATTGTGTGTTAATAACGTCATGTCTTAAAGGGATATTTCACTTAAAAAAAAAAAAACTTTGGTCATTTCATGGTCTACTCAGGCTCATATGAACACCCCAGACAGTTTATAAGATATTTGATATTCATTTTAGCTGCCCCGCCCATTTCCTATACAAACCCA
Source organism: Benthosema pterotum (assembly GCA_039105355.1). Lineage (NCBI taxonomy): Eukaryota > Metazoa > Chordata > Actinopteri > Myctophiformes > Myctophidae > Benthosema > Benthosema pterotum. The sequence continues at coordinate 35,395,904 of CM076967.1, read as the reverse complement.
TTATAACTCCAATTTAACCATAGCAGATTAACTGTCAACTGAAAACACCCAATCTTTTTTCTCTTGACAGATATTGTCCTCCTAATACATGCGGGGGCAATGGAATTTAATTGACCGTTTCATCTATTTTTAAAATATTTTGGAAAATGTAGCTGCCCCTATATTTGGGCATTGCAGCCAAATGAATACACCGGTATTTTAAAAATAAATTAAAACAGTAAATGAAAAAGCACGGCCCCCTCACATATTAGGAGGACAATGTCAGGCACCAGAAAAAAAGATTGGATGTTTTTGATGTATCATAGTTAAAATGGAGTTTTGCGTTATAATGGGTTTGTATAGCAGGGAGCGGGCCAGCTAAAATGAATATCAAATATCTAAATAAATACTCAATATGAATCATTAACATATAAATATAAACTGTCTGGGGAGTTCACATGAGGCTGGGTAGACCAAATGTTTTTTTTTTTTTTTTTTTTTTTTTTAAGTAAAGTAAGTCTTGTATAGTTTATAAACTTTTCTAAGAATTAAGGATGCAAATGGCACCATCTATACATAGGCTACACATGCATGTGCCCCCCCCCCCCCCCCCCCCCCCCCCACACACACACACACACACTTTCTTTGATTCAAGGTGACTAGTATAAGGTACTGGGGCTAATCCGGTCCAGGAAGAAGTATAATAGGGTTCCACAAGTAATCCGACAGTAGCTTGCTGTGAATGCATTGAATTTAAACCTTACTATAGGGCCTTACACTGTCACTGTGGACAAGCACATGAAACAAAAGAAATGCGGAGAGATAGAGGAAGAGTTGTGCAGGGATGGCATTCAGCAAATGGTCGGCTCAGATGTCACACCGGGGATGTCTGATCGCACCACTGTGCCCACATGCCCTGCATTCAGTAGTCAGACATACCATCGGTCAGATAACCTATTAAACCCTCACCTTTAATCCTAACCTCCCATGGGGCACACCTAAACCCAACTTTAACCCTCTCCCAAGCCAGAGGACCCAGAGGGGCTCAGACAACAACCAAATTAGGTAAAAGTAAAAAAAAAAATATATATTACATATAAACGCCTTTTAGAAATGGTTTACACAATTGCGGAGGCTCTTCTTCAACAAAGACAGCGAAAGCAAATATTCTTTGTCTTGTACTTGATGTAACTGTACACTGTGATTTATTTTCAACTACCTCAGTCAGTGCCACATGATGTAGCATAGATCGGGACATTGTTGGAAGTCTGCCTCTGTTCAGATCCACTGCCAGAGCCAGACTGCATACAAGCCAAAAGACGCCCCAGGGGGTCCCGAGGGTGTTCCAGGAGGGTACGCATCAAAAATAGCCATTCTATATCTACATCTAGGCTATTTTTATGTGTTTAATACTAATCTACTCTTCTATCACAGTGTATATACTTCATGTATATGGTATTATATTAACAATATATCATATCAGCATGTGTGTCCTTGACACGGCAAGGATCACACTGGAGAGGAAAGTCTGGCAACAGCAACCTGTCTGGTCGACCTTCACATCTTCACTTACACTGAAACGCCAGTCGAAAGGTGTCGAGGTGCTATGCACCCCAGGTGCACTTGAATGGCAGAGTGTGTGTGCACAATGAGGGATGTGTCTTCTAGCAATTTTTCATGGATCAAAAGTGGCATCACCTCAGCGTTTGCTCCAAAGGTAATTATTCACTCCTGGCAGTCCGTGTAAGTTTACACGATTATATTAGAGGCAATAGAAGTGTTAATATATTTAGAGCCAGTATTGTATGTGTGTGGGTGTTTTCCATTGGGAGTCAGTGCCTCTATAGGGGTTATGTGTGTGTGTGTTAGTGCATTGGGAGACAGTGCGTCTATAGGGGTTATTCCTGAGTGTTAATGCATCGGGAGTCAGTGTGTGTTGGACCCAGGCTGCGCACCAGGAGGTTACGGAGGCCAGAGGAGTAGCAGAGAATTCATTATCCTTGGAGCGGGGGCTCATCTGGCACAGGACTGACCTTCACAGGCCTCGTGGTACATGTGTACATGCATCGCACACGGCCCAGCCGGCACAACGCTATCTCCTCAAGCAGCGCGTTGATGACGGGTAAGTAACCGAGTACATGTACTCAAATAGGCCTATACTGGACTTCTTTAACTTTACTCAACTCAAAATTTCAACACTTTGTACTTCACCTAACTCTGCTACCGTTATTTAGTAACGTTAGTTACGATTTACATGGAAGATGTAGACAGGGGAGTTTTTGCCATTAGGCAGACTAGGCAGTAGCCTGGGGGGCCATCAAGGTGGGGGGGGGGGCACTGGGCCGAACACCAGACATGCTTTATAAAGATCCCAGGCTAATAAGCCTCATATGAATAAATACATTATACTTGTTCTCTTTAATTAGAATTGAACATTTAAAACACATAATGTTCTTTAGTTTAAAAATAGTTCATATTTTTATCCATTAAGGGCGCCATTTTACCATGCCTGTCATAGTAATAGGGAGATTTTCCCTGGACCCAAGGAAAATCTTGCCTGGGGCTCCAAATTGCTTAGAAACACCACCAGGATTTAGGTCATTAGTAGCCTACTCCCCATTTTTAAACAGTCAATCTACGGTTGACAAACTTGGGTGTAACAGAGTATTTCTCCATTGTTAGTTTTAATTTAAGTATACCGTATTACATTTCCCCACTACTCATCATTCAGTGGTGCATATAGTGACCTTCAGATAGGGTGCACGTGCCTCGTGCACACCCCAGCCAGCACCCACTATCTCAACAGCTCCATGATGAATAGACCCTATCACCAGGCAGGCAGTTGATTAGCAAAGCAGCTAGCATCTCTGTTAGCGTAAGAAGACGGGGAGTTGGTGGGGGTTAGGATGGGGGTGCACTATCTCTGCTTGAAGCAGGCATCTACGTGTCTGAATTCTATTCATTCCGCCAGTATAAGTCTGTCAGGAGAAGTGGCGAGACCACGATGTAGAAATAGGTCTCCTGTTTCAAGTGAATAGTAGGCTATGATAAATGCTATATTGTTACTACAATATAGGCCTACATGTTTTTTTAAAGTGCAACGAGCGACGGACAGACGGATATTTTAATTAGTCCTGTACACTCCTCATCTTGTAGCGTTGCATGGACGCTTTTTTGTTATCCCTTTTAAAGTTATTGTGTTTTTGGAAAAGTGCAACTGTTAAAGCATTCAAAGAATCTCTTCAATGTATTCAGCTATGGTCGCCCCATTCACATCTATCCATACAAAACAGGTTAAAACAATGCTACACAATGGTGTAAACGTTGTTAAAAGTTGCTAAAAGTCATCTTCTATTTAAATGTGGACAACATGCTGCTTTATCAATGCATGCACAGACGGAAGGCAGTGGGGGGCGTGTGAGTGACAGCTACACTGTATACAGCACACACACACACACACACACACACACACACACACACACCACACACACACACACACACACACACACACACACACACACACACACACACACACACACACACACACACACACACACACACACACACACACACACACACACACACACACACACACACACACACACACACACACACACCTCTGTTAATGACTATTTGAGGAACCCAGGCTGGCTGCCACAAGTTTGAAACACTACTGTCATGCGGAAACCTTGTATACCCAGGACATTAATAAGAAAAACAACTGACTGTCAAAAGTTATGCTTAAAGGATAACACAAATGCTTGACCTTTGTCATCCATTGTTCAATTGTCAGTAAGATGTACAACACATACAATGCAATGGATAATGGTAGATGATCCATTTAAACCCAAAAAGTAGTTCCTTGTGATTGGGAGTAAAAAAAATGAATGGAGGATGTGCTAATATTTTAGAAATAAATCAACAATCAAAGTGTTTTGTGGATTAATTTACTTTTACTATGTGGCCCTAGTGATCCCTAATAATCACCAAAACCAGAGCAGAACTCCCACCACGGGCATTTCATTCACACTTTTAATGCGATGTGATACACATTTGACAGTCACAGCAGCTCTCGTGCAGTTCCTCATGCAGCAACATTTTCTTATTTCTTATGAATGAGCAAAGGTACAATATGCTTTTTGAAAATGCAAAATGCAGCAATTCAAGGGAAGATCCAGTAATATTTAAAAAAGGGGTAAAAGTGGACAAACTGAGCATCAATAACATAAAGTACACCTAGTGTGACTTCTGTGCATGGTGAGCTGCACAGTGTGTCTAAAATGGTGGGCAAAATGGTTGTGAACAGAGCCAGTCTCATCATTCATTGGCTCCAGCCTAGCCCTGTATTTATTATTAAGATAAGCCAGTGTGGAAAGCCCACTCTCATATGGGCTGTTGCAAAAGGTAACAGACATTTCATTGCTTTTGCAGTAAGCTCTGGGTATTCTGCCTTACAACTCATCCAGAACTTTGCTTGGGGCACTGTATTATACAGCGTATTAACAGTCTATAGACATGTCAATGAGCTGATCCTCCTCTGTGGGAGTCAAGCTTTAGCATTCTGCTGCTGCTTCATCACTGAACGGGAGCAGGATCCACTTGCTGTCACAGTGCCACTGGTCAGATCCAGCAAAGTATTTTTCAAATCGAGACATCCTCAAGTGGTCAATGACTATGTCTTCAATCATGTCAGTGTCAGTAGACTCAATACTGTCGGCATACCCCTGCAGTGATGGAAACCATCCTTCACTCGCTGTATCCACCTTTTCATCTTTTTTCCTCCAATTTTTCGTGCAGCTGTAAAACATTCACATCTCCTCCCTGCATGGAGCTGTTCAGGTGGTTGAGCTCAGCAAGATTATTGCCAGTTTAGTTAACCACGCTTTGTTGTTGAATTCAGCCGCCAGTTCGATATAGTTATGCAAGAACAAATCATGGATAGCACTGAAAAGTTCAAACACACAGGTCAGCACAGCACTGCGGGACTGCCTCCGCACCTCAGAATGATCCAGGAGAGAAGTGCACTCGCTGCCTTTAGCCTGCACCAATGTTTGAGAACAGGCGTGTATTCAATGCCTTAAGTTGACCATCTTCATAACCGTATTGAGCACACATGCTTTGCTCCGGGCTTAGTTCCTTTGTAGCTAGGGACTCGTGATGAATCATACAGTGTGTCCATATTACTGTATGTCCGGTGAGGCTTTACCGGTGTGCGCAATCACACCAGTCAAGCTGCCACTCACGGCTCTAGCCCCATTGAGGCACAAATTGACACACTTTTCAAAGGGAATGGTATTATCCTTGAAAAAAAAACATGAACAGCTTTGAAGATCTCACAAATGCCAAAGGTTGTGCATCATTTACCACACTGTGATGTCTGACACTGACATCGTTTTTCATGTTTGCAACTTCTCCATTAATCATTGTTTTGTTCATATCAATGGCTGCAGGTAAAATAACTTCTTCTGCGATTGTGTGGGTCTTTTTACACTCTGAGCACCACCTAATATGAAGCTTTTAGAGCAGTTTCACTTCCCTTTGCAGTCCTTTGAATTTGCACAGCATCTCTTGAAAATGGCTTCATTGCTTCATTTGAAAGACACGTTGAGCCTAGGAAACAGTGGCAGCTTTTCTCCTTTCTCAGTAGAAAACGTAAATCCAAATTTAATATAATCATCACTGTGTTTTCTGTTGGCCTTGATTGCCCTCTACCTCTTACGCTTCACATTTTCCTCTGGCATCATCAGAGTTGCTTCCCTCATGCTGCATACTGCTGCTGTAGCGCCAGCCTGTCCTCTTCCACCATCACCTTTTTTGTAATGAAGCAATACTTTGAGGCCAACACACGGATCAAGTTCAGTAGCAAGTTGCAAGTTGATCTCCAAGTACAATAACACGATGAAAATGTGACAGTTGTACTCATGTGCATGGTAAAAATGAATCCAGTGCATGCTAGTAGCAGCTGATGTTTACTTCTGCAATTACTTACTTCCCAATTATTATTTATTTATTTATTTTTAAAAGGGGGAGAAGTACTGACACAGACCACCAACCAGTGGTCCATAGCAAATAGGCTATGGACCACAGGTTGAAAACCCATGCATTAAATTGACACAGGGTTGAAAAATGTGGGATCAAAAACTTGACACAGGGTCCCAAAAATTGTGGGATTAAAAACACAATATGAGAAGAAAATAAAGCTAAGTTGTAGATCAACCATTTTGCCACATGTGCATGACAAAGTAATTTATGAAAAAATTAAACATGACATGTTGAAATATGGAGATACAAGTGTCTTCCTGACAGCAACAATGAACAGAATTCTTTTCACCAAATGGCCAGCTCTTTTCCTCAACACGTTCCAAATGAAAAACTGTTCCAAATGATGAACTCTCTCTTCTAGGATAACGGCATTTCTTTTTCAAACTCCCCAGTATTTTAGCAGAGCTATAAGAGTGCTATAAATTACTAGGCCTTGTTCCAGCCGCTGTCATTTATTGTAAAGCCACATTAACCACATAGAAATGTCGGAACACTGTACCACTGCTTGTTCTGAATCACACCAACATGTAGAATAGTGTGTGAACCACGGCAACATGTAGAATACTCTACAACTATTTCAGGAGGGTCAAAATAATTTAAGTTGTGAAAAATGTTTGTTAACAATTGTGAAAAACTGTATATCACCACTCACCAGCATCAACACAAACAGAGGATATACCACTTTTGTTTCGAACGAGCACAATACTTGCACACACTCCTTGTGCAAGTAGCCTAATGCACTAATTAAACAACATTAAACAACAATTGCATTTGATGTATAAAACGTAGAGACTATGTATTGTACATCTAAAAAAGTTGATGTATAGATATATGGTGAAAATAATCGAGAAAGTAATCAATGGAATAACAATAACATTGCAGCCAAAGATATGGGACTCAGCTGCGTTGATCCTTTCTGATTCGTGCCTAATTCACACACAGTCTGTCTGATAAACACCTTGTGCTCATCTCATGGTGTGATTATGCCGCCTTCATAACTCATCGATTTTCAGAGGGGCTTTTCTCCGTCAAATAACAGTGGGGGGGAAATTAGACGGCTCTCTAACAACAGAGGTGTGTGGGGAGGAACAAAACACCTGGCAGTGCAGAAGGAATTCATTTAAAAAATAAGTGAAGAGATGGCTGGGAAATAGCCGGCTGCCTTTTGCATTGCATGGCTGGAAGAGGGGAGGGAATTTAATAAGTCCTGCACAATGGCCATCCCTCCAAGCAAGTCCAATCTTTAATTACAAAACAAGATGGGAGAACCAAGGCCGCTCAATATTACCTCGCCAACCTTGATACAAATCATTCCCCAGCAAGGCCCACAAAACATGGCACAGTGTGGAATCTGAGGATTAGATTAAGAGAGGATGAGAATAGAATAGAATAGAATAGAATAGAATAGAATAGAATAGAATAGAATAGAATAGAATAGAATAGAATAGAAGAGAAGAGAAGAGAAGAGAAGAGAAGAGAATAGAAGAGAAAGGGGAGTAAAGAAAGAGAAAAGGGGTTGGGGAGGGGAAGAGATGTAGCCTGGCTAAAGCCAGACCGAATCAGCTGTTGGCAAAAAAAGAAATTGTCTGTCAGCAGATAGGTCTGGAATAGCTCAATTGTATGCCAATGTGCTGGGACGGCCAATCAGTACACAGTATTCAAATATGTTTATATACTGTGTCCTGATTGGACACCCCAATTTTCTGGAGTAGGAAGTGGGTGTACAATTGAGCTATTCCAGACAGGTCAGATCTGCTGACAAGCATTTTTTTGTTGTTGTTGGCAACAGCTAATCCAGTCTGATCAGGCTAGAAGAAATGAGATGGGGTGGTACAGTACATAGGAGGAGAGAAGAGGAAAGTGCCTGTGAACAAGTCATATCAGAAGAGAGGAGGAGAGGAGAGGAGAGGAGAGGAGAGGAGAGGAGAGGAGAGGAGAGGAGAGGAGAGGAGAGGAGAGGAGAGGAGAGGAGAGGAGAGGAGAGGAGAGGAGAAAAGAAGAGAGGAGAAAAGAAGAGAGGAGAAAAGAAGAGAGGAGAAAAGAAGAGAAGAGAAGAGAAAAGAAAAGAAGAGAAGAGAAGAGAAGAGAAGAGAAGAGAAGAGAAGAGAAGAGAAGAGAAGAGAAGAGAAGAGAAGAGAAGAGAAGAGAAGAGAAGAGAAGAGAAGAGAAGAGAAGAGAAGAGAAGAGAAGAGAAGCAGTCATATGAGAATAGATGGGGACCAGAGTGTGTATTGATAGTTAGAGGACACGCGGCAGCATGTATAAGGTGATTATCACCATCTCCTCCACATGATTTAAGGGCCTTCACAGCACATAGAATAACTCAGAGAATGAATCACACCCAAGGTAGATACACGGGGGGATTCAATCTATGATACTCATCAGTCCGTCTCCAGAATATATACTAGGCCTGCTTGAGCTCTGTGTGTGATGCACTAACTAGCGTGGTCGGTGTATGGATTTCCACTCACTCATTCTAAGCACGGGTGTGCGTGCCTGCGTGTGTGCGCGCACACATGGAGAGAGAGAGCGAACTGAGGAATTAATCTTTGAGTGAGAGTTTATCTGGTGTGAATGTATGCACCTTGCATTAAAAGCACATGAACCCACATCGTGATTTTATGACAAATGAAAATATGTATATGTACTGTATAATAGAGCTCCTATATTCATATTCTATATTCAGATGGAAACATTGGAATTAGTGAGTGAGTGAGTGATGATAGGCCTAAGTAGCAAGGCTTCACAGTGCAGGATTTAAGCCAACTATCTGAGAAAACCACATATGTGCACGCACGCACGCGCACACACAAAGCAATTGTCTTTAGAGGAAGTGACAGACGGATGAATAATGGCATTAATTCTATTAATATTACTCTATAGCAGCTGTTCAGAAAGATAGTTCAGTTTTCAAAGAGGGACTGGTTCTGCACAGTAATTGATTTTTTGCTGTTTGGCTTTATTCTGTGCTACCAACATTAGGCGTGTAGTGTTAAAGATTCATAAATAATTAAGATATTTAATTATTGTCAATAGTCAATACCAATGCTGTTAATTGACAAATTAGATTGAATAATTGAAGCCGTTTATGTTCATACTTTTCAAAACCTATTGCACAGTAGTGAGGCATCATTCAGATTAGTATGACAACAGCACCTCAAAGTGGCAGTTCCTGGTACTGCATAGAATGAGTTGTGAGGATGTTTATATAGAGTACATGAGTGCCCCCTAGTGGAGGAATTAAAAACTGTTGTAACAGTGAGTCTGGTGGGATGGAGGGCGTTTACCACATGAAACCAGCCTGCGGGGATAATGTAATGCAAGGCATTGCAAGCATTGCTTGCATTTCATTGTTGCTTGCCAAGCAATGCATGTGTAGTGAATTGATATCACACTGTACAACATAAAAGTAATTATGTTGTATGCCAACGTTTGCCAACATGGCAAGCATGTTCAACCAAAGCAGCAATCAGCGATTAAAGTTCTCACTACTGGCCCTGGGTACTGATTTCAGTCCTGAGGATTTCACAGGGGTCATTTAATTAGCTCAGTGCTTATTTGCAAAAGATCATTTTCAGTCTCAAGATTTTTTTTTACTTTAATCCCTGAGCAAGAGTATGCTCTATCCCTTGTGTTCAACTTCAAATTACCACTTAATTCCACCAAAAATATCCATTGTTAAGCGTAAATAATCTGTCATTTTAGATTTCTGTGGGGCTATTCAGAACAAGACCGATCTCTGAAGCTCAGAGCCGCTTTCCCTGGCCTATGTCACTACGGGCCCTGGCGTGGTCCACAACATGGACAGGCCCTACCAAACCCGACACACCAGCAACGAGACGACCCCACAACGTTGATGCTTGACGTTGTGTAACATCACTCTTCACACCAAATGCATCAAATGTAGGCCTACTGTATATAACTTATAGACACCAGATACCCGCGGAGCTCGCAGGTAAAAGTCCCAGCACTACAAGACCCACTAAAATGTTGCATGGCTCGGCGGCCACACTTCCAACTTCCAAGTACATGCTTGCAGGCTGCATCCTGCCTACCCGATCATGTTTTGGGCATCTGCTGCTGATTTTACCAGCGTGAGAGGCTACTTTTACAATGAATTGATTACTCACCGATAATGCTGGCTGCAGCTCTAGAGGTTGATTTCACAGGTGTTTTGAACGTATATTCCAAAGTGTGTACATTGTAGTCAGAGATGGGCAGCATCCAGCATGGCTTGAATATGGCTAAATATAACAAACTCTGGCTAAAAGCATGTAAAAGCAACATGCACAAACACTACAACTTTCACAAACACCACCACTGCACGTTGTTTACGTAGGCCTGTTAAAATAGGCTCAACTAGCTACAACCTTCTTCCTGTCCTTTTCAAAATAAGAGCTATACTTTTTATGATTAGTAAACACTACTAGTATCCACTACTTGTATCTCTTAAGTGAACTTAGAGGATGTGTAGATATACAATGCTTTGAATCCGTATTTGTGTATCTGAGTAACTTGTTAGTAGCCTAGATTTAGGTCTTAAACGGCCACTTCACCTCTTTTGCAACCACAGCATATATTAATGTTTAGGACACAAAAAACACATTCCTAAGGTTTTTATTTGTGTAATACAATAGGTATTGAAAAAATAGATGCCTCATTAGGCTGATGGGTCATTGGGCTGTATGGAGGTGTGACTTTGTAGTCCAGGAAGGGAGTTAGACCATGTCCATGTTTGGCTTCATAACTAAAATATCACAACATATAATAACATATTACACACAAAAGCGCCAAGAACGTGTCCCTTGTGTCATATAAACATTAAAATAAGCTCTGGCTGCAAAATGGCGTGGTGACCCTCTAATAATGGGTCAATGAAAGATTCTCCTCTCTATAACAAGAAGTCAACCTCTTTCATATCAAGGACAATAATTTAGTTTACATCACATGCAGGCATCTGATGATATTTAGTCTCAAACATGAATCTTCATTTCCTATTATAATTTCCTGATTTCAAATTATCGAAAGTAATGATTCTACATTTCCTAATTTAATTGAGCAGATTCATATAAAATGCATAACCTACAGAAAAAAACAAATTGATGCATTCCATGCGGACCCACAGCAAGTCCCAGGACCCCATGTCTGTAAATTACAAGATCATAGCATGGCCTAAAGATGACCATGATGTTTATGAACAAAGACATTAAAGAACAACTAATTATTTCCACCATGCCGTATACCGGCTGAGAGCATATATTATGTTTTCACCACTGACTGTGTGTGCATACTGTAGATGACCATTTTTTACTGTGCAGTCCAGAAACGACCAGGGGACCGAATAATTTGCTTCCAATACACTCTGAGTTAACTGAGGATTTTACAAAAAGGTGAATCCCAGTATACTTGACTTCCAGGTTATTGTATAAATCTGGGATTGTTGAATGGGCTGGCATGTGAATGTGGTGTGCCCTGCTCAGATGTTTTGTGCCTCTCGCCTGACACTTCGGCATGCATCAGCAGAACTTAAAGCTCTCCTTATTACTAGCGTGAGCGGAGCGGGCACAAGTAAGGCGATCGGTGCGCAGTGGTTGGTCCCTCGGTGCAGGTTTAGGTGATGACGCAATGGTGACGTATGTAAAAGACCTCATAGCTAATGTCATTAGTGTTAGCCCACTCCGCTCATGCACGAGTAGGCTATGGCCTGCTTGTACGCAACGCGCAAGTTTGCACTCTAACGAGTGCTGATCTAGTTTGGTTCTATAACTGACGCTGGCAGTTACGTGGCTAACTTGAGAGTTTAGATCAATCCACGTCCATCTTCACAGGGTCCAACGAGCTTCTTGTCTGGTGGAACTCGTCCATCTTCACAGAGTCCAATGGGCTACTCATCTGGTGGAACTCATCCATATTCAAGGGATCCAATGAGCTTCTCGTCTGATGGAACTCTTCCATCTTCACGGAGTCCAACAAGCCTCTGGCCTGGATGAAGTCCTCAGACGCGCCTAGGTCCTCCTCCGTCTCCTCCAGCGTCCTCAGCAGGTCGGCGTGGGCGGCAGCCAGGCGCCGCCGGCAGTCTGGGATCATCATGTGACACTCCTCCAGCACCTCCATCTGCTTGTTGACGTTGCACAGGTCTTCCTCGTCGGCCGCCTCGGCCTTCAGGCGCTCGATCTTCTGCCGCTGCTGCTCGGCTTCCGTCACATAGCTCGCCTCCTCTCTGACGAGACGCTTTACCACACCCGCTTTGATCTTGATCTGCCGTGTCCTTGGATCTGACATGGTCGGTCGAGCTGCTAATGTTCCACGACTATATTTTATTTAAAGGGAGGTGCATTCATCACTGAGACAAAATACACAAGGTAAAAATGTATAATTTATAATAATTATAATTTATAATTGTTGGTCACTATGCTATATTTGGGATGGCTGGCCCTTTGGGTGATGTAAACATGACATCAAATAACCATAATTTGTGCCCAAGCAGAGGGGCAGACACATGGACCCCATAGTGGACTCATTCATGCTGTATGGGACAGAGACCCACCCCCACACACATTAGATAATTTTCTCTGAACTGGATGGCATTGACATGCATGAAGGTAAATGACTCCTGTCATATTTAATTATGAAACATGGATCAGTAAGTTCCTTCCTGAATTTAACACATTTCGGCTTTTGCAAAGGACAATGTTGCTTGAGCTCAGATCAGGTTTTCTTAACTTTAGTTTTCTTGGTTTTGCCTAGTAGATTCAACATTTTTGTACAATCATCCTTAAACATGACTGAGGATATTGGCAGTTGAAGGTGATAATGAATGTATTTAAAGTAATGCCGTGTCAGGTTTGTTGATGCATCTATGCTGACAGCCGAGGAGCCATGGTCCCGGGGTACTTCCCTGATCATCGGTGGACTCCGAATGGCTATTGGTATTGTCATGAGTATTATGTCCTGGAGGTGTCGTGGTATTGTGCTAGTAGACCGTAGCCTACTTGTGTGCAATCTGCAATGCGCAAGTTGTCACTGCACTGAGTGCAGTTGTAGTTATTGTCTACATGGCATTTTCTTAAACAAACATAATTGGAAAAACAAAACAAAAACATTAAGAGATTTTCTGTTTCTGGTCCATTGGTGAAAATGTTACGATTGTTGATGGCATGCTGAGCTTATCGACAGTCATGTTTGTCTACTTCAAAGAACACTCAGTCCTTGAGAAACTTGGAACCGGGAAATAAACACAGGACAACAGCTGAAGGAGTGAGCAACTCATCTGTAGCGCAAGTTTAGGTTGTGAAAATCACCACTCACAGAAAACTGGTTTTGCTGGCATTTTAGGACAGGTTTAAAGGCCAGCGTTTTGGATGGACACAGCCTTTTTTATATAGTGTGTGAAACACACTCATGACAACCATAATCAGATCAGCAGACGGTGTGGCCACCCAAATTGGGGGCCAGTTCTGCTGGTTGGAAATTACCAAAAGTACTCAAATGTTTTACTTTAAGTAAGTATCAATACAGGAATGTAGAAATACTGTTATAAACAATTTATATGTAAAAGTATTGGCATTAAATTAAAGTACCAATAAAGTAAAGTGTTTCATTACACAAAATGTGTAAAAATCCTTTGAAAATACCAAATCCACAGGTTCACAATGCATTGCATTGTAGATCTTCTTTTAAATTTTGAAGTAGCCTGCCAAGGTTTAAATAGGGCTGAAGTGGTAATGTATGTCTTGTAATAATAATCAAAATCTACAAAGTAACTTGTAACAACAGTTTTCAAATATTTGTAGTGGAGTAAGTACATTCGACCAGGTGTAGTGGAGTAGTCACCATTCAACATGCCAAAGTGCCGTTAAGCTAGTCAAGTTCAGGAGACAATTAGGCAATACTCCAGACCACAGTAAATGCTGGATTCATGGTGAGAGAGCATTTTTTGTTTGACAGACCACATAGTAAATGCTGCATCCGTGGTCTGGAAAGGAAAGTTGTTTTACAGACCATAGTAAATGCTGCATTCATAGTCTGGAGCAGGCAGTTGTTTTACAGGCCATATTACCGGTAGATGCTGCATTAATCATCTGGAGAGAGCAGTTGTTCAGGTAAAAGGGCCCTTTGATGTCTAAGTGCGCACATCTCTGTTGCACAGAGGAGAGACGCATATGCCTTATACCCATACCTATTAGGATAACAATGTGCAAGTACAGCAAGAAGATATTGACCACCCTGAATGTGTATCAAGTAGATGACCTAGGTCTCTTGTACGCCTACATGTAAACAATAAACAGAACTGCTACTGTACATTTTAAATTTGAGCATTTTTGTATAGGCCTACAGTTTTGAGAAAATGATATTTGTTTCAAAAAGATGTATACGCCTCTATATATAATATATGCTGGTATGTGTATACCCTCTATGTATAGATCTACACAACAGTGCAATATGAATTTCCACATCTTCAAAATACATTATGACACTTGCTTTTTTAGGGAGAAGTGCTGTGATTGGCCAGTAGTCACTGTCAATGGTAGTGTTTTTGTAACACGTACAGTAAACCTAATCTCTACTATACTGTATGTATATATACCCATCCATAATGACAGTAAAACTAACTAAAGCTGGTCAATCCGTTAACACTGGTGGACAAGTGCACACAGTTATTGTAGCAACTGCGGCAGAGAATAGAGCTACCATAATACCCAATTGGCTTTGACCTGGTGACATTATAGATGGCTTATTTGATGTTTTTGTTACATGGCATGTGAAGTATTTTAGGTTTTTATGGTATGGCCATGGCATGCAATGCTACAGTATCTAAAGTTGTCATGGCATGTGGAGCATTTTCGGGGGTGACGACACGTTAGTGAGATCAATTGCCGTGGAAATCTCACGGCACCCGGCCCCCCTAAGCCAAAATCATTTCAGGTTAGGCCAGGTTAGTCATCTAGTAGATGACTTTTGTTCTTGTTGTTTTGGTCCTATGGGCTCGATTTTGGTTACATTAGCCCTTATACAGTACGCAATTAACGCACTTAGCATTGGGGAAGAGGCGTTCCCACACTAAAGTTGATCATTTCGTTACCATGCCATCTCCCTTAAACACCTCCTATACCCGTTACATTATGCATAGGTGTAGTTTGGGCGTTTTTAACTTTCATCCAATCCGTGTTGGTCTTGCCATTCCCTTTAATTCATCCCATATCTATTTCCTATTTTCCTATATCTATTCCTACTGCTATGCCTGACCCTCCTAAGCACGCAGCCTGGCTGCGGGCTTAGGACAGACACATGCATGAGTAGCCTATTCTCAAAGATTATAGCTCTCATTTTCAAACAATTATAGCTCGGTCAATTCTCCATCATTTCTTACCATTCAACATGTTATGTTGAAAAAACATGTTCCATGTTTTTTTTGCTGTATGTGGCGTGCATTTATCCCAAGTCTGCGAAATATTATAAAGTAAATTGCAAAAAAAGTCGGGAATTCGCAGCAAAAACAGACTTCTTTTTGATCATTCATTTCTCTGTCAATTCTGGACCATTTTTTACATTTCAAAATGCAGCGTGACAGGCAAATGTTTTCACTGATTTTGCCACCCCATGACAGCACCCCCCATAAAATCTTTTTTTCCCCACGTTTTTCACGATTGTCACAATGAAATATTAAAAAAGAGTACCCCAAGTTGTCATGTATTGCTGTACTTCAATATATTGTGATGAGAAATGTATTTTATTATTAAATATTTTACCTTGGGTAAAAATTTTACCCAAGGTAAAATATTTAATAATAAAATGCATCACATAAACCCATCACATTTAATGTGATGGGTTTATGTGATGGGTTTAGTTATGGTGTAACAAAGGTTAAGTGCTCAAGTGTTACGCCTTCTGTAAACCCACAGTTCAAATGAAAACAATTAATACAACGAGAAAATCGTTCTCGTTTAATATAGATAAGTACTTCTGGGGGAATAAACAATACTACAAGCACAATGTACAGCTGTTGTGGGCTTTCCACACATGATGTAGAATGTGAGCATGTATGGTATGTACTGTGCACATTGGCACATTTACATAAAGTAGCATGTGTTGTCACTCGATGCTGCACACAACACAACCTGTCTTTGTGATCATGTGGTATGATGTGATCGCTGAGCCCGATTCCTGTACTTCATTGTACAACAGTGTCACATCCCAGCTACAAGCTCACTACAATTCAATTCAACTTTAACAGAGCGCCGAATAGCCTTGCCTCACTTGAGATACAGTATAGAGCAGAGACCCGACATTGTCCCACCCTGACCAAGCATTTTTGTGACAGTGGCAATATAAAAAACGCCCCTTATGAACTGGCGGAGCCAGTCTCTATGGTGGGCGGTATGGTGTCGGGCCTTGTGGGGGGAGATGTGTGCTATAACACATCGGCTATCCTGAAGAACCGCTGAAGAACTGCTTAAGAGCCAATATTGTTTGCATAATTGAGTGGTTGGTTTATCACTTCTTTGTTTGTTGTGAGTTTGAATTAAGAGAACACAGACCTAGACATTTTATTTTCATTAAGTCAACCAGGACACACCCTACAGTCCATCAGCCAGTGTGTGCTGCTGTTGACCAGTGGGACACGTTGGAAATCACCACACAATACAGTCTTTGACTGAAAACAAAGACATTTTGTTACTCCAGTGTCCAAGCCAGGGAGCTCAAAGGCCTCACAGCTGTCTACGGAGTGGCCCACAATGGCCATGAAATGAGGAATAACTGTTTCATTTGATAAACAAACAACCGCTGCAGTGGCCACTGTCTCAAATATTTGAATATGTTGTAGCAGACGCTCATCCAAAATAGCCTGTATTTTTCTCTCTCCCCCTCCTCCCCCCAAGAGCTTTAGAAAATGTTGCTTGTGTGCTTTAAAAAATATCATGCGATTTTGCCAATTGCATGAATCGTAATCCTGGGCACTACTCTCCCTCTGTCAACTTGAGGAAAGCCTTGAACCCTAAATGCATGAGGAGTGAAGAAGCCACATTATGACCTAACAGGGGGAGGTTTCTGTCATGGGACATAGTGCATGGAAAGAATTTGTTATTCTAGCCAGTTCCTTTCCCCTCCATCAGGCATCCCAGCTGACCAGGGGGAGGCAACATATAGAAATTACTGCATATTTTTGTGATGGTAGTGTACCTACATACCCTAGGGGACACAGGAAGAGCATACAGCCTTCACACAGAGTACACTTGCAATATTGCTGGGTTTAGGACAACCTGGTTCATTTGATACACAGACATGCTCCACTGTAGCACTGTTGTCCAGGGGATGGCCTTATAGACTTTTACAGCACTGGATTGTACAAGAGATAATGTTACATACAGTATGGTGTTTACTCTGTATCCAAGCAACAGGGTATATGTAGGCTATACATATCTCTTGCTGAAACAGTGACACGGTCCTTTGATTGTATATTTTAGATAAAGAATTACTACCCCTACTATGCCTATTGATGCTACTTGAGTTTCAGTTTTCTGCCAATAATCTATTGCTTTGTCGTACAGTAGGTATTACAGATAAAAGTGAGTTGAGTTCAGTAGACCACAATGGAAACCCCTGTGCTTTTTGTGTTATAGTTTTAGCATAACCTTTGACTGACTATCCTGTGCCTGTACTGTTAACAAAATTAGTATACAGTATTCACTCAGTCAATTCTCTATATATTTTTTTTTCAATGACTTAATCCGCTGCTATTGTTCACTCCCTACTGCCTCTGTGGACTCACTGACGCCTCAAGAATTTTCGGCTAGAATCCTAAAATCATCTGGGCCTTCTCTACTGAGAGATGATCTAGACCAGGGGTTTTCAACAGGTTCGGGGACCACCAGTGGTCCCTGAGAGGATTCCAGGTGGTTAACCAGATGTAACTCTTTGAAAGCGTAGAAATGAGTTAAAATATTCAGAGTCTGAATTAGCCCAGGTCTACACAACTATAGAATGTAGAAGATTAATAGTCATTTTGATTTATTGTTTGCCTGTCTTGTTTTCCAAATCCATCCTGTGGGACAAAAATGTAATCAAATGGTGGTCTGTGGCTCAAATTCTGAATGAATAGTAGGCCTTGGTATGAAAAAGGTTGAAAAACGCTGATCTAGACTAGAGTCTGTTGACAAGGAGCGTCACTATGGAAGTTGCACAGAGAGCCATAAGGCCCTGAGGTGGTGAAATGGATGCAAACTCTTTGTAGGAGCTGCATGTGCGCCCACTGCCGCCCAGCCCTCCTGAGGGTCATCAATGACGGAACACAACCCCATAACAACCTGAGGGTCATCAAAGAGCAATAATAGGCCGCACCCACCTCCATAACTGTGTGTTCACACTGTTGCCATCAGGGAAGAATTATATCAGACTATCAAGCACAGGCAGGCTGAAGAACAGTTTCCCCTCCCAGTCTAAAAAGAAATCTTCAACTTCTATCGTATCACAGCCTTGCATTCTGATCTGGGTTCTTGTTTTTCTTTTTATTTATCTGTATAAGCACCCGCAACAAAAATGATAATCCATACATTATAATTATTATGGAAAAAGGGGTTGGGCCCATGGGGCCTGAAATTAAAAACCTTGAGACTGCACAGCATGTAAACACAGACTGTAGGGGCTCTACTAAAATAGCCTGCATCATTTGGAGGAATTGGTCTCATAGGAGTTACATCATGATGGTACTGAGTTACCTACAATCATAGAAGTACAAATATTTGTAATTTATTACTTAAGCTCATAATGCAGCACATTCTATTTTGGGGTGAAGAGATTGTGGTCAATGTACAGCTGCGACGTGTCTGATCCTCTACATCTAGATGGTTAAAGTGGATAAAGGATAAGTGACTATTTTATGGAACAATATAAAATAGATTTTTCAAATTTTAATTATGTTTTGTGTACTGTATGTGCATATGAAACTAGGGGCCGGTTTAATTCCAATTCTAAATCTAATCCAATCAGTAGTTTTGTACAAAAAAACACATCTTGGGCTAAAGACGTCCATAACCACTTGCCGAAATGTGCTGGCCTCATCACATTTGTGATGACAGCTAAGGATATTTTCAGGAGTGCCTTTTGTGCAAAACTAATGATTGGAATGTATCAGAATCATGAAGATCAAAAATAGTTTGACATGTCAAGCTACCTAGAGCATAATGACATTTTGACGTTATTGATATTTTTGCCTTATATAAGATGTTAATGGTATGGTTACAACAACCTCTATAATACTATAGTGGCATATAGGCTACCATCCATCTATACTACTTTAATTAACTTGCAACTAAGGTGTCAATGTCAAATAATAACCCTATAAGTAAAGGGGGGGGGGTGCCATAACGACCACGCCACACATTCTATCACAGCCCTTTGAGTAAAGTACTTAGTAACTACTTCCCACCACTGGTGACATGATTATAGGCTACATGTTGCAGAGATTATCATCCAGAACTACAATAATGCCTCAGTACAATAATGGGTGGGTTTGGTCACCTACAGCGACGCTCATTGGCCAGGTGTCCCGGAAAGTGGGCAGCAGCTGGATCGCCGATTGGCTTACAGGGGCCGCTCTTCAAAACCGTTCCCTCCCCTCCTCCCTACAGCGGTGCAGCCGCTCCTCTCTCCTCTCTCCTCTCCTCTCTCTCCTCATGCACGAGACAGAACACAATCCTCCTTTTCTCCTCCGTCTATTCATCCAAACCATGAACCATCCATCCGGACTCTTTTTACACCGTTTAGCAGAGTCACGCTCGGAGATTTAGGACTGATTCTGCCTTCTAAATAGGTAAGAGTAAGACCTCTCGTGTTTTATTAATTTTTTGGGGGGGTTTGTTTTACATATGATGCTAATGTGATGTAATGTGTCTGTTTGCCGGCGAGTGTGGCCCAGCATGAAACCGTACTGTCAACGCAAAAAAGAAAAAAACATAAAAGTAGAGATATCGAGTCATATCGATCTTTTAACATTTCCTGAAAATGAAATAAACGTTTCCAAATTCCAATCGGATAATGAGTGTTGAATGATGATGGCTGACAATCCTCTCGCATAATATCTCATCGCCACCGCAGGGCCTTTTTTCCCCACACGGAGGATGCGAGCCATCACATGTATGCATAGGCTACATACTGTACATTTCTGGACGCTGATCGGAACAATTCATATAATAAGAGCAGATAATAAGCGCAGTAAAGCGGCGATCGTTCCACTGACTTCATCATGACTGGCTGCCGTTCATCCAGAGAGAGAGAGGTGTGGTTACTATAGCATGGTGTGTTGTCTGGCGAAATATTAAAGGGAAGAAGAAAATGGTATGCTAGGATTGTTGAACTAATAAATATTGTACATGCCTGCCCTGCCTGCCTGCCTGCCTGCCTGCTGCAGCACCGAGGAAGGGAAGAGGAGGAGGGTGGGGACTCGACCGTAGTGTCGGATGGGCTTATGTTACGTAATGTCTTCCCATTCATCGCCCGTGCTACTGTGTGTGTGTGTGTGTGTGTGTGTGTGTGTGTGTGTGTGTGTGTGTGTGTGTGTGTGTGTGTGTGTGTGTGTGTGTGTGTGTGTGTGTGTGTGTGTGTCCTCTTCACTCCACGCCTCTTTCCTACAGTCCTGCGTTCTAGCACAGGAAAAAGGATCTCACATTTTACTGTTCATTACCTCAATCTCAATGTAGAAATTCTACTAGACTACATCTACTTGAGTAAAGATAGTCTACAAAAATAAAAATACAGTAGGCCTACCAAAAGTTCAATTTGGGCTTGTAGAATGTAGCCTACTGTAACTAATACTATACTATAGGACTACTACTACTACTACTACTACCATGGCTGAGGGAAGTAGGGGTGCTGGGGGGGCTTGAGCACCCCCTTTTTTCAGACACAGCCCCCCTTGGACAGGAGGAGGAAAATACTAGTTATTTTAATCAAAACAGATTCCTGTTAATAGGCCTTATGCATATGCTCTATCGCTGTATCAGAGGCTAAGGTACCTGTGTCAGTTAGCTCATGCATGTGGAGAGGGAAGGTAAAAGACACTTTTCCGTGTGTAAATGCATGAAAATGTGCATGCACAAAGCGCATTCACGCACATTTTGCGTCTGTGCGCATCTTGCAGCACCCCATAGTGAACGTCCAGCACCCCCTACTGTCAATATCTTCCCGCGGCCATGACTACTACTACTACTACTACTACTACTACTACTGCTACTACTACTACTAGCCTACTACTACTACTACTACTACTACTGTTATTACCATTATTATTATTATTACCCTTATTATTATGAATAAACACAAACTAGTAGGCCTACGTTAAAGGGGTATTCCACTTTCAAAAAAACTTTTGGTCATTTTATGGCCTATTCAGTCTCATGTGAACATACCAGGCAGTTTATATGTTACTCTTTTCTTTATTTAGATATTTGATGTTCATTTTAGCTGCCCTGCCCCCTTCATATACCGTACAAACCCATTATAACTTAAATCTCCATTTTAACCATGACAGATTATTCGAAAACAACCCATCTTTTTTCTGGTGACTGATATTGTCTTCCTAATACGTGAGAGGGCCATGGAATTTCATTTGCTGTTTTCATTTATTTTTAAAATATTGTTTTGGAAAATGTAGCAGGCTACATATTTGGGCATGCCCACCCAAAAGAACAAAACAATATTTTAAAAATAAATGAAAACTGTAAATGAAATTCCACAGCCCTCTCACGTATTAGGAGGACAATACTGTATCAGTCACCAGAAAAAAAGATTGGTTGTTTTCGAATAATCTGTCATGGTTAAAATTTAATGGTTAAAAAAGTTATAATGGGTTTGTATAGGAAGGAGGTGGATACACTAAAATGAACATCAAATATCTAAATACTGAATGGAGTAACTTATAAACTGTCTGGTGTGTTCACATGAGACTGAGTAGACCATAAAATGACCAAAAGTTTTTTTGAAAGTGGAATACCCCTTTAAGATTTCAAATAAATTGTAGAGTAAAAAGCACATTTGGCCCTGAGATGTAGGCCTAGAAACCTCAAGTACTCCCTTACTTGAGCAGCCTACTTACAGTACTCAAGTAAATATTTAAGTATTTAGTTACATTACACCACTGTCTGTCCATCCATCATTAACACACCAGACTGGCTGGAATGCATTCCTCTGCCCTCTTTGGCGTCTTCCTGTGGTTGTTGTGTATGATGTGGAACAGGAAAACACAGCTTTAAAAACGGACGGAACAAAACTAAGATATACAACTGCTCTATAGGTTCACTTCTTCTGGACACCAAGCCAGTGGAAGGCTGTAGTAGTAGCCCAGTGTATTGGACACAGTGATGACAGCATGCTGTGTACACTTCATTCATATGGACAGAGCATAGATATATAAATGGTGCATTTATATAGCGCCTTTATCCAAGGTGCTTTACATAGATTGTGCATCACATTCACCCATTCACACACTAATGGCAGTGGAAACCATGCAAGGTACCTACTAGCACATAAGGAGCAATTCAGGGTTCAGTGTCTTGCTCAAGGACACTTCGACATTAACTCTGCGTGAGCCGGGGATCAAACCGGCAACCTTTGGGTTACCATCCGGTGACTCTACCCTATAAACAAGGTAAAACGCAGAGTCTACATCAAGTGCAGCTACAGTGGCTTGCAAACATTGTCATGCAAGGGTCCCTAACTCTAGCTTAGAAGATCTACAAGCTGTTGACAACGTGTCGAATAGCTGATACCATGAAATAGGGTTCTGGTTACACTGATTTTGATGCTATTTGCTTTGTACACATTTTGCTGGGGACCCCCTGGAGCCACTTCTAGTATGCCTAGGGGGTCCTCAGACTGTACTTTGAGAACCGCTTCCATACCAATCCACGCCCACAAGTGCAACTATTTACCATGTACAAGCCGGCACAAACACAAACAGGGGACTCAATTCTTTTCGCTCCTATGACACCAAAAATGTGGAACGCCCTACTAAAGGTCATTAAGGCGGTTGCAATTCAAAAGTGGCCCCTGTAAAAACCTTTTCCCCCTTCACTGTATATGTTTTATTTTCCCTTTTTCCTCATTTATGACGACTTCCTGTTTTGGGCTATACAGTATATAGTAGAAGCGTATTTGAACATCTCTAAATGTTATGATGAAATGAACAAGGTGTACTAGGAGCAATGCTTTATTGTCTCGTCCACTCACAGTTAACAGTTTTTGCATCGAGTTGTTCTTGAAATGTACTGTAATTCTTCAATCAATCAATCAATCAATCAATCAATCAATCAATCAATCAATCAATCAATCAATCAATCAATCAATCGTACAGTATAGGCTACTGTGGTCAGTGCTAGGCGGCCTACAGTATTGTCCACATCTACCGTGTGCCGGTAACTAATGGTATTATTGATTAGTGCATCATGTGCGGACATTGGACAGCATACCAATTTCATGTCATACAGGGACCTGGGAAGTGACGAAACAAACAAATAAGACACACTTGTACCACAAGCTGGTGATGGAGCTAATGGATACCCCTGTGTCCCTAACAAAAAGGTCCGCCACCGCCACCAATGGTCAAAATGGGAAAAGGTGATGTAGCATATTAAACAAGACCGTGCCACTGCCAACAGCTATTACAATAGACAAGAGATGATTACAATCCAATTTGTGATTAGGGACTAATCAGTAATCACAATGAAGGGGTGAGAAATGAATTGATGAATAATCAAAGTGGCAATATAGAAACACTGTTACAAGTCTGGTAATCAGTCCTGGGTTCCCTCACTTGATGCTCTGGCGATGGGGGTGCTGTGCCCGTTTTACCTCTGCCGCGTCATCAGTACGCATACATGAGGTGTGGTGAAAGGGTCTTTCTGTGTGGAGTTAGTACAGTATATTCTCCCCGTGTCCCCTAGGGTAGATAGATACCCTCACAAAAACATGCAGTGATTCTGGTCTCTAGACTGGCCTTGGCAAGCTGGGATGCCTGGTGGAGGAGAAAGGAATTGGTCAGAATAACATGTTCCTTCCACACACTACGTTCGGCTAGAGAAATTCTCCACTGTCAGGTGGAAAGAAGCAGCTTGGACTCCATGCATACAAGGCATGAGGTCAGTCGGCTGCCCTGCCTGGTTGACAGAGGAAGTATAGCACCCAGAGTACAGAATATCAAAACAAAAAAATGTGACGCTAAATTTGTGGGATTAAAAAAAAGTTCTGGTAAATTAACTTTTGAACACCAGGATTAATAATTCAATTTGCTGCAATTCACACCAATAATGTTGAAGAGTCAAAACCCATTGTCAGGTGTTGCTTTTGTTAGTGTACACTGTGAGTGGTGTCATAACATAACTACCGCGCAACAACAACAAAGGATTATTGTGGTTAAAGGCCATCAAATAAACTTTGTCTTGATAAAGGCAATTGGAAGAAACAGAGTGGGTGCATCGTGACTCGTGCGCATGAAATCCAAGATAACATCACCTAGCAACCCAGTACTAATGTACTATAAGTAGCATCATCGATCAGAAGCAGTATAAAAGACCGATTGTCATACATCTACGGCAACGGCGGAGCACAATTAATCTAAGTGTACGTAATGCACTTACATTACACCATTGCTTATTTTTTATTTAGTGTACTCTTTACCCGTGTAATGACATTTGTGCCTTCATTCGCATGGCCACCACAACAATGAAGTCAGTAAGTTGATTAGAAGTGCAGTCTTCGATCTTGAGTGGAAGGCCTTCCAGACAAACTGAATAATAAATGTGTGTGTGTGTGTGTGCAGGTGTGTGTGCGCACGTGCGTGCGCATGCAAGAGTGCGCATGTCAAAAAAGTTTGGATTAAGAAAAGAGAGCAAAGTGCAATTTGCACTCAATGAAGTCAATTTGCAAAGGTCCGCAAAGGAAAAGGCTGAAGCCTAAGGTTAGTGCCCAAATAAGTTGTGGGGACATACAATAAGTTGGCCCTCACAAATACTGTATAGTCAAGCACGCACACACAAACACGCACAAACACAAATAGACCTGATGATGAACGGTCCTCAAGGCCAGGTATCCAGTTATTGTATTGACATGACCCTTTCTATCGCCTCATTCACTCATCTCTCTCTCCCCCTCCCTCTCTCTCCCTCCCTCTCTCTCGCCTCCGGCAAAAGTGTTGTCATGGCGACGGTGGTGATGGAGCAGATTGGCCGGCTGTTCATCAACGCGCAGCAGTTGCGTCAGATCCCGCAGCTGCTGGAGTCGGCCTTCCCCACGCTGCCATGCACCGTCAAGTCCTCCGACGTGCCCTGGGTGTTCAGGGAGCCTCACATCCTCACCGGGTACCGCCAGCCCGACCAGAGCTGGAGGTACTACTTCCTCACACTGTTCCAGAGGCACAACGAGGTAGGTGGGGGCGGGAAACCTCATTGTCGCTGGAGGGCATAAACATATTTTCTATTTTTCCTCCATATATATATATATATATATATATATATATATATTTATATATATATATATATATATATATATATATTCAAAAAGTGACAATTTTGATTTTTTATCCTGAAATGAATGCCCTAACCTATCATACAAACATAACGCACAAAAGTAGTGTAGATCAACTACTACTACTTTAAATAATTTTGCAAATAATGGTATGTTTTTATAAAATAGAATCGATATTCGTGTCACGATTTGTAAAACTGACTCAAAAGCAGAACACAACTAGTCCAAGTCCAAGGGTGTTTATTAACGAGAAAGAAAAAAAAATAGCTTGTAGATCTGCTATGTTCGATGAGTGAGCAGGCTGAGGCTGGCAGACAGGCAGGCAAGGCAAGCCAGAGTCTCTCTGAGGAAGAGAAGAGCAGGAATCAAAAACCACAATAAAAAATCAAAGTTTCCAAAAAACACTACACTAGCACAGAAAACAAACTAGAGAGGTTGACTAGAAGTGTTACCGCACTTGGCTTGTGAAAATGATCTGGCATCGGTGCCAAAGAAAAGCCAAACATTTATAGACTGGAGGCTGATTAGCTGATGCCATGCAGGTGAGGGAGATGAGGGAACAAGAACCAGGTGTGCCAGGCTGAGAGCTGAAGCCTAGCCTATGCCCAAAGTACACGCCCACTCACAGAGACACTCTCAGGCCATGGCTACACCTGTGCGCAAAAAGTCCGGCGTCTTTTTCGCCATCTTTGGAGTTTTTGAATGGATGTGGCAAAGACCAGCTTCTTTCGTGCGCTCGGCCTGACGGAAAAAATGACGCTGCCTACAAATGCGCGTCACCCGGCAGTGATAGACACCAGCCAATGGAACAGAAGCAGCCAGCAGCTTCTCCACCGTACGTCCACAGCCATCTAGTGGAAGAGTTGCGACATTGATGGATTGGAAACTGAGCGCACAAGCTGCTGTTCATGCAGCCTGAATAGGGACAACGTGGAGTTGGAAATACAATTTGTTTTCAACAAGGGCGGCGCAAATAAGAGCTATTTTAGGCATGTGTGAACCATGGCAACTGTTTTAAAGTAGGCTACTGTACAGTAACAACTAAATAGGGTGTACTATAGCTACAAAACGATCTAAAATCAAGGGATTTAAGATCATTAAAGCTGGGCTGTTGCCTGAGTTGAATGCATTTATGCCTAGTTGAATAGAGGTCTATGTGGAGCAGTAGCTCAATACACTTTTGGACGGGAGTGTCGTAACTCTGTCCCGCTTTGGCTCTGCTGTGCGTCTCCTCTTGGAACCGCCCAAAGCCTCAAAGAGCCGCTCTTTGGAGCGTCAGAAGTCCCGTGTCCATCATCTAGTGTGTCCGCACTGACACACAGACAGACACACTGTGACAATAGCCACGTTTCCATAAGCCCTATTTTTGCGCAAAAACAGCTCTTTCGTTAATAAAGTTCAAACCCATTTTCCTCGCACGTGTCACGCTGATGATAACATGATCTAGTGACTAGTCTACAATATCAAAGTAGACTTACACCAAATCAGTAGGCTACCGAGTCTGACAAGCGGTCCGGTTCAGGAAAACAGTGAGATGTGTAGATTATGTATTAGGATTGTAGGGTATATTAATTGTTTTTGCTACAGCAGAGCCAGAACAGCCTCTGCACAGCACAACGGACCTATAGTTCAATAGGAATAAAGCAGGCAGTCCGTGTGTAAAGCCTAAAATAACTTCAAAAGTAAAAAATATATGTAAAATAACCATACGTCTCACGTTACTGGCAAAACTGTGCCACCTATTTTATTATTTTATTTTCCCCTAAACTCCCATGAGTCGCATTTCATCAGTTAATGGAAACAGCAGACAATTTGCTTTTCTTTTTTTCGACTTAATTAACATACTCTTCCTATTTTCGCAAAGGTTTTATGGAAGCGTGGCTAATGACAGTTACTACATTGTCTTTTTTTGCTTCACATATTAAAAAAAAGTTCTTCAGAGCAATATTTATATGTAAATTACATGTGTGTTTGTTTACATGCCTGCCATGTTGGACACGGTACAGATTGATAGGAGCTCTAGGTGATCTCAGATTGGTGTAGAAGAGAGGTCATCAAGTATAGTACATTGATAACTAAAGCCACTGTAATATTTATGCTACACTATTGCTAAAAATAATCTCAGATCGATATAATATTTATATTATAGCTCATTACAGTGAAACCCTAATCCTCAGTAAAGTTTCATTTAACTAAAAGGCAGGATTATTGCAGGCAGTATTATCATGATACTGCTCTGGCTCCTCCGGTGATATAGAGGTGACATATACATGTGCCATTTTACCATTGTAACCTCTACACCAAGGCGCTGAACGTGTGGACACACCTGCTGGCGGCATTTGTCATCCTGGCTAAGTGCAGAGAAATCGCAGAGACGGTGGACTTCCTGCGGGATCCGCACTCACAACCTCTCTTCATTGTGCTGGTGGCGGCCATCACCTACCTCAGCTGCAGGTGTTTGTTTATTTGTTTCATAGTTTATAAAACGATTCAATTATTTATTCACAACAGAAAAAAAGGTTGCAAATATCTATTAACGAATCGACGGCAGGAAATGCAGCTAAAATCTTTGATTTGCAGGCAAACAATTTGGTCTAAAATTGCAAAGGGAATATTTTCCAATATTCAATTCATTAATATGCTGTAGCATAACAACTACAAAATAATGCGTAGAACAATATAAGGAGAGAAAGAAAAACATCTGAATGTTTGGGAAAATCAGATTTACCAACCCTTCACTTTATAGATATTTTTCAAAGGGATAAAGGGACATTTCGGTGCCATTTTGGTGGCACAGTGCTCAAAAGCACTGTGAGGCTATAGAGCAGCACAGCAAGACATTGCAGCACATCTAAATTGGTGGTTCTAAACCAGTGGTCCTTGGCGGGTTCTAGGTTGTCCACGGCTAAATGACAGTTGGTAAACAAATGGACCTTTATACCTCTCTAACTCATTGAATTTGTTTTCATATTACACCCTCAACACCCTTGTTTCTGCCTTACTTTATTTACTTATGTCTACACAATTTGCGAATTTTGCTGTTTTTCCTATAGTAGTATAACAGTATTGTGGACAAAATTGTATCCGGGAAAACGTCTTGAATGTGAGAGGTAAAATCTGTGACTCAAATTCTGTATCAATAATGGACCTTGCTATGACGAAGGATTGAAAACCACTGTGCTGAACAACTGCGACCGTGTTTCCCCCCAGTGCTCTGGCCCACCTGCTCTCGGCCAAGTCAGAGCTGTCCCACTACACCTTCTACTTCCTGGACTACGTGGGCGTGGCCGTGTACCAGTACGGCAGCGCCCTGGCGCACTACTACTACGCCATCGAGGAGGACTGGCATGCCCGCGTGCGAGGCTTCTTCCTGCCCGCCGCCGCCTTCTTCGCCTGGCTCTCCTGCCTGGGCTGCTGCTACGGCAAGTTCGCCAGCCCTTCCATGCCCAAGTTCGCCCACAAGCTGTTCCAGGTGGTGCCCTCGGGCCTGGCCTACTGCCTGGACATCAGCCCCGTGCTCCACCGCATCTACAGCTGCCACCAGCAGGAGCAGGGCTGCTCCGACCAGGCCGTGTCCTACCACCGCCTCCAGGTCAATGACGCCACCACTTAACACAGTGCATGCTTTTCCTCATGCCAATACAGCTCCTTTGAATTGAATTAACATAGTTTTTTTTACAATATAAATTGGTGGGGCCTGTAGACTAATATTCACTTACCTCATGATACAAATCGATGTTTTTGTTTGCAATTCTTAATTATGTTGTGATTCGATTTGATATATTGATATATTGCATCCCTTTTCCCACAAATTACATCACTTTTATTATACTACAGCATTTTGAAACAATTCTAAACAAGGTGGACCATGACAAGTTCAATCAACTAGAACATTTAAAGCACTTCTAAACAAAACAAACACTTCAATGCAGCCAGGTAGCGAACAAACAAGCAAAAAATCAATAAACAAACATTTAAACAAGTAAGTTAAAGTAAGTTAAAATATGAGATAAGAGGTTTCCTTCCACAACAGCAATGATATTTTTTTGGCTGTCAAATAGCTGCATTCATTTCTAATACCAAAGTCTATTTTTTCTGGTATGATACATTTAACATTTCCCCATCTCTACTCTAGGTGCTGTTCTTCCTGGCCAGCGCCTACTTCTTTGCTTACCCGCACCCAGAGCGCTGGTTCCCGGGGAGGTGTGACTTCGTAGGCCAGGGCCACCAGATCTTCCACGTGTTCCTGGTGCTGTGCACGCTGGTGCAGATCGAGGCGCTGCGCACGGACTTCACCGAGCGCCGGCCGCTCTATGAGCGGCTGCACGGGGACCTGGCCCACGACGCGGTCGCCCTCTTCATCTTCACGGCCTGCTGCAGCGCACTCACCGCCTTCTATGTGCGCAAGCGCGTTCGCACCTCCCTCCTGGAGAAGAAGGAGCAGTGAGGAGGACGTGCCGAAAGAGGGAAAAGCGCAAAGCGGTCGTGAAATTTGGAGTTTTTACACTGGAGAGACAATGCGTTGAGTTTTAAATGTTCACATTGTTTAATAGATTTGTTACTGATGAACATATGGTTTTTAATGTTGTTCATGTGGCCTGCCAAATGACAGTGAGCTGGGCAAAGTATTATTCCATTAACGGTGTATTTTTTGTGACTGACTATGAAAAAAATATTTGTTTTGTTTTCTGGTTTTTTTTTTTTGTTTTCTTTTTGCAGTACAGGTCGTACTTGTGATAGACACGGCAGAAAATCTTTGCACATGAAATATGAAGGACAGAAGTGGTCATGAAGAAGAAGTGATTGTTTTATTTTTCCACAAGCTAAGTTATCTCCCAAAAAAGGAAAATCACCATTCTCTCTCATGAGAATCCTTTTGGCCTCCCACCGAAGTAGCTTTCACCTTTCCCTACCAGAATGAAAATGAAAGAATGTTGTACCTCAACAAACAAGATATGAGCTCTTAAATGCAGCGAGCAGACAAATTGAGTCAATATGTATTAAGAATGCCTTTTGTTAACCTAACATTTGTATGTATTACGACCCGCCTCCCCCTAATCAAATCGCGGCTCTTTATTCAACGTGTTTATTTTTGTAAATTTCTCATGATATTTCAAGGCTTCTGCTCTCTCTGACTAACTGGCTTCCTGCTGTACTTTTATGAAATGTTTTTTTTTTTTTTTTTTTTTTTTTTTACCAAACAGGGACATTTGCATTATTGGCCCTGTTTTCTTGGCGGTAAAACACTGTGCCACAAATTATTAAATGAGTTACATGTGCTGTAAGTGATATTTTTCTTTTAATTGTTCTATGTTGCTATAGTGGGCAGTGCTATAGTGCATTTGTTCGGTAACAGTGGTCTCCCAGTCTCTCTAGCCCTTTAGAAAACAGAATATATTTTGAGGTGGGAGGTACACTAACACCATCCTTTCAGGAGAAGGCACCCATTCATCAGCTTAGTAAACCCATTTAGACCCAGAAGGCCCTATGCTTTCTTATACCTTCAATCTGGGAGAGCGTCTGTGTCAATTTACATGTTGCTAGGTATAGAAAACGTAGGTTAGGATTTGGCCTCAGGACTAAATTGGTGTGTATCGATCAAAACATCACTTACAGCACTTGTTTGCAAGCCAAATGTACCTCTATTCTAAAGGGAGACCTTCTCTGTGTTAGTGAACAGTGCAGAGCAATGAGGCTGGCACTCAACACTAGAAGAATTCTGTGCCCAAGATTTACTATGATGTCTGTGTTTTGACAATGTTGTTTTTGTTTTGTTTTTTGTACTCAAAGAGGGCTGGTACTGCAGCTTCTGCCTTTTCACACCCCATGATGTCAATGCCTGTGTGTGCATTGTTATGTTGGTTGGTTTGTTAGACATGACTGAATTGCTAAAGTCCTATGAGTATAATGTTCTGGTGTTTGTATCTGTATATCCACACTGTTGGATGGAAACCTTGAAGTCCAAAAACCCATACTTTTCAGGAAATGGAACAAAGTAACCTGTGTTTCAGAGAAACCACTATAATGTCTGGTTAAATATGAAGGAAAACTCTTATTAATTATTAAGGAAAACCCACAAGCCCACATAACCACTTGCACAACAATGTTGTATGACAAATAGGGCATTGATTTATGAAAACAAGTAACGTGTGTGTGTGTGTGTGTGTGTGTGTGTGTGTGTGTGTGTGTGTGTGTGTGTGTGTGCGTGTGTGTGTGCGTGCGTGCGTGTGTGTGTGAGTGTGCACGCGTGTGTGACTGTGCATCTGTATGTCCGAGCACTTCTAGCATGTCTTTGAGTTTATATGTGGTTCAGATGTGAATGTCTAAAGCGTCGCCTTGCACTGCTTTCTTGTGTTGTGTGAATATAATATCGTGACCACTAACCTACCACACATTTTCTTATCTTAATTATTTCCATGTTTTTTTTTTTGTCAAAATCCTGTCTTGTCCCAGGTGTCCACCCGTCTTATTTGTGAACAGTTACTGCATTGGTTCTCAAATGAAATTGATCCTTACAGGTCTGTATAACTCTGGGAGTGTACCAGTGGAACCATTGTTACTCTCTCAGCCATATTGGGCTCCTTTTGAAATGAAAAACTTTGAGAACCACTACAGAGCTACTGTCTGGTTTCTACAGAAGTTTGTCTGGTGACACGATGCTTTTGTTGTGGCGGAGAGGAGAAAATAAACCAGATACACTGATCATGCCACATAAAATGACAAACATAACAAAATAGTAATGCTGTACTCAAAAGACACTATAAAAGACACAAAGCGACAGCATATTACTCTATCGTTGTGTCGGATGATGTCGCTGGCTTCCAGTGAAAGTGAATGGTAGAGCCTGTAGCGTTGTACAGTATCTTCACATCACTGACTTCCATTGAAAATGAAGGGTAGTTACCTGTGTAGCAGCCAGTGCGAATGCAGCATAACACCCCTTCCCTTGGTAGGGGCGTGATGTCATGAATTCAGAACTTTTGGTTGACAATCTAATCTCCGCCACAGTTTGTGCCAATGACTCTGTTACAGCAGCAGTGAGGCTAGGACCATGCAAAAACATCAAACTCCAATCACTATCATGCAACAGGTTTACATGATATTAAAGCTGTGCTATGTAACGTTTTGTGTGTGTTTGTATACAATGTTATTTTGTACAATCTGTACAGTAAGAGTCTGTTAACTGGACATATAACTTTACACAATTGTGCTTGTATTTGGTCTCCCTGCTCGTCTACTGAGACACTTGCAGTAGATCCTGTGTCTTATTTGATAAGTGGCGCTGCCTTGAGGTCAACATTGAGTTTCTCCCCTGAGCAAGCGGGCAGGTTCTATTAGTAGCTCAGTGGTAAAAAAATAAATAAATACATAAAATGCAGCACTTGCGCAGGAGACATCAGTATGAGTCTGGGTTGATGCAGGAAAATTAGAGTGCAGCATTAACTGGTTTTCACAGTAATTAGTTACTGTTTATTGTTGCCATGCTGTTTCTGACAGGTGGAAAGAGTTTTGTTGTCTACAAATAAGCAGACCTACAAGCATTTTGAGCTTGTTATTGATCTCGCAGTTTTGAACAGTGTAGAATCAATGACGAAGTAGGGCATTAATGTACGGGAAGATAAAGAGATTTAAAAACAAACAAACAAAAAAATCCATTCAATTATGGAGATGAAAGGTTTCTGCCCGACAGCAAGCATACTGTATATTCCACAAAATGAGCTTTAATCTTAATCAGGAATCCTTATAACAATGTATGTTAAAAACTCATTACATTGCGCTACTGACCTGATTATTGTGCACTGCCTCTACCGTATGTACTGAACCTTTATACAAATCATGGCACTGATGATAGTCAACTGTACCCTGTATCTACAGTATACTGCACTATATAGCTAGCTATGCTGTATGTACACTGTGCACCTTAATGGACGGGGCCAGAGGGACCAGAATGTTTTATGCTTATTAAAAAAAGAAAGTACAATACTGTATGTGGTTATAATGACTGTACTAATATTCTCTTGTATTTAAGTAAATAAAGTGTTATACAGTAATGTATGCTTTGCATAAAGCAATGTATGTTTTGTGTACCATTTATGTTTGTATATAAAAAACAAAAATCACACCCGTGTGAAGTGAGTGGCGCTATCGATTATAACAAGATGTTTCAGGCCTCAAAACAAATTGTTGAATAACGTTAAAGCTGTACTGTAGTAAACAGTACTATACTGTGGCAAAAACAGTACTTTCTGACCTTGGCATCCCATATCCAAACAGAAATGTCCTATATGATTGCATTAAACAAAGTTTAATAACTTACCAACTTTGCAGCTGTATGGAAAGCTTGAATTATTCTCTTTTGATCTGCAAAGTAGAAATGTTCTCTACTTTCTGTCAAGAAATGCCCTGCATTTGATTACTTTTCCTTGTCAGAGTTTGGAAGCACTCATTATCAGTCAAACAGGTGGAAGTTGCCACTCAATCTAGATGAGGGGGCTGTCCTGGTCAGAAATCATGCACGTGCACACTCTCTAAAAGTAGAATGCGCACAAAGAGTGCGCTCTACACTCCCCTACACAGCATGCCTGTAAGGGCCCCAGACAGTGACAGACCATGCAGAAGATTTGGTTTCGCAGATGAATATGGCATGAAGTGATGATGGAGGTGATTTTTAAACTACTAACTAAGCAAAAACAAAGGAAAAAACAATTCAAACAAAGTACACAAGAATGACAAAACCACATAAAAACAGCTAACCTATACATATAGAAACATAGAAAAAAAGTATTTATGCATCACAAATTGTAGGCATGGTGTGCATGTCTCCACCCATTTTTGTGGAGAGGCAAGGTTTTGTCATTATGAACTTTGTTTGAAATGGTTTTCCTGTTAAATTTAGGCCTGACCTAAGTTTTCTGAAAAAACATCAAATATTTAAATAGCAGCAGCAAAACAAACTGAATGTGTGAATACTGTACAGAATCCAAAAATGGATTCCCGGGCCTGAATGGGTTAAGCGCTTAGTTTGCAGTCGTCGACCAACGACTGTTGACCGTCAACCGTCCCTCGAAGTACTCCGATTGTCTGGTTTAGGTGATGACGCATGTATTATCTCCTGGACTTGTCGGGCTACTTGGTCTCTTCTCCACTACTTTGCTCATGCACAAGTAGGCCATGGCCCACTCATGCGCGCAACAAGCAAGTTTGCACTCAAGTGCTGATCTAGTTTTTGCTTAAAATCATCACTTCCATCATCACTTCACATGTCAGTGTAAGTAGAGCCAGCAAACATTAATTTTTACCACTCCAAATCCTTTTCATATAAATATGAGGGCATCGACATATAGATATTGTAAAGTGAATTTTGAATGAAAACCTTCCCTGTGTATTTACATTATACATCTGCCACTGTGACTCATATAACCTCCAATCAAAACAGATGTAGCACACCAGGTCTTTATGTGTTCAAACTGCAGTTTGAACATTTTGTTGTAGGCCCACATGTTGTAACTTTATGAAAGTACAGTAGCACCAGACACACTGATAGGCCTATAATAATGAACACATTCAAGTCTGTAAAACAATACCCCATACAGACAGCAGAGGGCAGCAACGTCCTGAACTTCACATAGCAAAGTAGATGAAAGGTTATAGGTTGTGAAGATTCCCATATGGGACAAGTTGCCATCAGTGTCCACCATGAGGAAATCTTGACTATTATTGCATGCGCTCGCTCTGCATCGAGTCATGGTCATTGACCACTGACCACCACTCGAAGTACTCCGATTGGCTGGATTAGGTGTTCACGTAATGGTAATTCAAGTGAGGAGGTACTTGATCTCTGGAAGCTCGATCTGCTCACACAAAAGGAGGCCATGGCCTACTTGTGCGCATTATGCAAGTTGCCCAGATCTAGTTACTTGCGTGAGTAGAGCAGCTGCAAGTTAAGTGATCGAGTAAGTGATCACAAGTAAGCCATGGCCTACTTGTGCGCAATGCACAAGTTTGCACTCTACCAAATACAGATACCAAATACAGATCTAGTTGTTGCTGCCTTGTCAACACTATTAGAATCCTAGACTAGCCGAGAACTATACAGTATACTTGGGCATGATTGACATTGATCTCCATATTTGGAGATCTGTTACAACTATAATTGATTTTTATGCCCATGTATGGTAAGGACATATACTGTATTACGCTGACAGACCGCGTATATAAACTGTAGTCAGAAGGGCACCTTCTCCCTCTATATGTCCATAATTTTTCTGATATACTGATAGGAGTTGATAGTCAGCTGTTTTCAAACAGATGTCAATAGACTTTTGAGAGTTTCAAGCCCCAGCAATGACCAATAAGAAGACGGCATATTCATTAGGACATGAGAATTCCTTCAGCCCTCTCCTCAAGCTGAATGAGAAGGACAGAGAAGAGCAGGACACACCGGGTGGGGCGGATGCTGAGGGGAGCGGAGGAGAGGAGGTGGTGATGGAGGAGGCGACGGTGGAACCAGAGGAACGGGACGCATATGACCAGCTGGGCATCAAGCCTCAGGTACAGATACAGGCGGGTGCCAAGAGGACCACCGTCGTAAACTTTAAGGACATCTGCAAACTGCTGCGCTGTCAGTCCAACTTCAAACCCCTCTTGACCTTCCTGTGTGTTAAGCTGGGTGGCGTGACTGCTTCCATAGACGGCGACAACAGGCTTGTGCTCAGAGGCAAAATTCAGCAGAAACATGTGGAGCACGCTCTGAGGAAATACTTTGAGGAGTGCGTGGAGTGCCGTTCGCCCAGAACTGTCCCCCAAAAGGAAGAGAACGGTTTCTGTGAGAGCTCCAACTCTTGCTCCGTGGCCCCCGGTGTCACAGCCAAGAAGGACATTGTGGAGTCGTTGGACCCCAGCGTAACCAAGAAAAAAAAGAAAAAGTTGAAGAAAAAGAAGCATGCCAACAGCCATACTAGTATCTTCATTTACGTTTTATCAATTATTGTCGCTTTGTGCTCTCTCCTCGCACTTGTTTGGATAATCTCCCTGTTGAATCCATAATTGATCTATAGCAAAGCCCCTCCCCAAACTGGGGGACAAACCTCTCCACCAATAGTTTTTCTAAATGATATGACATTGTTTTAAAAAAAGAACTGCCATGCTCATATTCTTCCAGTGCATATGATAGACCTTGCTGACGGATTTGGAGATTTTTAAAGATGGGGTTCAAGAATAAACCAGTATTTAGTGGGTAAAATCCATGATATTTACTTTGGAATGAGTGACCCTGGCTGGAAAGTGTGCTCTTCTTCCTACTAAATGCTAGAAGGCACGGTTGCAAAAAATCACACTTTTGTGAAGTGAGGGGCACCTCCTTTAAACAAACCTCATACTCTAAAAAAATATTAAATGTCCATAGACTTGGTTGTCACCCTACATTTGTTTACAGAGCTCAAAAGATTCTATATGTCACCACAACCGTACAGTATACACAATATGGGACCAATCGGTTTGATCAGCAGACCTCCAAAATGTATTGATGCAATGTAAACGATGGGGTGAAACATCAGACATTTCCACAATTATTGTCTCCACCAGTATGGTGGAGAGTATGTTTTACCCCCTGTCCGTCAGTCCTTTCCGCCCTTGCACGGTCCAGGTTGCACCCGATTGGCCGGTTTAGGTGATGTCATATTAGCTCGCTCTGCTCATGTACGAGTAGGCCATGGCCTACTTGTTCGCTCTGATCACGTACGCTCGCCCCGATGTCATCAGAGCCACAACCAGATCTGGCCTGATTGATATTGAGGTCATCCGTAACATTTCAATTTTTTTGAGTAGCGCAAGCCCATCTATGTCCAGCTTTAAGAGTGTTTGTAAACATAGATATTGTCCTAACGTTTATGTTACATAAACTCAGTAAAATCTATCCTGCACAAATTTCTAACCAACTAAATCTTGCTCAGACAAGTCTTTTATTCCTTAATTTTATTTGATTGATAGTTTGATTTATTTCTGAATATTTCAGTACATTACAAAGAGTACATACACCTCAATTCAAAGAGTGATAACGATGCAATGATGGGAAGACATCATTGCACATAAAAACACACTAATTGGTATATACTATATATATATATATATATATATATATATATATATATATATAT
The DNA here is from genome assembly GCA_039105355.1 of Benthosema pterotum. NCBI lineage: Eukaryota > Metazoa > Chordata > Actinopteri > Myctophiformes > Myctophidae > Benthosema > Benthosema pterotum. Next base: position 35,358,213 of record CM076967.1, on the reverse strand, counting down.
ATATATATATATATATATATATATATATATATATATATATATATATATATATATATATATATATATATATATATATAAAATACAGTTGTATTACTTATTTAATATTGTTGTATTACTTATTTAATATTTATAGACCTTTCAGTAAGCCCCTCCCCAATCACAGCTAAGCATAACACGTGATAAACAAATCTCTGCACCAATAGTTTTCCTATTTCATAAAACATATACATGTTTTAAATAAACATACTGTATGTATGTCACACATTATTTTTCCACTGCATAAGACAGGCCTTGTTGACTGATTTAGAAGAGATTTTAAAGGCCGTATTCCAAAAATGAACCAGTACTGAATGTGTAAAATCGATTATATTTACATTGGAATGAATGAGCCTGGCTGGAAGTCCATCCCATGGGTAGGCACTGGGGAGACGGCGGGGCTTACTGCAAGGTCTATTGTTTGAGTTGCAGACATGTAGGTCTTATGGCATCCACTAGGGGGTGCTCCATCACCCCTACTCCCAGATGCTTGGGCTGAGCCTACATCTGGAAGGGAAAGAGATCAAGTTCAATCAGTTTGAATATCACATTTTAGCTTGATGGAGATGCACGACATTATCATTAACACTTTATTAAAGAAAAAATATATTTAGTCAGTCTGTAAACTGCATGACTGTATATGGCCAGTTAAAATCCTTTAACTGAATGTAGCTTTACAGGAATGTACATTGTAATTTGTCATAAAGTAGAGAAAGAATTGTATCCCTACTCTAATTCAAAATTGCTCAAAAGACTACTGGCTGCACCATGCTGTTCAGATTGTAAAGTCTTCCAGGTTTCCTACATCTCCTACTGATGATGCCTCCTACTCCTATTTCCTATATGAGCAACAGACCGAGATTCTAACAAGAGACTAATCCTTTAGTTAGCATTTTTGGAATCACACTAGATGACAAATCACTCCAGGATGATGGATGGAACATGCACTGAAATTCTGAATTAATGTCTATTCAAACATGCATAGAAAATTCATAGTCACACATGTGCATAAATACTTGCATGTGTACCCATGACCCTGAAATTGTGAATGAATATGTTACTTTACTGCTTTTCTTTTTTAAATTGATTCATGAACACATTATCAATAAACAAGTAAAGGATTCTAGTAGTATTTAAAATATATTTATTTAAAATTTCCTGTTCATGATAGTATAAAATAATAATAAACATAAACAAGTTGGAGTGATGTGCCATCTATGTTGATTCCAAAAGTGTAAAGGTGAGTTACTTCAGTCTTCTTGAGTTTCCACTTGTTTGTGTTGCTTCATTTTGGTTGCGCATGTCAGACGCGCAGTTTGGCTGTAATTTAACATTGGGAGTGTAACCAAATGGACCCGCTCATTCAGCCAAGATGGCACAGCTCGCCCCATTTGTGCTGTGCCCATTCAGGGAACCATTCAAGTCTGAATGCACCTTAAGGAGATTTGTATAACTGACAGTGCAGTGTCATACACAGAAGCGGTATGAAATCACATGTCACAGAACAACAGACCTGAGAGGGTGTGGCCAACATCAGAATAACTAGGCGGGGCAGGTAAATGGTTGCCGATGACAACAGCTTCCTGAAAAAAGCACAATAGACAAAAGAGTTCCTGGGATGCTAAAAACATGGCAGCCATAATTGTGACAAATTAAGTATTTTTAATATGTAAATATCACATTTACCACAATATATCTCTACAACACTCCCTGTTGTTTTCTGAGAATTAATTATATTAGGGTGTGTGTGTGTGTGTGTGTGTGTGTGTGTGTGTGTGTGTGTGTGTGTGTGTGTGTGTGTGTGTGTGTGTGTGTGTGTGTGTGTGTGTGTGTGATTTGCTAATTGCATTGCCCCCTGTGGCCAAAAAGGGAATTGCCAATGTTAACCGAATGGGGAAATTTAATGCACCAATAAATTCATTATTAATCAACAATTTGCTAATTTGAAAAAAGGGCTTCGACAGTCTCTTCCTAATGTTATGGTCAATAGCCGTGTGAAAAATGGATGCAATTAATTTTAGATGAAACATTGGTGTGAACAATTGGAGGAAGTTATTATACAGTCAGACTGCTGTAAATGGTATTAACACCATTAACCACCATGAATTAACACTGTTAACAGCATTCATTAATCAATACCAGTTAAGTTACAGTATATGCAATGTTCTCGAACCCTGCCACTGTTAATTATGAAATAAATGTGTATTAGTGATATTACGGTTGATTTTGTTTGCAGAGTTTGGGTGAAGTCAACAACCAGTGTGAAATTTTCTTCCAGACCTTATGTGAAATGTGGTGGTGAGGCAGATTTAGTTATTCAAACACAAATTTTAAAAATGTATGTATTGTTTATAGGAATGGCACACTATTAATAAAATCAAATAAAACCCAGTGTTTTAAAAGGCTGTTAATGACCCGTCTGTCTGTCTGACTCTCAGGCAGTGCTGGGACATGTGCACTACATAACTTAATATATTACATAATATATTACCAAAATGCAGTAACTTGTAATATAAATATATTACCCACCAAAAATAATCTAATATATTATACTTTTCTTTCTGCATTACTGCACTACTTTCAATATTACTTTCTGTGAGTCTGTCCCGTTGCAAGTGTTCTTGTGAGATTGCAGAAGTTAAATAATTACTTATTTTCTATGATTTGTCATCAAAATATTTATTGGCTTCCATGAATTCAAGGAATACATTTAACTCCTGTGTTAACTGTCCATAGCTGAGTAGGATGAGATAGGTCTACACCAGGACTGTTTTCAGGAGTGACTTTTTTAAAAAGTGGATTTCATATGTATTTGGCCAGATTTTTTTTTAAGTAATATGTAATAGTAATATTAATATATTACACTTGCTCAGACAGTAATATTGTAATATAATATATTGCTTTAAAATGAAGGTAATAATTAATAAGTAATATATTAACAAGGTAAAGTAATATTCCCAACACTGCTCTCAGGTGGGAACGGTGCCTTGGGTGCATGGGATGCAGATTGTTTTTTGTTCAGGTCTCACCATGATCACGTTCTGTTTAGAACAGGTGGCTTTGCAGCCAAAAGCAGACACACAGATGGAAACGATGAACACCAGCAGACTGAAGACACTCTGTACAGCTGCCACACCCATCCACCCATCCGCCCATCTCTGGAAACAAACATCATATGAAAAATTCACTTCATGTTAACAAATATAAGCACAATGACTGTGTTAGAGTTGGAGGGCTAATGCTCAAGTCCTACCGTACTGTAGGATTCAACGCGCATATCGACACCGTAGAAGAAGATAGCACAAAATGCCAGCACAGCAGTCGTAATGTTTATCCCCATTGAACCTTTAATCTGAAACGTACAACAGCGATAGAATAAAAATCTAGTAACAAATGGAATGTCCTGTAGAGCATATGGGTGTGATTCAGGGTGTGGCTTACTGACCAGGCAGCTGTTCATTGACTTATCAGCAGCCACCGTCAATGACCCTGCAATGATGTACTGGAGAGAAACAACCAAACAAATAATGAAATGAATGAATCATTGTGAATGAATAATTATGTTTCTAAATTACCCATATATGCGAAGAAAGTGGTGTTCATATAAAATAATAAAAGTGTTACCAAATAATAAAGCTAATATAAGTTCCATAGTATTTCTTTGAAGTGAAACATATATAAAACATATACAGTATAATTTTGGGGATTTATAAGAATATTATGCACGTTAATATTATTACCCCAATAATATAATAATTATTATTACCCATATATGAAATTCAAAAAAGTTATAAGATCCATAGTACATTTTTGTAAAGTGAAACATATAATTTTGTAATATATAACATGCAAAACAGATACGTAAGTTCCATAGTATTTTTCTTGTAAAGTCTCTTGTATGACAGGTGCCCTTTTCAAGAGTTTACATATACAGTTTTTTTTCCCATATGGGAAACATTTATAACTCTAATAAAACATAGGCCTACATTGAAATGCACCTATTTGTGAATACTTATTAACGTAGTTACTTATATAGTACAGTACTACAGAGTAGGACCTATCACATGACTTGAATGAATATAAACACAGTACTTTGTACAGTATGGATGGTGGTGGATGTAAAGGTGTACTTACAAATAAAGGTGCCCAGACAAACGTTCCAGCGCATACTGTCAAAGTACAATAGTCAAAAGAAAAAATATTCTTCACACCACCCAAGAGAAAGAGCATCACGCCCACCATTATCTCCACCGTCTGCAAGGAAACACACATAACAGGGCAGCAGGTTAACACAGTGGTCCCCAAACTGTTTATCTCGAGGACCAAAAGAGAAAAGAGACATCTCCCTGGGACGCAAACCTGTCATGTTTCGTTAATATGTCAACCCGTATAACACAAATGGTATAGCACAAAATAGACATCAGTAATGCCCCTCCCTCAAGTATGATTTTTTTTATTACTTAGAAGCAGGGGATTGTATTGTTTTGCAGTCCAGGTATAGCGGTGGCAGAGATTAGCTGGTCACATGCAGACCACACACAGTACAACACACATACCAGCACACCCGCACTACAGTAGGCCTATGGGAAGCAATGACATTGAGACAATGTTAGAATAATGTATGTTAAATGTGTTTATTAATTGGCCAGTGTTTATTATATTCTGTGTTTTATGCAGTTCTCACGGTCTGGAGTGAAATAATTAGGCTATTATTTCAGTATATTAAGAAAGTGTTTGCTAGCTGTAATCTAAACAAATTGTTCTCAACCTTTTAAGGCAGGTACCTCAAATAACTCCCCTACATTTTACCTCCACCCTGAGAAGCACTTGGAAATGTAGAATACAGCCAACCCAACCAACCGCAGATATACAACCTCACAACACCTCACATTGCAAGGTGGTGTGAGCTTGTAGATTGGCTATTTTCTATATATTATATTTGGGGACCCATCTGGGGTTCCTGTCCCACAAGTTGAGAACCTTTGATCTATACTAAAGAAGGATCTAAAGCACTTGTTTAAGATCAAGTTTAGGAAAACTAACTTGGTTAATAACCAGATAATGGATAACGTTTTACTGCCCATTGATCCATCCAACGGCTGATGGACATTCCCTCTGGATCAAAACATGCCTGACATCACTGTTAGTGATCTATTCACTGTGGATCAACATACCAGGCATTTGGAGTCTTTGATCACTTTCAAAAGATATGTGGTTTTCAGACAAAGTAGGATACGTAACACGTTTGGACCAGATGACCGGACAGGAATCTATCACACAGGAGTTCTGGGAAATCGTAGCCTGGAAATAGACTTCATTTCTACGTTGAAGTTCAAATTCAACTTCAACTTTGTAACTTTGTAACTTCGTCTGGCAAGAGTATGTGTGGCTTATGAATACTGTTGAGGCTTATGATTTGTTTTGGGGGGAAAAAAAGTTTACCTTTGTTGGACCAATATCGAATCAGAAACAACGGCGCTATGCAACAGGCACTCGCTAGACTCAGTTGCCGGGAACAAACAAGTTGAATGTGGCAACGGCAAATGAGGCTGGTCCAGGCCAGGGAAACCAATGTGCAATGCAAAGTCTATGAGAGACAATGGTCATAACTGTTCCCCAGTTCATCACACTCAGGACTGTGGAATATATTTGGACACTATTGCTATTATTTTTGAGAAATGGACCTACATTAGACAAATACACAAATACATATATGTGCATATACAGTATGCTGCATGTACATACAGTATATAGTATACTAAACATATTTGTATATGTTATGCATACTGCACATGCGCAATTGCGCATATACTGTATTCTATGCATACAGGTGCATATATGATGTGTCATATTATGCATATATTGACATATGTTCATATGTTGAGCACATATACTATATGTATGGGGCCAATTTCAAATGCGCATATTATATATTATACAGTATGTAGCACATTAAAATATATTATGTACATAGTTTTTCTGTGAGAAAAACAATAAGCACATATGCCGGAAACTAAATCAATGTTTTCTATATTAGGCCGCTTAATTATCTTAAGTAATCTATCTTAAGTAATTATATATAGTTCTTATTCTTCAGCATAGCCTTTTCTTGTTTTGTGCTGAGACATGAAATGTTTGTTTATCAACAATTAGTTCATACAGTAGCACTGATTCTAAAGAAATGCATAAAGATTTCACAGTGATGGTCTGATAAATAGTATAAAGTATATTTACCCCAAGAGCTTGTGGGCTACACCGTTTGAAAGCCAACAGTCTGGTGTCTGGACTGGACCCCAGCACCAACCCCGATCCTCCAGAATGCATTTGGACCGGAACCAGAACCAAGCCTGGCGTGTTCTCTATGTTAGTCGACATACTGCATTGTAGATTCTGGTGCCTAATCTATTGTAATTGTACTTATTGTAATATTCTTGACTGTTCTAAATTATAATCTATTCTATCCCATCCTATGCCCATTCCGAGTTTTGCTTCTATGAGAGACTTGTCTTTAAGAGAACAACTCTGTTAATAATTCATGGAGATGGAGTTATTGTAAACCGAGGTGTTGTTCAACACCTCATTAAATTTCAATAGGTCCAGCAAGCCAGGCAGCTTGGAACAAAATCACACCTGCGAATCAAGTCGTGCTACTATTACTTAGTTGCATTACACACGTGCATGTGTGTGTGTGTGTGTGTGTGTGTGTGTGTGTGTGTGTGTGTGTGTGTGTGTGTGTGTGTGTGTGTGTGTGTGTGTGTGTGTGTGCGTGTGCGTGTGTGTGTGTGTGTGTGTGCATGTGCGTGAGAGCAGCCTGTAAATGCCAAATAACGTTTATTGCTGCAAAACATAAGGAAGAGTTAGGAGGAGATGCCTGTCGACTGCATTAAACAATCAAAGTTGTATCCACTAGACTCTTGAACAAAGAAGGGTGTAATGAGTAATATAAAATAATATTACAGTAATATTATTAATTTTCCCTGCAAAAGTAATATAACAAGATTATGTCCTACAAAACAGTAATAATATTACATTATTACTTCTACTAATATTACTTGTTACTTTTGTCATGCTGCTGCTTTCAACAGTATTGCATTGGAGAAGGGATGAGCTCATGTCACCTTACTTTAATTGAGCTAAAAAAAAAGGGCAACAAACAGAGAAGAAAGAAAGAAAGATTCCAGCAGCATAATGTGCATGTTTTCTGTCTAAATGGGACTATATAACAATAGCCTACGGGCTTGGAGATCTGGTATCTTAGAAATGTTTTGAATACCAATGAGTTAAATTATTTTTCGATTTTCTTTTTTTCTATTCTGTCCTAGCACAAATCTTTTTCAGATGGATCTCCGAAGCCAAATATATATCGATAGTGGTCCCCCTGTTCTTTGGCACAAAGAACAGGGGTAAAATTGGTGTTTCTGTTTGTGTGGCTCCTCCTCCCATTAGCTATATAAATAAGTGACCCGGGGCTGCTCTGAAACTCACTGTGCTTTCTGCCAAGCAGCTTGTAAAAGCACGAGCAGTCTAAGCAACCAGTACGTCTGAACGACCAGCCTTCCTAGTCAGACCAATGGTGGCACACATCAGATCAAAACGTCAGCAGCAGAGTGTGAAGACTATGGAAGGACATCATCATCAGAAAGTGGAGGCCAACATTCTGTTATATGGTGCTGATCACGTTGGAAAGTCAGGTAGGATTTGTTCCTCTCTGTGTGCAGATGTTAATTCAATACTATCAATTTCTTGATTTATTTGGTGCTGGGAATGTTATTATTACATTTTATACCATAGGATAAATATCTGTTCCAAAAGAATAACATCATGTATTGTGTCTAATGAACCCTGTGTTTGTGTTTTCAGCGCTCACTGTCAGATTTCTAACCAGGAGATTCATTGGAGAATATGGAGATATAGGTAAGACTCCTGTTACACAGTGCTCTGGAATATAAATAATACTCACTAACATCTGTCCAACTTTACTGGAAATGGTTTGAGGAAACTCATTTACGCTCAATATTAGTTACCGTATCACATTCTCAGATTGTTAGGCTGCAACAGGCTGTGTACTGCATTAAAGGGCCAGTGAGTATAAATCCACTCAAAACTGTGACTTTCCTTTTACCTACAGAATCAATATACAGCCACGTCGACAAGATTGACGGACGAGAAGTATCCTTCAACATCTGGGACTGTCTTTATTCGGAGGTAAACCAGCTCTTTGTGGCAGAGTGGTTATATTATTTTCAAAATAGGGGCACCAAGTTAGAACCGTTGACTATAATAGCCTTTCTTAGTAGTGGTGCAACAGTTTTCATGAATTATATAAATCAATACTTGTACAATCAATTAATTACGAATACTTGTTTTAGATGTCATCATTTAATGTGAAAAGTTTCAAAATCATAGATTATCTACAAGGCAAGTTCACAATGTGTAGTGTTGCAGTAATTTGCAGTATTATGGGGATGCAAATTGCACAACACTTAATGAGACCAGTTATAAAACAGGGTTCATTCATGGTTAATTGGGTCAGCATGTATGCAGCATTGTAAGAGTAGTCACTAATGCAATCGCTATGAATATATCAGATAGTTACACCCACCCCTGACATTTAGTTTGTTCCATCATGTCATACTCAATATGAACGTTCTTGTCCTTGCAGGACAGACCAATCAGCGACAAACAGCTGCAGTGGGCCGACGGCATCGTCCTCGTCTACAGCATCTGTGACCAGGACAGCTTCGACGTGGTGCGGCGGCAGGTGCAGCACCTGCGCTGCTCCGGAAAATCCTCCTCCAGCCCCTCCTCCTCCTCCACCCCCATCATCATCGTGGGGAACAAGCGGGACCTGCACCCTCACCGGACGGTCTCCAGCGAGGAGGGCCACGTCCTCGCCCTCTCCCAGGACTGCGGCTTCTTTGAGATCTCGGCTGCCGAGACCTACCATGGGGTGCTGCTGGTCTTCCACGGACTCGCCGACCTCATCAAAGGGTCCCACACCCTGAAGAGGGGCGGCGCCAGCGTCCGGAGCATAGTCAGGACCGTGTCAGCCGTTTTTGGCAAGAAACGTACAGAGTAAAAAAAAATAAAAACACTTGCCTACGTGAGGAAACAGGGATGAAAACGCCGGACACTAATGTTGTGTGAAAGGCCTGGCCGTCTGTAACAGGCATGCAGGAAACGATCTATTAAGATGAGATGGACTTGATATGTGATGATTATAGCACAGCAGTGGCTCATGGGAGGCTTTGTAATTAGAAGGTCACCACCAGTTCACCTCCCTGATCGCCCATGTCTACGTGCCGAAAGTCTTGTGCGGCACATCGTAACCATCTGAGCAACTATCAGCTTATTGAAGCCACGGAATAAACAAAAGCTTCCCTGTTATTATACAATAACTGGCACAGATATTTCTGAGCAGTTTTATTCTGAAGGGGAGAATTTAGTAACCAGACATACCGACTGTCGTTATGAAGAAGTAGTCAAGATTTTGGTTAGATCCTTGTGATTTTAGTAACCTGTACACATATTATGGAAAGTCAAACACTTTGACTATGCTTTGACTACAGCCAGGTTGTTGTTCATTAACAATAAATGAACCACTTAATCCTGAATTAGGATGTGATAAACCGTTGTGTCACAGAGAAATTATACAGTAGCACAACTCCAACGATCTGTTGGAGTGTGTCTGTGGTTGTAAAAGGAAATTGAAAGGACAGGGAGAGCATTTACTTGTGGTGGAAATAGCTGATCTTAAAAGCTCACAAGCAGCTTTTCTGCATCAGACCACACCAACATGCCGGTTAATATACTTTTTGTACTTGTTAAATTGTGATGCAATCAAAGTGAATGCAGGGATAAAACCAGCCCTGAATGTATTGTTCTGAATGTCATAGCTCACTACACTTTAACAGTGTAACCGTTTGGTTTTCTTTTTTGCCTGGATAAGTTTTTGATCTGTATAATAAATGTTATAATAAACATTAAAGAGTTTATATTTATTTTAATTAAACATGCTGCCAGTAATGTTTGTGAAACATGCCAGTAATGAGACCACCCCAAAAAAGACCTTGTGGTCTCGTTTCCAATTGGGTTCTGGGATATTCAGTTCATGATTATGGTATGATATGCTCACGTTCAGGAGCAAAGAGCGGGCTATAGGGAGGAGGATTTAGCCTCTAGACTATAAGGGCAGAACTCTCATAATCAATATAGTGAATTTAGTTACCCCAAAGACATAGGCCTATATAAATATATTTTCTGTGGTTACATTTTTACACTAAACATAGTGTATATATACTGTATACACCTGTTTGGACTTAAGAAGTACTAATATAAGAATATAAGAAGTAATTAATACCATAGGTCAGCATGAGGCCCATACTTCAGGAGCCTATGTCCTGTTTCAGTAGCGTGAGGCAGCTTGATGTACAAGTACACGCACTGGACATGACGCTGTTGTTAGAAAAGGACTTTATTTGATGGACCTAGAAAAAGATACAGGTTCTGTTCACTGTTTGTCTACCGTTGTTTCACAAAATAACAGATGATACATGATAGTGGCCTCCATAAGAATGCGGGTGATACGCATGATCGATCTGCTCAATATTGAAAAATAACAAGCTCTATCTCTATTTAGCAGAAGTTCCTAATCCAGAGTAATTTACAGTAAGCGACATGTGGCAATGTATCAAATGCATAAAACATTGTCATGAAGACAAATCAAAACTCCCCCAGGCCCTGTCAGGTGAAAAGGAGTCAGCTTGGACTCCTCATGCATTGAATGAAGCATGAGGTCAGTCCGCTGCGTCCCCAGGTTGGTGTAAGGTGTAGAGCCCAGGATCGCACGAGGTAATTGTCACTGGTTGAAAAATTGTGAGATAAAAAAGAAAAAAAGTCTACATATAAAATGCCATCTAAATTACAAACATACTGTATATAAGCTGAGCATTTGCATATGGCTGTAGTTCTTTGAAGTGTCACAAGAAGTGCTATGAGTCTGAAGGGGTGCATGGGTTTTCAGACATCGGCGGAATTTCTACATAATTTGTGTAATATACAACATATCTAACAACATCAACAGCTCAACATTTTGTGAGTTTATGGCCATATAGTCATCAGACCTATGAATACATTTTGCCATCCAGTGTTGGGACAAGTGCACTACATAACTTAATATATTACATAATATATTACCAAAATGCAGTAACTTATAATATAAATATATTAATTAACAAAAACAATCTAATATATTATACTTTTCTTTCTGCATTACTGCATTACTTTCAATATTACTTTCTGTCAATCTGTCTCGTTGAAAAAGTTCTTCTGAAATTATCTTGACAACTGCAGAAGTTAAATAATTACTTATTTTCTATCATTTGTCATCAAATTATTTATTCAGGAGTGACGTTTTTTTTTTTTTTTTTTTTCAAGTTGATTTCATATGGATTTGGCCAGATAGCAAGTGCGCTTGCTTTATTGTAGGTATGCCACTGGTATACGCAATATTTGATTAATAGTGACACTAAATATTTAAAAAGTTTTTTCAAATTAAGTAATATGTAATAGTAATATTAATATATTACACTTGCTCAGACAGTAATATTGTAATATAATATATTGCTTTAAAATGAAGGTAATAATTAATAAGTAATATATTAACAAGGTAAAGTAATATTCCCAACACTGTTGCCATCTAGGAAAAGCACACAGTTTCTAAACAAACAAGTGGCACACGTCCTCAGTTCTGGTCTGTGCTGCGCTGCTACAATCTGGCCATCTGTCTGTCCGCCCCTCTTATCTCATCTTTTTGTCTGTTTGCAGAAAAGCTCCAAACCTCACGTAGGCAGCAGATGTGTGGGTGAGTGTGCATTTGTGCGTGTGTGTGAGAGAGAAAGAGAGCGATAGAGAGAGAGAACCGAACTACCTACCGAACTATATCTGTGTAAAACAACCTCCTCTAAGTTTCTGTATCCATCAATGAACCTTTACAGCATCAGTCAAACTACATAAAGTGCACAAACAATATCAGGGGAAAAGAGGTGGAGGTTCCATTGTGCAGGGTCCAATCAACGGCTGAGCATTGATAAAAGATGACAAGACGCAGCTTGTCGTGCAGCTGTTGTCAAAGCATGGTATGGAGAACCGTATTGGTCCTTCTCAAATGTTTTATACTTTGGCTGTTTTTGAACAATATTTTTAAGTTTTGAAGAAATTGTGAAAGATCATTTTCCAAAATCTTATCTGGAGTATCCTGGCACACACTCTTTACAGATTGGGCGATTCAATTTGGGGGTTCTTGAAGTTGAAAGTACAATCACTGAGGACCATGGACCTACAGTCATACTTGTTTTATCCTTTGGACAGCTATGTACGTTGTACAAATATAACATCAATGGATGGGTGCACAATATGTTTGCATGTTGAAATTGTAGTCTACATTCTCATTCTGCAGACAGTGCCACTGTAGCAGAATGTGCATGTGCGCGCGTGCGTGCGTGTGTGTCAACAGAAACACATGCGCTCTGATGTTGATGTGTGGCATAGAAAGATAGATGGATGTGTAAACATGGAAAGATAGATGGATAAGTATGTCTGCTGCTAGGGCCACACAACTGGAAGTACGTACATGGAGCCACGTACGTACATGGGAGCCAGCACGTAGCACTACACAGTACTTTGGGCAAATGTGTGTCTTTAGTACATGGGTGGCTTTAACATAATATCCTAGACCGCCGCAGGTGTATCACTTTTTTGGTTGTACATTTTTGTTTTGTTCCAAGTCCCTACCTGTGTGATTTGGGTTTAGATGCATGCTGCATTAGTGCATGGTGGTGTGCATGATGCAAGGTATTCCAGTAATAAGAATAAAGGCAGCTATTAGAAAACATAGATGTCTGTTGTCCCTTCTGTGATGTCACAGACAACAATTGTGAAATAATTGTCCATAATTATTTATAACATAATGCAATCTAGTTCTTTTTGATCAGTGGGCAGTGGCCAATAGTGTTCTTTATATTAGACACCTACATAGAATATAAGATAACTGAATACGTTCATTTAAAAGTTAAAGTATAGTTGTGAAGTAGATTTGTTCTGAAATGATTACAGTAGGACAGCACAAGAAGACATATAGCTCCCCGGTAACGCCCTACAGTTTAATGATTAACAGAGTTACATAAAGTAGAAGAGCAGATGACTTAAGGGAAGTTGACACAGTCTGATGTTCACATAGAAGCAAGACACATCCGTCAGCCAAGAAAAGATAGAATAAAATTTAAAACAGACAAAATATAATAAATGTGCAATTAGACACCAGCATACAGCAGTACCGGTATGTCTACTAACATACCGAACATTGGTTATGTTCTTCTTCCTGCTGTCCAAATGCAGTCTGGTGGGACTGGGTCAGTTCGGTCCAGTCCAGACAACAGTCTGTTGAAGTTCAAACGTTGAAGTTCAAAGAAGCATGCAAGCTCTGGGGGTACAGTAAACTTTACAGTATTTATGAGACTGCTATTGTGAGTGTGATTCATTATAGGACATTTCAAGATTATAACATTTAAAAAGATAATTTTTAAAGAGTGTTTTTGTTAATGTGTCACATTACTTAATGTTGTTGAGAGCGCAGTGAGTGCCATGCTGTCAAGGTGATAAATGGTTTTGGATGTTTCATTTTAGCTTCGTTTTTATTAGTTTGTACATTTTATTTTCTAATTCATTCCATTTAAATTTGTTTTTAGAGTGGATTCCTAGGTTTAATTTTAGGGTGGCCATAAGGACACAGTAAAAACATTTGAATACTGTCTTGATTGGCCACCCTATTTCTCTGGAGTAGGAAATGGGAATTGAGTTATTCCAGACCAAATCTGCTGACAGACATTTTTTTTTGCAAACAGCTGATTCTGTCTAGCTCTAGCCAGGTTAAGTTTTAGTTAGCCCTTAGTTTTAGTTTCAGTTATTTACTTTTTTGTGCTTTGATTTTTTTTGTCAGCTCAAAAAGACACCATCTAAAAACATAAAAATAATAGTTCTAACTTTGACCCTTTATTTCCAACTGTGATAATACTAATTGCTATTGTGTGTTTATAATTTTAATATAATTGTGTGTTTATAATTTTAACATAATTTTAATCGTTGACTGTATCGTAAGGATCCAACATTTGTGGAATGAGCAATAGCCTACTGCTAAACGTGTGTACTGTGTAGTGCCCCCATTCATTTGGAAAATTGTTGGTATTCAACCGTTGCTCTGAGTTGCTTAGATTGGATGATGATATTTTTACGCTCAGTGTTATGGAACTCAGTAGTGGATAAACAATCTAAGAGCAACTCAGTCCTCCTTATGCAGTCAACAACCTAGACACAATTTAAAAGGTTTATATAATAATGTATGCTTTAATGTATTTTTAGTTTTTATTAGTATTAGCTTTATATCATATACAGTGCACTTGAGTTTTGTCATATATGTCACATTTGTCATAAACAGTATTCCCCCAGCTTTACATCTTCAGGGGTAAATGTAGAACAGAAGGTTACATGGTAAGCCAGCTAGGTTCTCTGAGTGGAGAGACTGGACCAAAAGTGGTATGCATGGTGCATATGTAATTATATATGTTTGAATATCAAGCTGGAACCTCAGTGCATTTCCAGCTTAAGTTCTTGTCTGTAGCCCATTTTTACTGGTGAAATATTTATAAAATCCACAGACACTGTGAAGCCATAATGTCTTATTTGGGGCATGTCATTATAAGCACAGGTGAACAAAAAAAAAAAAACTAAAAATGAAATGTTCATCATTTTGTGAATTAAGAACTTAAGATATAGTGAAAATAAGCCAGGCTACTAGCTTGGAAATCTGAGTTTGTGTTCCCGGATCTCGAAGGACCTAGACTGGGGTATCTCTGCATCTCCAGATAAACAGTTTATGCAAGGACCATGTGTTAACCAGCTGACCTGTTATGTGTGTTTCCTTACAGACAGTGGAGATAATGGTGGGCGTGATGGTCTTACTGTTTGGTGTGATGGTGTGTTTCTTTGGTGACACTTTAACAGTGTACTCTGGAGTGTTTGTCTGGGCACCTTTATGTGTAAGAAGAACACATTTGCATCCACCACCCATACTGAACATTAACAATGTACTATTTGTTCATTTAAGCTTTGTATGAAATACTTGATTGCCTGTGAGCATTCAACCAGTTACTTTAACTATGCTGTTCTACTTCATTACAATTCTCCTGTATGGCTTGTAAGAAGATCAGTGATAAATGAAACAGAATTATTCAATATTTGATTGGTTGTTTCTCTTCTCTACAGTACATCATTGCAGGATCATTGACGGTGGCTGCTGATAGGTCAATGAACCACTGCCTGGTCAGTAAGCCACACCCTCAACCACACCAATACTGGCTCTACAAGTCCATTTTGTTTATTCTACTGCTGGTCAATGTTTCAGATTAAAGGTTCTATGGGGATGAACATTGTAGCTGCTGTGATGTCGTGTGCTGCTACCATCCTTTACGGTCTGGATGCTGAATTTATTGCATGGTTGTCCCGATATCTGGATAGGCCTGAATCGCCTGATCATTATATCTACAGGGTAGGACTTAACTATAACTATATTCACACAGCTGCCATCTTACCAGCAAGTTGCTAACTATAGGTACAACTTCTCATAGCTCATCCAAACAGAAAAGTCTGTACAGTCCACTTTCAATACAGCTGCAATATTGGTGAGTGACATTGCATCTATGGGATGTTGCACTATGCTGGCAAGATGCCAGACATGTTTTGCATCACAAAATTAGTACACACTGACTCTATAGTCAGTAGTGTGATCAGCACACAATCATAATCCACCCTTTATGACTAAGATTGGAACGTAATGTTTGCCTCAAATACTAAACTCAAAGTCTGATTGTTCCTGACAATGCATTGCACATTCCCAATAGCCTATAAAAACATGCCACCCTATTGCAATGTTAGGGCCACCAGGAGGCAGCTTTCATTCTGTATTCCTCTGACAGATTTTGTCCAAGCAACCCACACAAATCGGTACACATTATCTAAATGTGATCAGTTAAATCGTTCCAATTATTCATATTCCATCCTGATAAAACATTGCTGGTCCACAACTGCCACTTTTTCTTTTCAAATTGATATAGTTGCGTGATGTTTACAAGATGTTTGTTTATATCACACGTTTCCAGACCTTGTCAATGGGTGTGAGATCAGTGCTGTGTGTCTCCAATCTGCTGGTGTTCATCATTTCCATCTGTGTGTCTGTTTTTGCGGGCAAAGCCACCTGCTGCCAACAGACCCCGATCCTGGTGAGAAGAAACACAAACAAGGATGCTTACTGCAACGGACCATCTCCTGGTTCCAATCCAACATTTGGATGAAACTCCTAAATCTATTAAATATATTATTTCCTTCTATAAAGTTCTTCTAGATAGAAGGATGAGGCAACAATGTTGAACCACTGTAACTGCGTACATCATACGTTAGGCCTACTTGATGCAGTAACTAGATATTTGATGTTTATTTTAGATTCCCAAACAAACCCATTATAACTAAAACTCCATTTTAACTATGATAGATTAATCAAAAACACAATATCAGTCACCATAAGACAGGTGTAAGTCTTAGGTTATTATGGGTTTGTATGGGAAGGGGTGGTGCAGCTAAAAAAAAAATCAAATATCTATATACCGGTATACCTACTTGGGGTGTTAACATGAGCTAGGGTAGATGATATAATGACCAAAAGTTTTTTGTTTGTTTGTTTGTTTTTTTGTTTTGTTTTTTAAGTGAAATATCCATTTAAGTAACCATGTGAACTGATTGTATGTCATTGTTGCCTTCCAGATGGAGATTCATCCCAAGGCTGTGGGAAAAGGGGTGATGCAGCACCTCCCGGTGGATGATACAAGATCTACATGTCAGCAACTCAAACAATAAACACATCATTAAGAAAATAGCTCACGCGGTTGTTTGTTGTGCCACCCATGTTGGGTTTTTTAGTTTTTTAGCTTGTGTACAGCACTTTGATGTAACCCTGTTGTTTTAAATGTGCTTTATGAATAAATTGGGTTGGATTAGATTTAAAACCACCACAGTTGGCCCTGTTGTAGTCCAGGGCATGTTAACATTTAGGGCACCTGAGCTGACGACCTTTAAGGTCGCCATAGTGGCCAAATCCAATAGGGCTCCAACCTGAAAACTTTTTGGCTATAACGTCTGAACCAGATAAGCTACTTGCAAACTTGGTGTCCATTTCAGGATGTTTGACATACTATATTGAAATAGCCTACTTATCTTTATGAGGTGTCAGGACACCTAATTTGCAAATGTTATATATTGCAGATGGAGGCAATATGAAAATGTCTTGTAGTTTAACTTTTGAGACTACACTGACAAACTGGTAAATGTGTCTGTTTTATTTCATGTATGTATTTTAAAGTTCTTATGTTGTCATCTCCCTCATTATTGTTGTCATTTTGGAGAGAGTGGCCTGGTTGCCCAGTAGAGTACTCACCATTTAACCACAATTGAGGGTATGTGCATGTGTAACACCCTTGGTTCGAACTCGGGTCTCCCACATGAAAGTCCAACATCCGGGGGCAGACACTAGAGTGACTAGACTGGAGGCCATCACGACAGAGGCTGTAGCCACTGCTACACATGCATAAAGTGAGTGGAAAATTGAGTGGCAAAGTGAGTTAAATGTTGGTTAGTACAAGATTTATCTTTGGCAGTGTGAGCTGTCAAGAGCAGTAAGTGTTTTTCTCCCACTCGGTAGATGTTCCCACATTTTGGGAGTAGGCCTAATTAAAGCCATGACATAGTCATGGAGTATATATACTATGTCACATATGGCTTTGATATGATGTTGCAGGACCCAAAACCCTAATGACCTTGGGATATATCACAGAGTATATATTGCAGATGCATCATGCAGACACAGTAGCAGGAGGAAGAGACTAGCCACTGCAAAAGATTCTGATGTGAAAAGCACTACTGGCTAGATCGGCAACCTTTAACGTCAAAAGAGGCAATTTGGGCCAAGAACCTGAATACAAAATACATCTGGAGCCTCATAATGAAGTATAATTAAGTCTACACTGGCTATATTAGCCAAACATAGGTTAATGCGCCATATTTATTGTTGCAGGCTAATGTCCCTAATGCAAATTCTAATGTCTAAAAATCATTGAATTCCTTCCTTCCTTCTTCTCCTCTAGCCTGTCACGCTGTGGTGTGTTTTATTTATTTATTTATTTTACATCTGAAGCTGTCAAAAACAAGCAGCCGGTGCTACAAACTTCTGGACCAATCAACAATGCTTGTTAATACCTTGTTAATATATTACTTATTAATTACCCGTATTGTCCCGAATATATAAGACGACTCGCTTATAAGACGACCCTCATTTTTCAAGACCTATTTACAGAAAAAAGAACATTGAATGTCAAATAGTATAACCCCTGAATATAAGACTACTCCATTTTTGGGATATTTCCATTGGGAAAAAAGCATAGTCTTATATTCAGGCCAATAGGGTATTACCTTCATTTTAAAGCAATATATTATATTACAATATTATTATCTGAGCAAGTGTAATGTATTGATATTACTATTACATATATCTTAGTTACATAATATAGAATTAAATATTTAGTATCACTATTAATCAAATATTGCGTAGGCCAGTGGCATACCTACAATAAAGCAAGCGTACTTGCCTGCTATCTGGCCAAATCCATATGAAATCAACTTATAATATATTAGATTTCTTTTGTAATATATTTATATTACAAGTTACTGCATTGGTAATATATTATGTAATATATTAATTTACGTAGTGCCAACACTGAGGCAACGGTGGTACTGTCTGAATTGCTGACCTCAAAAGTTATCTATTCACTCCTAAAACTATAAAACCTGATAAATAATACATAGCCTAAGTTTGGAAAGGCATTGGTAGGCCTACATCGACAATGTGTATGAATTTGTTAGGATGTTTCCTAGTACCATTACAAACATCTAATATCATTCATGTATGGAGAATCAAAAGATGCAACACTATTAAGTCTGCAAGACCTAGGACTAGGGGGTGCTTATATACTATACTATTTCATGCAGTACAGAGCGCACTGATCAAAATATAAAATGTAACTACTATGTTTTCAAATACATGTGGTAGAGTAATATACTATTTTCCTCTAGAGGCAGTGGAGTAGAAGTAAAATAGGATTTTTTCCCCCAAATATTCAAGTACAAATACCTCAAAGGTTCAGTTAAGTACACAATATAAATACGTATACATTCACTAATTGTAAATGAAACCAAATGTAGCCTACCCATTACCAACACTCCATTTTTCTGAGACCACTTGGAACCTCCTCAAGGACCACTGGTGGTGTCTGGAACACGATCCTGACTGGAGAAAAGCATCACTCATCCTGAATGAAAGGCTTTTCTCCCAAAGCACAAACCTTTTGACTCCAGGGGGACAGGGAGGAACAGAACTCCTTATATGGACACCACCCTCTATAGTAGGGAGGATCATCCAATAAATAAATAGAAATGACTTACCTACACCTTTAGGTTTTGTCTCAAGACACTTTACATTTATTGTGTAACAGACTCACTAGAGATTAGATGGAGCAAGCAATTCTGCAACATTAGTGACGACTTAAATGGACTTTTAAGTGCTTTAGAAAAAATGTGCTTAATGACCAATTCCCATGTGACATTAGTTAGTTAATTAGTTCTGGAGTGTTTGTGTAGTTGTCTGATATGCATCACTCTATAGGTCACTGATAATAAAAACACATTGCATTTTGTTACGAAATATGGACTCACGGCAAGGTTTCATTGTTCAATTATTAACATCTGCGTTAATCAACGCCCATCTGAAAGTACCTATAGTCTGGGACTGCTTCATCCACTTAGTGTTAATGGAATGCTTAAGGAGTTTAGAATAGGCCCAGATAGAATGGTACAATATTTATATGAAAAGGTTTGGGCACCCCTGATTATTTTCAAGATTTTCTTTTATAAATCATTGGTTGTTTGGATCAGCAATTTCAGTTAAATATATCATATAGCAGACAAACACAGTGATATTTGAGAAGTGAAATGAAGTTTATAGGATTTACAGAAAGTGTGCAATAATTACTTGAACAAAAGTAGGCAGGTGCATAGATTTGGGCACCCCAACAGAAAAATTAAATCAATATTTAGTAGAACCTCCTTTTGCAGAAATAACATCCTCTAAACGCTTCCTATAGCTTCCAATGAGGGTCTGGATTCTGGTTGGAGGTATTTTTGACCATTCTTCTTTACAAAACATCTCCAGTTCAGTCAGGTTTGATGGTTTCGGAGTATGGACAGCCCGCTTTAAATCACACCACAGATTTCCTATAAGATTCAGGTCTGGGGACTGAGATGGCCATTCGAGAACGTTGTATTTGTTCCTCTGCATGAATGCCTTAGTAGAATTGGAGCAGTGTTTAGAGACGAGCAGTGTTTAGGGTCGTTGTCTTATTGAAGTATCCAGCCCCGGCACAACTTCAACTTTGTCACTGATTCTTGAACATTGTTTGCAAGAATCTGTTGATAGTGACTGGAATCCATGCGACCTTCAACTTTAACAAGTTTGCCAGTACCTGCACTGGACATACAGCCCCACAGCATGATGGAACCACCACCAAATTTTACTGTGGGTAGCAAGTGTTTGTCTTGGAATGCTGTGTTCTTCTTCCGCCATGCATACCGCCCCTTGTTATGTCCAAATAACTCAATTTTAGTTTCATCAGTCCACAGCACCTTATTCCAAAATGAAGAGGGCTTGTCCAAATGTGCTTTAGCATACCTCAAGCGACTCTGTTTGTGGCATATGCGCAGAAAAGGCTTCTTCTGCATTATTCTCCCATACAGCATCTCCTTGTGCAAAGTCCGCTGAATAGTTGAACGATGCACAGTGGCACCATCTGCAGCAAGATCATGTTGTAGGTCTTTGGAGCTGGTCTGTGGGTTGAGTTTGACTGTTCTCACCATCCTTCGCCTCTGCTTATCCGAGAGTTTTCTTGGTCTGCCACTCCGAGCATAAACTAGAACTGTGCCTGTGGTCTTCCATTTCCTCACTATGTTTATCACAGTGGAAACTGACAGCTGAAATCTTTGAGCTAGCGTTTTGTATCCTTCCTCTAACAATCTTTGTTTTCAGGTCATTTGACAGTTGTTTTGAGGTTCCCATGTTGCCACTCTTCAGAGGAGATGCAAAGAGGAGAGCAACTTGCAACTGACCACCTTAAATACCCTTTCTTATGACTGGCTTCACCTGTATATGTAGGTCAAGGGTGAATGAGCTTACCAAACAAATTCTGTGTTCCAATAATTAGTGCTAAAATTATTCAAATCAATAAAACAACAGGGGTGCCCAAATCTATGCACCTGGCTACTTTTGTTCAAGTAATTATTGCACACTTTCTGTAAATCCTATAAACTTCATTTCACTTCTCAAATATCACTGTGTTTGTCTGCTATATGATATATTTAACTGAAATTGCTGATCCAAACAACCAATGATTTATAAAAGAAAATCTTGAAAATAATCAGGGGTGCCCAAACCTTTTCATACCACTGTAGAAGGGTACAATATTTATAGGAAAGATAGGAATGAAAATGATGGAGGTGAGGCAATCTATGTTCAGAGTGATTATCAGTTGAACATTTAAAGTATGTAACATTTTCATTGTAACCTCACAGTACACTGTACAGAGAGACAAATTACAGACCGGATGTAAAACAATAAACAAAGAATGTCAACATTTGTTCTTGTGTTGTGAAGCAGATTTGTGAGAGACAGCGATATTACATTGCATTTGAAAGACCTACCTTTATTTTGAATTTTAGTTTTATTTTTAAGAAATGGTTGCAACCTTTTTTTTTTTCGGGCGCAACTAAACCTATCCCTAAACTTAGCCCTAACCTCAGTAGAAGCTACGCCTAAACCAAAACTTAAGCTCTGACTTATTAAAAAAGGTTGTACCGTTTTAGATTTAGAAAAAGGTCCTTGGCAGTTTTGCGTCCTCTCGATCTAAATCGGCCGCTTTAAAAGGTTGCTGTAAAAAGGCTGTGACAGTTGAAAGGTCACAATCTCAGTCAAATGATTTCGGGGAATGATTTCGTCCCTCCTGAGATTTGTTGGTTAAAATATAAAAATATAGGGAGAGCTGTAATATAGGAATATTCCCCTGTAACACCCTACTGTAGGCCTACATTAATGATCAACAGAGTTTTCTGATGATCATATAGGACCAATGTGATATACAAACTGGGAGTGTCCACACCCTGATTGGGAGGATTGATTAATAGTGAACTGAGTTTCAGCAATAAAGTACATCAAAGGAGTTGAGGGACGAAACAGTTTGATATTCACCTTGGAGCAAGACACTCCTGTCCTCCCAGAACAGAACAGAATATATAGAATAGAAGGACACCAGAATCCTGTAGTATGTTTACTAATGTGAACATTCCCACCCACATTCCCAGTGGAATGGTTCTGGTTCCAGGCCAAATGCAGTCTGGTGGGACTAGGTCGGTTTCTGCGTCCAGTCCAGACAACCGTCTGTTGGCATTCAAACGGAGCAGCCCACAAGCTATGGGGGTAAATATACGTTTTAATAATATATTTATATATTATATATATATTTTTTTAAAATATTTTTATTTAATGTTTTTTTTTCAACCAACAAATTTAGATTGTAGAAGGTAAATATAAACAAAGAGTGTTTGTTTTATTAGGTTCAACTGTCCGTCCGTGTGTGTGTGTGTGTGTGTGTGTGTGTGTGTGTGTGTGTGTGTGTGTGTGTGTGTGTGTGTGTGTGTGTGTGTGTGTGTGTGTGTGTCTGTGTGTAAATATGTGTATGTATGTATATGTTAACAAATAATAGATATACTGTATATTATATATATTAAAAAATAAGGTAATTAATGTGAAGTTTTGTAATTACTTAATCTCATAAATATTTGACCTGAGAAGCATTCTTGGTGAATTAAAACAGGTTGTAGTGTGTCAGTGATTTTTTCCAAATTAAACATTTTCATCATCCACTGGGGCAAGCAACAGTCTGATTGGAGGGAACTGCCCGTATATCCGAAGTCCCATTAGTCCAAACATGCTGAAAATGCCCCATTTGCATAATGGTTGACCTTGGCTACCTTGTTCTAAACCCTGTGTCCACACTGTGACATTGCTATGTTGAAGGTGAGGGATAGAGATAATGACCAATGGGAGGATGAGTGAAAAAGGTTCTGTGTGTGGTGTGTGTGTGTGTGTGTGTGTGTGTGTGTGTGTGTGTGTGTGTGTGTGTGTGTGTGTGTGTGTGTGTGTGTGTGTGTGTGTGTGTGTGCCCGCGTGTGTATGTGTCATTATCGCCCTATGTTATGAAGGTTGGCAATCTTGCCGGAGTAATAAAAAACTGTAAAATAGATTTATCACATCTTGTTGCCAACACAAACAATAAAGCACAAAGCCCTATCTTATATTGCTTCAAATGACATGGCATG